>OZ020535.1:22778405-22970861 GCA_963971435.1 Lasius platythorax | reverse complement strand
GGATAAAGATCGAATTTTACAAAAAAGCATGTTTACATACAAATGTTTACATACGGACTCTCCTAGCCTGTGATCGGCGGAGATCGATCCGAACGGAGCCGCTCGGGAATTCTCTCAGACTAACAATTGCTCGCGTCGGCTCTTGTTGTACAATGTATGCGGAGCTAGTGCAATTGTATGTAAACAAGCTTTTTTGTAAAATTCGATCTTTATCCGTATGTAAACATGCCTGAATATCCGCCTAATGAAATTGTTGATATTATAACGGTTTTAGGGGAATGTCATAACAATTTTCGTGCAGCGGCAATACGGTACGCTGAACGCTTTCCAATTAGGAGACACCCAAATCATAGGACAATATGTAGAGTAACCGAAAGAGCTCGCGGTGGACATCTTGTTCGCCAACGCAGGCGCCACGAATACGACGAAAATGATGCTCGCGCTGTGACTATCCTAGCAGTTATTTATCTTGACCCTCATATTAGCAGTCGCCAAATTGAAAGAGAAATTGGTATACCACAAAGAACGGTTTTAAGAATTCTAAATGTTCTTAGATATCATGCCTACCACGTAACTTTGGTTCAAGAGTTAAGGCCACATCATATTCAAATGCGTATTGAATTTTGCCAATGGGCTTTAAGAATGATAGCAAATGATCCTAATTTTTTTAGATTTGTACTTTTTTCTGATGAGGCTAAATTTTGTAGTGATGGACAACTTAATAGGCACAATTCTCATTATTGGTCAAATCAAAATCCCCACTGGCACATACCTGTAGACCATCAAAATCGATGGAGCCTTATGGTATGGTGTGGCATAGTCAATGGTTATTTCATTGGTCCTTATTTTTTGAGAGAAATGTTGATAGAAATAGCTATTTGGAGTTGCTAAGAGATCGGTTGCCAGAATTGTTAGAAGATGTTCCTTTAGCTACAAGACAAAAAATGTGGCTCTAGCAAGATGGTGCAGCACCACATTTTGCACGAATAGTACGTAACTTCCTAAATTATAACTACAATGATAGGTGGATCGGACGAGGAGGTCCAGTTAACTGGCCTCCTTGCTCACCAGATCTCACATCTTTAGATTTTTATTTATGGGGCTACTTAAAAAATGTTGTTTTTGCAGAACGGCCAACAACTAAAGCAAACATGAAAGACCGTATTCGTCGAGCTTGCGCAGTGATTCCAAGAGAAACTTTACTAAGAACAGTACAACATTTCCAGAGGCGATTACATTTATGCCTTGAGGCCAATGGAGGTAACTTCGAACATTTGCTTCGTGGTTAATAATTATAATTGTTATAATAGTGAGAGGCAAGGGGACTCACGGTAAACAAGCACCCCAAAGGAAACAGAACTTACTACGTCCACGTCGTTGTTTCTGGGTAATGCTAAAAGTAAGATAAACGCATTTAAACAAACAGTACGGCAAAGTACTGCTTTCAAGCCTCATAATTCGAAAATTATTCAATGAAAAAATATTTTATTATAGTGTTTTGGAAAGCTCTCGAGATAACCTACAAGAATATGTAACAAGAAATAGTAGGTTCCATTTAAGAAATTTAAGGTAACCTTCATGTGACCTTCAAATTACTCTTCAAGGTCAAACCAATGGTACCATCTTATGTCCCCCTCGACACTATACAACTTTTGTCTGAAACATTTTTCTGTATCTGGCTTACCAACGGAGAAATTTGAGTGGGTCACTTAAAATGGCTCACCCTGTATATACATATATCTATGCATCACAGGAAGGTTAAACTGGATATCTAAACCAGAATACAATGCTCGAGCAGTGCTGTCGACAGGAGGAATAATCCAGTTGTCGATCTGCATCTGTCTTATGCAAGACTGGGTATTGCGTGCTATCGCTGGTTACGATCCACTGCGATGCAGTGCCTTACTCGTGGGGAATACTACCTGGTGAACTATCCGCTTCCTTGGCAGTAGTTAGGTGCGCCGCTGTTATCAGGAATCTCGATACCTGATTCGCACGGATATAACCTGTAATAATCTGTACGAGAGAAGCATCTGCGCTACCTACGTGTGCACTTCGTGACAGATGCTTGACTTGCCGATTAATTTCTTTGGCTAGTCTCTAGTTGTGATCGCGATTGCGATCCACTTCTGTGGGAAATATCGTTTTAGTGTAGTTTATCTCATAAGTTGCGTGTTTACTCTAATCCAGTTGTATTATGTAATTGTGAGTATATCAGCTGTTATTACTTTGTTTCGGAAGACTTAGATTTCTAGTCCATTAAGTCTTTTGCTTTACACTTAGATGGAAGCAACGGATATTATTATAATTAATTTATTAACTATCAATTTTGTCAGACTGTCATAACTGCTGATTGCGCCCGTTTGTGTCAGTGTCGCCAGAAACGGGTCGCAAGCAACACGCAACCGTAGTGGGGAGAATGACGCACACAAGCGAAAACCGCGTACGTGTGAGCTCGGCGTTTTGGCTAGCTTCGGATAGCAGAAGAGAACAGATATACTGTTTTCTGTCTCCTTCTCTACCGAGCCGACTACGAAGGCGACGAGCGATGCGGCGATGTTATGTTGCTCGATTCTTAATACGCGTGACAGCGTTAAATGTCTTCTTACAGCCTTCTTGTGTTATAAATAAAATGTTTTTTTTCAGAACCTTCAAACATTATGTATTAAATGGCTTTTTACAGCCTTTTGATATAATTTTACCCAAATATTTTTTAACTTTAAGGAAATATTTATTAAAATGTAGGTACTTATTATTTAAAAAGAAATTAAATTTTTTATTTTTAAAAGACATTTTAATTAAGAGTATTAAATATTTTATAAAAACATTATTTAAATGCATGAAACAAAATTCAATGTGTGATATAAATATTTACTCTCTCTTCTCTCTCTCTCTCTCTCTCTCTCTCTCTCTCTCTCTCTCTCTCTCTCGTAAAATAATAGTGTTTTTCCACACCACCCAAGAGGTATCACCAATGGCGCGTTAGGTTTTTTAAAGTGGACCTTCGCCTGGAGCCCTATTATACCACATTATAATATTATATTAGATTTAAGGACGAGGAGAAAAATGTAGGGTATAAATGTCTTTTACAGACAAGATATTTTTTACACACTTGTCTTTTACAAGTGTGATGTCTTTTACAGACAAGATATTTTTTACACACTTGTCTTTTACAAGTGTGATGTCTTTTACAGACAAGATATTTTTTACACACTTGTCTTTTACAAGTGTGATGTCTTTTACAGACAAGATATTTTTTACACACTTGTCTTTTACAAGTGTGATGTCTTTTACAGACAAGATATTTTTTACACACTTGTCTTTTACAAGTGTGATGTCTTTTACAGACAAGATATTTTTTACACACTTGTCTTTTACAAGTGTGATGTCTTTTACAGACAAGATATTTTTTACACACTTGTCTTTTACAAGTGTGATGTCTTTTACATACAAGATATTTTTTACACACTTGTCTTTTACAAGTGTGATGTCTTTTACAGACAAGATATTTTTTACACGCTTGTCTTTTACAAGTGTGATGTCTTTTACAAACAAGATATTTTTTTTATTTTATTTTGGACATTATTATTGTACATTAGCTGATGATGTACTTGCAATGGCATTATCAGCTGCATGTAATGTTAAGCTTCTCTTTTTCTTAGGAGTAATGGAATATAATTTTTCCGATGACATGAGAGACAAATGCTTTTCATTAATCTCCATGTATAGAATGCTTTCTTTTCTTGCTTTTAACGCTGATTTTAATACGCAACTAGCGTTTATAGACGCGGACGAAAGTTTATTTCGTTTTTTTGTTTTTAAATCAGTTAACAAAGAAAATATTCTTTCTGGGTCGGCATTTGAATTTGGAAGTGATCTAACAGCATTCAAAAGAGACTTCATATTGGGATACTTATGTTTTAAAATGTTTTTCCACATCTCATCAAAGTTTAATTTTAAAAGATGTTCTTTTTCTGCTATTGTAAAATCCAGATGTAAAGTATGCCACTCTTTTTTTAAAGCATTTTCGTCAAAACCACCGAGGGTCTGAGCGACAAAAGAAACATCATTAAATGATGTTTCTCTGTCAATATTACATAATGCTACGTTGGAATGAAAAACTTTTAATTTCGATAAAAATTTATCTTTAATGGGCAGTCTTTTACTAATTTCCTCGGCGGCAGTTACGTAAAATTGCAGACAATTTTCTCGAATATTTTCAATTATGTCCGCATGCTCTTCTTTCAATTCCTCGAGATATTCCTCACATTCAAAACCAAGGTTAATATCATTTAAAGATTTTTGATTATCTTTTTCAGAAAACTGAATATTATCACATACATTTTTTAGAAGCTCTGGTTTCAAAAAATGTTTTGAGATTATTATTAAAAATTCTAATGATTTTGGCTGTAACAAATGAACTCTTGTTTCCTGAGCTTGAAAAAATGCATTGTAAGAATTAAAAAAATTTAAAGTATGCTTTAAAAATAACAAATATGCTTTAACATCAGGATTTTGCATTAAAGATAATAAATGTTCTCCTGATTTTGATTTTTCATCAACAACCATTTCGGTCAAAAAAAGCTTGATAGTATCCCAGTACTCAAGAAGTCTTTCAACACATGAATGGTGAGAGAGCCACCGTGTATCGGACAACTTTAAAATTTTACGGTTTGTTTCCTGAAAACATTCGCTAAATTCTTGATAAATAGCAGTACGCTTGGGACTACCGTTAATATAATTCGCGATCTTTTTTACAAACTCTTCGCAATATTCTGGTATTTTAGCACATGCCGCATGTGCAGCCAATGCAGCAGAATGGCATGGACATGCAAATGTTAATACATTTTTACAAAGTTCTTCTAACTTTTTTTTGAATGATAGATGTTTTCCTATCATGACAGACGCATTGTCGCATGATAAGGCAATGATATTTAAAAATGGAATTTTTAATTTCCACATTTCACATTTGAATGCATTAAATAATTGTTCCGCGCTGCTATTTCTCGCATCAATATTAATTAATTTAACTAATTGCGTGCGAATGTCTAATGTCTCAGGATCAACAAACCGAACAAAAAACGTCATCCATTTTTCATTACAAATATCAGACGTTTCGTCAATAAAAATGGAAAATTTGGTATTTTGAATGCTGTTGACCACACGATCCGTTTCTACCGGACACAATACATTCGAAATTATATTTTTACATTTTGTCCGACCCATATTCATACTTCTTAACACGGTAGGATCTCTCCCTATTAGTTGAAAAAAACTGAGAATATCTCTTGCCGTTTGATGTGAAATATTCTTATCAGCGATTAACGCGGCATACCGAATTTCTGCTGATTTCTTTCGCTCTTCAAACGACAAAAGTGATTCGTCCGTTATGTTAATATTTTCGTCCGTATTCTTTGTTGCTGTTTTATTTTTTTCAAACATTATGTGTGCCTTAGATTCTGCGTGACGATAAATTTGCGATAAACCACCAACCATTGATTTATCACAAAATGAGCAAAAAAATGAATTTATGTCATTTGATACTTCGCGTAGCCATGGTTTAAATAATTCAATATCTAACCATTGTTGTCTAAATGTTTTTTTATTTGAACCTTTGTCTTCATTTGATAATAATGATGTGCTTTCTTCTATATTATTTTTGTGACACGCAGAATCCGCATGTCTTAAGACATGTGTGTTGCACGAAATATTTTTATTGCAAATGATACAATGGTAAAGGCTATCATCAAATGATACTTTGCGTATCCAAGATTTTAATCGATCATCACTAAGCCAAGCTTCTGAAAAGCTTCGCTTAGGTTTTTTTCTTAATTCATCACACATTATGTTCAACAGAAAATAGAAACAAAGAATTTAAGAGAATTAATAAATGAAAATAAAAAAGATGAATATTTTTAGAACTGTGTGAAATATACAGAACAATCAAGACTTACAATCGGAATTGCTCGAATTTCTTCAACACCAAAATTTCACAAGGCACATATAAAGAGATACGTTAACTCTCAAGGTGACAAGCTTATCTGACAGAAGAAACAAATGCTGAGAAGCAAATGCCGAGAAACAAGTGCCGAAAAACAAGTGCCGAAAAACAAATAAAGGCACTGTGAAACAAATAAAAACAAATACCGAGTACTTCGCTGACTCAGTTAGCTGTGAAACATCGGTGCGACAGAACGATAATGTCTCGTAAGTAGTAAATTAAATCATTATTATTTGTATTAATAGACAAGTATTAAGAAAGTTATAAATAAGCTTCAGTTTCTTTCTTCTCTCTCTCTCTCTCTCTCTCCCCCCCCTCCCTCCCTTCCTTCCTCCCTCTCTCTCCCTCTCTCTCTCTCCTGCTAGTATGCAATAACATATCAACATAATATATATTTTATTTTTGCAGAACAAATGGAAGAGCAAAAAATGGTGGATAAAAATTCATCCATTGAACAGTTGCGGCAACAATTGTTGCAGCAGCAACAGCAACTGCAGCAACAGCAGCAGCAACTGCAATACTTGCAGCAGCAGCAGCAGCAGCAGCAGCAGCAGCAGCAGCAGCAGCAGCAGCCGCAGCAGCAGCCGCAGCAGCCGCAGCAGCAGCCGCCGCAAAACAATAAAAATGGTAAATTATTTATTTTTTATTATTAACTCTCTTATTAATTTATATGCATATTTTAATTTATTACATATTGATGTATGTTTATTTTTCAAAGAAAAAAAAAGAGGAGGCGGCCGAGCGCGTGCTCGTTGGTACGCCCAACGAGGCAGAAGAGGAGGCCGGGCCGGTAGAGGCGGCCCTGGAAGCGGCCGAGGCGGCCGAAGAGAAAATATGCGGGGCCGCAATACAATTATTAGAAATATATATATTAATTTTTAAAAATATAAAAAATAAAAATAAATAATTTCTGAGTTAATTATTTATACCCTACATTTTTCTCCTCGTCCTTAAATCTAATATAATATTATAATGTGGTATATTAGGGCTCCAGGCGAAGGTCCACTTTAAAAAACCTAACGCGCCATTGGTGATACCTCTTGGGTGGTGTGGAAAAACACTATTATTTTACGAGAGAGAGAGAGAGAGAGAGAGAGAGAGAGAGAGAGAGAGAGAGAGAGAGAAGAGAGAGTAAATATTTATATCACACATTGAATTTTGTTTCATGCATTTAAATAATGTTTTTATAAAATATTTAATACTCTTAATTAAAATGTCTTTTAAAAATAAAAAATTTAATTTCTTTTTAAATAATAAGTACCTACATTTTAATAAATATTTCCTTAAAGTTAAAAAATATTTGGGTAAAATTATATCAAAAGGCTGTAAAAAGCCATTTAATACATAATGTTTGAAGGTTCTGAAAAAAAACATTTTATTTATAACACAAGAAGGCTGTAAGAAGACATTTAACGCTGTCACGCGTATTAAGAATCGAGCAACATAACATCGCCGCATCGCTCGTCGCCTTCGTAGTCGGCTCGGTAGAGAAGGAGACAGAAAACAGTATATCTGTTCTCTTCTGCTATCCGAAGCTAGCCGAAACGCCGAGCTCACACGTACGCGGTTTTCGCTTGTGTGCGTCATTCTCCCCACTACGGTTGCGTGTTGCTTGCGACCCGTTTCTGGCGACACTGGTTTGTGTGCCGATAATGTGTATTTCGTCTCATATTTGCTTTGTTTATACAATGATTTCTCTTTATCAATTTCAATGAGAGACTGATGCGATTAGTATATTATTAATATGAAACTCACTCATATATTTTATATATTTAATTATCAAGTTTACTTTAAGCACTGAAGCTTATATTTTGTGCGTCTATGCAAGGAGCATATATATAACGATTTTATTTATCTGTATATACTTATATATTTTGTTCTAAATTTGCAAATATTTTACCTCTTACTTTACCGTAAGCGAATTATCATGCAGTTCAGTTTTGACAGTTGAGCTGCCTGATTCGGATGTATTTGCATTATTATATCTAAGTTGTTTCCTTACTTTACTAAGTTTATCTCATTTTGACTTCATATAAGTGATATTGATATTATACAAGTGGAATTGTGTGCTCCTGTGACACATATGCATTATAATGATCTATATAAGTGGCAATTTATTGTTTATTTATTGCTTGGTTATGTGACTCTATTCTATTACTTATAATGTGAAAGAGAGATAATTTATCTCTCAATTAATTGTCGATTTCTTAGTCTCTTAGCCTTATGTTCTTTTGTTGAACAATTTTATTATAGATAGTGGATTATGAGATCGCACTCAGTCTCTTATCATTTTAATGACATAATATTACTTGTAATACGAATTGTATAATTGGCGACTCTCTTTTAGCGAGTCTTATTTATTTAATTCAATGTCATTATGCTCGTATACTGGATGAAATCCAGTTAATTTTAACTCGGCCTCTCCAAGTGATTTTGTGCAAACTATATGCTGAAATGTGTGAATGAGGTATATGAGTTTGCTTGTGTATAGGTTAGATACTATATCTTATCTTATTTTATAGGCATTAACTTTTATTACCATTTATCTCTTAGTTAATTCCTATTATAAGTCATGCTACCTGTAGCCAGTGACTAGGTTAGCTTTTGACTGCCGTGCTATCTGACTTTGTGCTGGATGTCTAGTTTTATATTTCTCTTATTATATTCTAATTATATTTATCTTTATTTTATTTATACATTAAGATCTTAAGTGCATTATAATATCGAGTTATCGTTGTTATTCTAGACTTACTCCTGTTTGTGTAATTATTCATATTCATTAAAAGTGAGTAATGTCACTGTCGTAACAGATGCTTTTGGAATCATTTATACATATATTACTATGTCATTATACAGTTATTCTAATTTGGATATAGAATTTGTTTTTCTATGATATATATTAGTTCTTTTAAGTTATGCTTTCTATGACAATTATACCTTTGATATAAACTTTTAATCGATAACCTGATTTTGTTATATCTTTAATGTACAAAATATTGTTCTTTCTAAAGATCTTATTCTACATATGTATAGTACTACTCAGGGTATTGCTGTATTTGGAATTTAGATGCTGGTAATCTATTATATCTTATTATTCCATAAACTATTAATTAATCTGTCAGATTACGTTTATATTTTGTTTGATGTCTCTACTGTCATATGGTTTTGAAGATCTATCTTGCTGCATTATACGAGGACCTTTTACGGTCGAATTCAGCATATGGATTATCACACTGAGATTTTGTTGTACTTTACATATATAATTATTGATTATTACACCTGCAAATATGAGTAGGATTGTCAGGATGGATAATAGGTCAATTTCACTTACACGGCTTTATTTTGTATCAAATTATATTTATTCATGGCTGAAACCATTGGTACATTCACTGGTTTATATCGTCGTTAATTCGTTAATTTATTGAAATTTAATCAACACAATGCGGCAACAACTTGCCTAATGCAATAACCTCGAATTTTAGTCTCACGGGTGACAGCTGTAGATATAATTCGCTCCGGGTCGGTGGAGGGCACCACCTCCTGGGTTACCGACCCAAGGCTGGTTTCCATGTACTGTCGTCTGCTACTACAGTCATGAGACACAAATTATATAGACGGGCAACTTACTTCTATATTGGGTTGACAACTCCCAAGCCGGATATCTCGCGAACTATTGACCATATAGAGTTCGGAATCGTAAGATATGACTCGCACGAGCCCATTTTGTACCATACTCATACTTCCGGTGCAAACTTTAAGCGCTTATATCTCCGTAAGTATGAGGAATTTTGATATTCCGTTTGCATATTCGGGCTCAGGGAAATTAGCCGAAGGTAATCACGTAACAAAATTTTTGAATTTTCGGAAATTTTTTCTAACCTCTGAATTTTATTATTTTTAATTCAGATTCGGATTGATGCCTTCAATCAGTCCGGTGTGTTCGGAATTTCCGGTTCTGTGAGCTAATTTTGTACTTTGAATTTTGTATTAATTCACAGACTTTTGAGGTTAGAAGTCTTGGATACTCCAAAATGATAGTATCCATAATCAAATTATTTCTGAACTATAATTAATTGAAATTGTTGCATTTTGACCGACTCAAAAAGCTTTACTGCGACAATTATGATTTTTGCGCGTTTATGCGCGTTTGTACATATTGTAAATATTAATTAAATACATTGATGTGCTCTTAAACATATCCATTTGAAATATATAATGTTATCTGTGCGTAAATAAATTTTGTATTGCGTTGCGTTACACTGTGCGCACTCTGTGTGTGTTCACATACATGTTGCGCCGAGTTATTATTACTATTAGTGCTTTGCGCTTATATTATTTTGCGTTTATGTTTGCGCCTCCAACAGTGGTCTTATTTTGCGCGTGGTCTCTGGCGTAAGCCCCCCCCCCCCCGGGTACGGTCGGGCCCGTTAGTGCTTGCACAACCGACCAACTAAACAATAAACAATATGAATGGATAATAATCATCAAAGATTAGTAAACTTACCAGCTCAGGGGAGCTCGGAGGTCCCACAGCTCGGCGCGAGGGGGGTTATAGTCCCTGACCCACCTGCGTCGTCATCGTGCGTAGGGCTGTTTAATGATTATTTTGCGAACGACTTGGATCCGGTCAGGATGCACATGGCTATTTCGTGCGCTCTGGCGTATCTTGGAGATAATTCTCCTCCGAATTATAAGGAATCAGCGTACCGAGTAATCAGAGCGGTGTCTTCTCATATCGAGAGGCTCACTTTCTACGCCCTAAAAATGAGAAACGCTCGTAATTACCTGGCGGCGAAATGCAGACATCTGGAAGAACAAAACAACTGTTTACGCTCCAAATTGAGTGCTTCTGGACTTACCTCGAGGGATTTGGAATTCATCGTACGTGGCTGCGAATGGAATTTTTCGGATCTTTCTCTCGTGATTAAGAAAGGCCTTTTGCTCCGACTGGTATCTTCAGATGACACTAACCGGTCCCATAGTGTGATTCGTGGTGATGATTCCCCCACAAATGTTGATTCTGGCCGATTGTCGCTACCGGGTTCTCCCATTATTTCCGGCGACAGATCGACCGCTATCCAAAGCGGAGATAGACTGATAGCAGAAATGCTTTGGGTGGAGGTCTCCATTGAGAAAATAAATGCAGAAATTTCTAACAGGACTGCCAGCCTGTCGGAATTAGAGGCCGCCACTAACTCGGCCTTGACAAATCTAGCCACACATCATCCGGGTGACTATGACTGGCGGGACAAAGAACGGGCAGAACGGGCTCGCAGGCGCGGTGAAGCCGGCCGTTCTAGGGAGGGACCTACCCGAACAAGTGGCCAATCAATCGATACTACTATGACAGACAGGCAAGAAAAGAAAAAAAGTTTATCACCGCAGGGGATTCGGACCCTTAGTGGTGGGCGCGAGGAGCTTATGGTCCCTGAGCTCCCCCCGTCCTCATCCAGCGCAGGGCCCACTTCCCCGTTACTGGCGGGCGGGGAGTATGAAAGGACGACCGCTGAGAAACCTTTTGAGGAAGACCATAACGAGCCACTCGTCATGGACGTGGTAGAGTGCTGCTCATTTAGTGAGGAGTTCGCTGACTCAGCAGCAGGATCCCCTCCTCCTTGATGACGTGCCGATTCCGTCGACCGGCGCTGGCGTAACCGGAAAACGTAGAGCAAAAGTCTCTCCCAGCGCCATCTCTCCGAGTGATGAGGAGGGACATGGGATTAGTCCGTCGCTGCTCGGCTGGATGAGACCTGTCACCGTCTCGCTCAGGAGGCTGAAATCGGCGAAAAAGAGGCGACCCAGTGATTTCGTCGATTTGATCGAGGACAGGGCCCTGACTGACTCTTTGCCTGTTGGGACGTCGGCTGACGCCAAGTTGGAATCCGAGGCGGAATTAATTCCGCCGTTAGGGGAGTCACCCATCAAGAGCCAGACCCCAATTAGGAGTGAGACTCCCTCATCGAGTCTGGAGAAGAAGAAGAGAGGCGCAAGGAAGAAACGCCCTCCAGCCAAGAAGAAGGTGCTGGATAGTTCCACCACTATCGTATCATCCGACGAAGAAGGAGACCTCCACATTGATTCGGATTTCATACCGCAGGACTTAGAAATTATGGGTGCCTCAGCTCTTGGAGCCATGGGCCTGAATAGTCTCAAGGAAGCTAATGACCTGCGTGGGAAACACGGGCACTTAAACGGGAGCATTAGTGGGAAAATAAAGCAGAGAATCACAAGGGCTATCTCTATTATGAATACTCTCATTTATAAAGCCGAGGCAGCTGGTGATCCTGCTCTGCTGAGGATCAAAAATAGGGAGCTCATTTCGGAGATTACGAAGCTTAAAACGCAAGATGTTCTCATGAAGAGAGAATTAGAGGAGATGAGGAACATGATTGGAGGCCTCAAAAATGAAATTTCGGAGCTCAAGGACAAGCTCGATGAGACCGAGGAGGATCGAAGAAAGGCCCGCGAAAGTCATCGACTTGCCCAACGCAAACTGAGCATTCTCAATAAGGAGACCCGAGATGGTATCGCGACAACTGAGTCTCACGAGAAAGAGACCCCGCGCGTGATAAATTCGGGTCTAAACTTACCTGACACCCGGATCGTCGACTTCCCTCCGCTAGCCGGAACTCCTGTATCATCAGCTACGGAGGTCACAGTGAAGATACCTGGGCCTTCCAGTATTCCTGGGAACAAAAGAGAACGTGATGAGGATGAAGAACATCAACATTCAAATACAGAAACTCATCAGAGAAAGGGCAGAGATAAAAAAACATGCCAAGGAGGATAGTGGCAAGGACTCTGATCGTAGACAGAATAGCGGTATCCCTCGGATCATGGAGAAACCGCTACCGCAACATACTCCGAGAGTCAGACCAAGGGTTGTCTCCAGCGTTCAGCTGGTTCCCCCTAGACCCAGTTCCGTGGCCAAGAACAAGGGGAATAAGGAAAATAAGGGTGTTACCAGTGCGGACACCGGTTCGGACAGAAGGACCAATCGAAGCGACAGGGAAGGTTGGACCGAGGTCCCAAGGAAACAGCGCCGCGATAGTGGAAAGGACCGTGGAGGTCAGGACGGCTCTCCTGTCCCCGGAAGACAAGCCGCCAAGCCCATCGATGGACCTAATAGTAACAGGCCTAAAGCTGTAGTGCGTAAGCCTCCGAAGACGGCCGCAGTTATGATTGTGGGTCGAGGGGATGATTTCTCTTACGCGGAGGCCCTTAAAAAGGCGAGGGAATCCATCTCTCTCGATGCTTTGGAAATCGACCGCACCAAAATAAGGAGGGCTGCGAATGGCGGCATCCTTATCGAAGTCTTGGGACTTGGAGGCTCGGGCAAGGCATTGGCCCTCAAGGAGAAGCTACACGATGTCCTTCGGGACCGCGCGGTCGTGTCCAGACTCGTAGCAAAAGGCGAGATAAGGCTGGTTGGCCTCGACTGCACGACCTCAGCGAACGAAGTGCTGAATGTTGTTGCTAGCCTCGGGGGTTGTCTGGAAGATGACGTTAAGGTGGGTGCGATTCGGCCACTAAACAACGGACTATACACTGTATGGGTACAGTGTCCGCTTGGAGCCGTCGCCAAGCTGTCTCATATGAGGAAGGTGAAGATTGGCTGGACTCTGGCTAGAGTAGAGGCACTCAACGCTAGGCCGTTGCAGTGCTTTAAGTGTTGGCGTTTCGGCCATTTGAAGAGTTCCTGCTCCTTCGCCGAAGACTTTAGTGGCCACTGCTTCAGATGCGGTGGACCGGGCCACTCGGCAAGGATTTGCGGTCTTCCTCCTAACTGCAAGATCTGTCAGTTGGAGGGAAGGGATCACAAGCACAGATTGGGATCCGATCTGTGCACAGCGGACCGTAAGATAAAGGGTGTCGGCCCCGTCCCCAGGACCGAGGAGAGCAAGTCGGATCGGAGGACCGAGCCCATGTCAATTGATGGCGATCCGGGCCCTTCAGGGCAATGTTAATCGTAGCGCGCCATCACTAGATCTGATGGTTCACTCGGCTAGGGAATTGGGCTCTGGCCTGCTATTAGTCTCAGAGCCCAATCATATACCGGACTCTCCCCGGTGGTTCGCGAGTCTCGACCATAGCGCGGCCATCTTTGTAGATGCCAACCTCACCAGATTGAGATGCACGCTGGCAGTACGTGGATCCCGCTTTGTAGCGGTTAATTGTGGGCCATACCTCATCATCTCACTATACGCTCCTCCAAGTATTGGCTTGATCGAGTTCAACGCGCTGTTGGATGAACTCTCCGGTGCTCTATCCTCTCGGGTAGAGAAAGTCATTCTCACCGGGGACTTTAATGCTAAGGCGAGTGCCTGGGGCGCCAGAGTGACCGATCGGAGAGGTCTCTTGCTCACCAGGTGGGCGGCGGAGCGGGACCTCCGCATCATCAACGAGGGTCGCTCCCCCACATGTGTCCGGCCGCAGGGTGAGTCGATTATAGACCTTACGTGGTCTCACCCGACTTACTCCAACACACGGTGAACTGGCGGGTCAGGGGAGATATGGAATCACTTTCGGACCACTGTTTTATCACTTTTGAGATGAAAACGGGTTGGAAGCGTCCACCTCCGAACTTCACGATCCAGAAAAGGTGGAATCCGAAAAAATTTAGCTCAGACTTGTTCCGCGCTTCGCTCAATTGGAGGGCCGGAAACCCCACCCTGGAAGATCCAATGGATATCACCCAGGTGGTTAGGTGGCTCGATTTGTCCATGGAAGAGGCCTGCGATGTTGCGGCTCCGCGTATCGGTCCTCGTCGACCCCGTCGTAAGGCGTACTGGTGGTGCGAGTCTGTGACGGATCTCCGCCACCAGTGCATTCGGGCCCGTCGATGCTGGCAAAGGGCCAAGAAGAGGAGACGTCCGGCTGAAGACATCGCTGATCTAGGGATCCAGTATAAACATCTGCGCAAGGACCTCCGTATAGAAATTGGTAAACGGAAATCGGCAGCTTAGCAGGAGTTATTAGGCACTGTGGATAAGGACCCCTGGGGACTTCCCTACAGGTTAGTCCTTAAGAAGCTAAAAACGGCCTCTATTGGATTGACGGAAGTTCTAGAACCGGAAACCCTATCTGAACTCCTGGAGTCTTTGTTTCCTCCGAACAACGAGGCGGATCCGGTCGTTGATTGGTCCGATTTTGTCTGGAGCAACCTGTGGGCGACCAGCTCTATGGAGGTAAACGAGGTACTTAAGAAATCGTCATCTTCATGGACCAAGGCACCTGGACCGGATGGACTGAAAATGATTATATGGCGGCACTCCACTTGGGAGTTTTTACACTGGATGAGCCATTTGTTCAATCTGTGCCTCATGAAGGGTGAGTTTCCCTTCGAAATGGAAAGAGGCGAATTTGGTGCTGATTCCCAAAGAAAACACGCCGTTGGTTGGCCTACCTAAGATCAGACCGATTTGTCTGTTGAACGACATTGGGAAGATCTTCGAGCGCGTTCTTGAAGCCAGGATCCACCGGTGGCAGGAGGGGAATCTGGAGTCCGGCCTCTCCGAGTTCCAGTTCGGATTCAGGAGACATCGGTCTACCTGTGATGCCATTCGCTTACTTAGAGAACTGACCTCTGTATCGGTGAACGAAGGCGGGTTCGCGGTTGTCGTCTCTTTAGACATCCGCAACGCTTTTAATAGCTTGCCGTGGAGGATAATTCGTCGTGCCCTCGGGGATAAGATGTTTCCACCCTACCTGAGACGTATAATCGACTCTTACTTATCCGATAGGACCGTATGGTACGTAGGCAAAGATGGGAAGGCTCATTCCTGGCCTATGGAGGCTGGTGTTCCCCAAGGTTCGGTGCTAGGCCCAGTCCTCTGGAACCTCGCCTTTGATTGCGTCCTTGACATTGCTGAGGATGACGAGCACAGTAACATATTGTGCTACGCGGACGACACTCTGGTCGTTGTCACCGGTCGAAATTGTCAATTAACTTGCCTCAAGGCAAGTATTTTAGTAAATAGAGTCATCGACAGAATCAGGAACTTAGGGCTCTCCGTCGCCACCAATAAGACAGAGTTGATCCTATTCCGTGACAGGAGGGCGGATAGTCTCCCGAAATCCATCTCTATCGGGGACACACTGGTAGACTTCCAGCCTAGCATCAAGTACTTGGGGGTGATGATCGATGTAAACTGGACATTTTCGGATCACTTCAGGTACGTGATCGACAAGACGGAGCGAATTATCAGGGCTCTTAACAAGTTGATGCCCAACTTAAGAGGACCGGACAAAAGACGTCGACGTTTGTACTTGAACGTTGTTATGTCCGTCGTATTGTACGGTGCTCCGGTTTGGGGTGACGTCATCGCCAAAAGCAAGTTGTTGCCGGCACTCCATAGTCTACAGCGCACAGTCGCGCAACGCACTATTTCGGCGTACCGTGAAGCTCTTTCGAGACTTCACGCTGGGGGATGTCGTGGAGGCCATCCTGCAATCTGGGGCGAACTGAAGGGCCTTCTCGTCATTTGTCGAGGAGGCGATGCGCGATAAGGAGGAAGAGGAAAGAAGGCGCGAGAGGGCCGTGACCTCCTCAACCTCGGACGGGGACGACGAGGCCGAGTGAGACGACAACGCGTCATCTCTAGTATGGTCTCGTATTGGTATCTCACTATCTTTCATCTACCCATTCACTCATTTATTCGTCCATTCGTTCACTCATTCATTCGTTCGTCCATTCATTTATTCATCCGTCCGTTCACTCATTCATTCATTCACTCACTCATTTATTCATTCATCTCATCCATTTAACACTGTGTATATTTCTAACGGAATCTTTTAGTTTAACAGGGATCTCATCGGACTAATTCATGCATGATTCTCTGTTCTCGTAGTTAGTCTGTCTGTCCTTTATTTAACATTTTAATGATATTTATCCGACATTCTGCCCCTTCGATTTCGGAACACTTTTTACCTTATACATTTTTACTTTTATTTTACACTTTTATTTTATCATATTAATTTGTTTATTTTTATATTTATTTTTATATTTATTTATTTTTACGTATATTTTATTGTATTCGTTCAGAATACATGTTCTTTATACGACAGGCAGTGTTGAGGATACTGGTTTATGTTGCAGGTGCGGATATCACGGATATCCCGCTCTCTGCGCTTTGCATTCACTTGTAATTAAGGGGAGGGGGGACACTGCACACACACACACATTCACTCATCCACTCATTTCTCACTCATTCCTTCACACGCACTCCTTTACACTAACAGAGTTTTTCTCTTTTCTTCTTTCACTATCAGCACTGTCTTATAACATAATATAGTATACCTAAGGGGGGAAAGGGGGGTAAGGGGGGGTTTGGTGGTTTGAAATCGAAGGGGAGGGTAGTGTTACGGAGTTAGGATTAGTAGGGCTGCCGGCTCCGGGGCAGTCATGCGCAAGCGGTACCCCCGGACCCGGCCGACGATTTACCATCTTCTCGTCGTAAAAGAGCCCCGAGGATGGTCACAGGGGGGAGGTTTTAGTGGGTGGGAGTCCCACACTACCGGTCAGGACGGTCTGACCGGTGTGCATAAGGCATTTCCTCCTCCCTTGTAAAAAAAAAAAAGCTTCTGCTAAACGTAGCGGATGGCATCTTGGCTAACCGTGTCAAAGGCCTTACGAACGTTCAGAGAAAGAACATGTAGTTGTCTAAAACTTGTACGGGCGTCAAACAGCAGCGCGGAAAACACTGCAATGTTCTCAGCACAACCATCCGCTGCAATAAATGCACGTTGTCTTGTGACCGGACCGATGGTCTGATCGCTCTAAGCCTAGAGATCAAGAGACACGGTAGTGTCTCGCGCCAAGTACCGCGCAGCAACTTCAAGGCACTCCGTGTATCTATACGCGAGTCGGATTTTTGAGAGTACTTGATATTATGAGACCTCAATAACCGCTGAGCGGATTGAGTTTTTACTAGGCTTAATCGATAGTTTGAGTTTAAATTATATAAGGAAAGTGTCCTTATTTTCGTTCTACATATTCTATTTAAGCATTTTATTACGACGCAAAGTCGAAATGTGGAAATTTTCGTTTAAGAAACGTCCACGTCGTCGTCATCCTCATTATTCTTAATGCACATGCGCGAAAAATGTACAGTTGGAGCATGCGACATAAGATAGCGCTAGTGGTGATCGCGCTGCTTCGTGATCCATCCATCCATATCATATTATATCGATTTTCTAGGTTAAATGTGCAAGAGTGCAATTCGTAATATATTATATAAATAAATAAAGAAAAAACAGTGTTAAGTGTTATTAGGTATGTATACTCATGGTATTTAGTATCACAATGTGTGTGTATGTGTGTGTGTGTGTGTGTGAGCCAATAATTACCGGAATGTATGATTTATTTATTATAATTAGAAACTGATATGACGATGAAGATATAATAATATTATTCTTTGCTATATTGTAGATTCAGCAAATGAGATAGATAACATAGTATTCATAGTAAGATGGAGAAAAACTCTCGATGGAAATGAGTAACAAAAGATTCATGGGGAAGCTTTATCCAACGATTGAAGAATATATCGCAGCTAAAGAGCAAATTCTTGTAACTAAAACAGAGGTATTAGAGATATTATAGATTCTCTTATTTATAAAATAAATAAAACATTTCATTTTAAAAGTAGTTTACGCATAAGAGAACAAAACATCACATTTTATGTAACGTTTATGATAAAGTACACACACAATTCCTTTTGATTTAATGTTTTGAATATGCACTTGTATTTTTATTAGCCTGGTGCGAACTATTCCAAAAAGGACTCCCAGCACCTATCGGGTTAATAAAAATACAAGTGCAAACATTAGATGCACAAGTGAAAACATTAAATCAAAAGGAATTGTGTGTGTACTTTATCATAAACATATAGAATATTTTTAAATAAAATGTGATTATGCGTAGTGTAAACTACTTTTAAAATGAGATGGTTTATTTATTTTATAAATGAAAGATAGGATTATAAAAATATTGTATATGTTTATAATAGTAAACAATTGTTAATACAAAAAAAATCAATGATTATGATTTATAAAATATTTGTCTCATACGGTATCATTTTATTATTTTATTCTTTGTATTGTTACTTATTCTTCTGTTACAGCATTTTTCTAGTTTTATATATTGGTCTTGTTGTCATGTGCTGTAGTCGACATTTTAATAAAAGTACAATATGGATACCCAGTGCTAGACGTGCTATGAGGGCCTTAAATCCTTTCAAAATAAAAAATGCATCTCCTTTTACACGGTAAGTTTATCTTTTATCGATTAATAAATAGTTGTAATTAGCTTGCAAACATACATTCTTGAAATGTCACGTATATGAAAATATATATCCTTTTTTATCTTTAAAAAACAATGTAATTGGAAGAATATAATAGCAATTTTATCTTATTATAAGTTTTTTTGCATAAAAGTTGTACAAATCTTCAATAATTCTATCGTAAAGAATGTTCATGCTTTAGCTTCCTTTTTAGACTTGTCTCTCTCCGATTTTTATGTAAAAATATCATGGCGTTAATTTGTTATATGTTTATAGCTTCAAACCTCTGGAATCTGCAACGTCTTTGAAAGCTGAAGTATTATCGGCATCACCGTCTGCATCAGGATCTCGAAAACGCGAGCATAAACCGGATAGACAAGTTAATAATAAGCGTCATCAAGCTGTATCCGATAGTGACGACTAGAATATCTCATCCTACTTATCAGCAACATACTTTTTCTACAATATACCTATAATAAAATTACATATAAGATTTAAATTAAACAGACTAGGAATTTACTATTCTTTTTCGTAATCTCATTAATATTCTGAGAAAATTTTCCATTAATTTTTTTCTACAGCTTTCTGTTCTTTCATTCTCTCCTAAGATATTATTATTTTGATATAACCATTTAAATAACTGCAATAAAATTATTTAAGTAATAAAGTCTTTATTTTGTATATAAATATTTATTCAAATAGATTTTAATTTACAGTTATATGTTTCATTATAAAAATTTAAAAAATAAACTTAAAAATAGCATCAATTTTTCTTCTGTTTATAAAAAATATTAAAGGAAACTAATGTAGCAATTATTTTTTCAAATGTATCTTATTTTTTAATATGTTCATTATGTCGACATTCAAATTACACGAGGTATGGATATAGTAAGGATAAGAAAATACAATTCTATTGTTTATAATTTGAGATTTGACATATAAAAAAAGTAGATTAAATGTACAATTAAACATTTATATAATCAAAGATATATGTTACACCCACTGACCACCAACTTCATCATCGACATTAGTTTCGCTATTATATAATGGAATATTTAAAAATATAAAGAGAATAAATGATTTCTTGTTTCAAATATGTTCTAGACTTTCAATGTCCTGTATAATCAACTTATTTAAATAATAAATCTAATAAATTTTTCTACTTCTAAAGAGAGTGTATTATTTAGTATATAATAAACATATCTTTATAAACTAATTTAGGTAATAAGACAAAGTATGCGTGTCTGCATTATTTAACTAAAGTCTTGTGTCTAAAACTCGGACAGCGTTCGAAAATCTATCGTCGGGTAAAATAGCGTTTAATTGATCAGTTATAAAATAAAGAAATCGTTGCTATTCTACTCCGCGGTAGATTTTTGAATGCAATCTCGGAGAACTCTGTCCCAGTTTTAGTATCGTGGATAGTAAGTTCAAAATTAGGAAAAAATAATGGAATAAAATGAAAAGTTCATGAAAGGTGTAGTTTAAAAAGAAACATATATGCACTATCTCCAGAATATAGAAAAAGTAGGAAAAGATTTATGTATTAGACATGCAATTTCGAAAATGGATTTGAATGTGGCCATGATGTGGGATGTGATCAAGTATCGATAAATGAAATCATAAAGAAAGAAGGCACAAGAAATAGAAAGAAATCGCATAAAACAGAATTTTATTCTACTCAAAACTTTATTCATTTTTATTTTCTCATATATAATCTTTACACTCTTAATATTATCATTGCCGTCAATGTCAACAGTAGAACACTCTGCATCAACGGAATCAGCAAACGTAAAAAGAATTGATATATTATTAAATATACGAGCAGAAGAGTACGCAATGTAACCTTTGTTTCATTATTAGTTATAAAACAAGAGCATAGTTAAATGTTTAAATCAACAGAAATTATTACAGTAAACACACATCTTATTATAAACATATAAATTTTATCTTTCATTTATAACAAAAATATAGATTATATCTCAGTTATAAAATAAATAAACATCTTATTTCAAAAGTAGTTTACGCTGCGCATAATAAAACAACACATCCCATTTTATTTAAAAATATTCTATATGTTTATGATAAGGTACATACACAATTCCTTTTCATTTTGACTATTCACTTGTATTTTTATTAACCTGGTGCGGACTATCCCAAAAAGGACTCTCAGCACCCACCGGGTTAGTAAAAAATACAGGTTTTGACTATGCACTTGTATTTTTATTAATCTGGTGCGGACTATCCTAAAAAGGACTCCCAGCACCCACCGGATTAATAAAAATACAAGTGCAAACATTAGATGTACAAGTGAAAACATTAAATCAAAAGGAGTTGTGTGTGTACCTAATCATAAACATATAGAATATTTTTAAATAAAATGTGATCATCATAAATATATAGAATATTTTTAAATAGAATGTGATTATGTGTAGCGTAAACTACTATTAAAATAAGATGTTTATTAATATTATAAATGAGAGATAAGATTGTAAAAATATTATATATGTTTATAATAAGATGTGTGTGTGTGTGTGTGTATTGTGACAATTTCTTTCGATTTAAACGTTTAACTTCCAAAAAGGACTGCAAGGCCCCACCGGGTTAAAAAAATACAAATGTATAGTTAAAAGTTTAAATCTGAAAAATTATTACAGTACACACACACACACACACACACACACACACCTTATTATAAACATATAGAATATACTTATATCTTCCTCTCATAACAAAAATATATATATTATATACATTCTCTCACTTATAAAATTTAGATAAAATACACACACATACACATACACATACATCTTATCATAAACATATAGAATATTTTTATAATCTTATCTCATTTATAAAAAATAATATTATAGATTCACCATCTCATTTATAAAATAAAAAAAATATCATTTTATTTCAAAAGTAGTTTACGCTGCGCATAATAAAACAACACATCCCATTTTATTTAAAAATATTCTATATGTTTATGATAAGGTACATACACAATTCCTTTTCATTTTGACTATTCACTTGTATTTTTATTAACCTGGTGCGGACTATCCCAAAAAGGACTCTCAGCACCCACCGGGTTAGTAAAAAATACAGGTTTTGACTATGCACTTGTATTTTTATTAATCTGGTGCGGACTATTCTAAAAAGGACTCCCAGCACCCACCGGATTAATAAAAATACAAGTGCAAACATTAGATGTACAAGTGAAAACATTAAATCAAAAGGAGTTGTGTGTGTACCTAATCATAAACATATAGAATATTTTTAAATAAGATGTGATCATCATAAATATATAGAATATTTTTAAATAGAATGTGATTATGTGTAGCGTAAACTACTTTTAAAATAAGATGTTTATTAATATTATAAATGAGAGATAAGATTGTAAAAATATTATATATGTTTATAATAAGATGTGTGTGTGTGTGTGTGTATTGTGACAATTTCTTTCGATTTAAACGTTTAACTTCCAAAAAGGACTGCAAGGCCCCACCGGGTTAAAAAAATACAAATGTATAGTTAAAAGTTTAAATCTGAAAAATTATTCCAGTACACACACACACACACACACACACACACACACACACACACACACACACACACCTTATTATAAACATATAGAATATACTTATATCTTCCTCTCATAACAAAAATATATATATTATATACATTCTCTCACTTATAAAATTTAGATAAAATACACACACATACACATACACATACATCTTATCATAAACATATAGAATATTTTTATAATCTTATCTCATTTATAAAAAATAATATTATAGATTCACCATCTCATTTATAAAATAAAAAAAATATCATTTTATTTCAAAAGTAGTTTACGCTGCGCATAATAAAACAACACATCCCATTTTATTTAAAAATATTCTATATGTTTATGATAAGGTACATACACAATTCCTTTTCATTTTGACTATTCACTTGTATTTTTATTAACCTGGTGCGGACTATCCCAAAAAGGACTCCCAGCACCCACCGGGTTAGTAAAAAATACAGGTTTTGACTATGCACGTGTATTTTTATTAATCTGGTGCGGACTATCCTGAAAAGGACTCCCAGCACCCACCGGATTAATAAAAATACAAGTGCAAACATTAGATGTACAAGTGAAAACATTAAATCAAAAGGAGTTGTGTGTGCACCTAATCATAAACATATAGAATATTTTTAAATAAGATGTGATCATCATAAATATATAGAATATTTTTAAATAGAATGTGATTATGTGTAGCGTAAACTACTTTTAAAATAAGATGTTTATTAATATTATAAATGAGAGATAAGATTGTAAAAATATTATATATGTTTATAATAAGATGTGTGTGTGTGTGTGTGTATTGTGACAATTTCTTTCGATTTAAACGTTTAACTTCCAAAAAGGACTGCAAGGCCCCACCGGGTTAAAAAAATACAAATGTATAGTTAAAAGTTTAAATCTGAAAAATTATTACAGTACACACACACACACACACACACACACACACACACACACACACACACACACACACACACACCTTATTATAAACATATAGAATATACTTATATCTTCCTCTCATAACAAAAATATATATATTATATACATTCTCTCACTTATAAAATTTAGATAAAATACACACACATACACATACACATACATCTTATCATAAACATATAGAATATTTTTATAATCTTATCTCATTTATAAAAAATAATATTATAGATTCACCATCTCATTTATAAAATAAAAAAAATATCATTTTATTTCAAAAGTAGTTTACGCTGCGCATAACAAAACAACACATCCCATTTTATTTAAAAATATTCTATATGTTTATGATAAGGTACATACACAATTTCTTTTTATTTTGACTATTCACTTGTATTTTTATTAACCTGGTGCGGACTATCCCAAAAAGGACTCCCAGCACCCACCGGGTTAATAAAAAATACATGTTTTGACTATGCACTTGTATTTTTATTAATCTGGTGCGGACTACCCCAAAAAGGACTCCCAGCACCCACCGGATTAATAAATATACAAGTGCAAACATTAGATGTACAAGTGAAAACATTAAATCAAAAGGAGTTGTGTGTGTACCTAATCATAAACATATAGAATATTTTTAAATAAAATGTGATCATCATAAATATATAGAACATTTTTAAATAGAATGTGATTATGTGTAGCGTAAACTACTTGTAAAATAATATGTTTAGTTATATTATAAATAAGAGATAAGATTGTAAAAATATTATATATGTTTATAATAAGATTGTGTGTGTGTGTGTGTGTGTGTGTGTGTGTGTGTACTGTGACAATTTCTTTCGATTTAAACGTTTAACTTCTAAAAAGGACTACAAGGCCCCACCGAGTTAAAAAAATACAAATGCATAGTTAAAAGTTTAAATCTGAAAAAATTATTACAGTATACACACACACACACACACACTTTATTATAAACATATAGAATATACTTATATCTTCCTCTCATAACAAAAATATATATATTATATATATTCTCTCACTTATAAAATTTAGATAAAATACACACGCATACACATACACATACATCTTATCATAAACATATAGAATATTTTTATAATCTTATCTCATTTATAATAAATAATATTATAGATTCCTCATCTCATTTATATATTAAAAAGGTATCATTATAATTAAAAGTAGTTTACGCTATGCATAAAAAAACACATCCCACTTTATTTAAAAATATTCTATATGTTTATGATAAGGTACATACATAATTCCTTTTCATTTTGACTATTCACTTGTATTTTTATTAACCTGGTGCGGACTATCCCAAAAAGGACTCCCAGCACCCACCGGGTTAGTAAAAAATACAGGTTTTGACTATGCACTTGTATTTTTATTAATCTGGTGCGGACTATCCCAAAAAGGACTCCCAGCACCCACCGGGTTAATAAAAATACAAGTGCAAACATTAGATGTGCAAGTGAAGACATTAAATCAAAAGGAGTTGTGTGTACCTAATCATAAACATATAGAATATTTTTAAATAAAATGTGATTATGCGTAGCGTGAACTATTTTTAAAATTTTATAAATGACAGATAAGATTATAAAAATATTATGTATGTTTATAAGATGTGTGTGTGTGTGTGTGTGTGTGTGTACTGTAACAATTTCTTTCGATTTAAACTTTTAACTTTTAACCCTAATAGGACTACAAGCCTCCACCGGGTTAATGAAAATGCAAGTGCATAGTTAAAATCGAAAGGAATTATTACAGTACACACCCACACATACTCACTCACTCACACATACACACACACACACACACACACATATCTTTTATCAATGTAATTAATAAATGTTAATTATGTTTTGACGTTCATAACGTCCATTGTCTCTGCCTCGTCCTGAGCTTTGGCCTCGTCCTGAGCTTTGGCCTCGTCCTCGTCCCCGTCCTCGTCCCCGTCCCCGTCCCCGTCTTCGTCCCGCTCGTTCCCATCTTGTAGGGTGTTTTACAACTGAAACAAAGATTATATTATGTATTGTCTTACTTGTATATTTAATTAATGTATCAATTTATATTTAATTAATCTATCATTAATTATTAATTAAAATGCATGCTTACTTTTTACGTTTGCTGTTTTCGTTGACGAGTTTTCTACTATTGACGTTGATGGCAACGAAATTACTGTTGACGGTGGCGGCGGAGGCGGAGGCGGTGGAGGCGGCGCAGATTGTGGTGGCGGCAACGGATTTGCTATTGACGATGATGACGTTGACGGCAATGGATTTTTATCTGTTGACGTTGACGGTAGCGGCGGTGGAGGCGGCGGTGGAAGCGGCACAAATTCTGGTAACGGCGGCGGCGCCGATTTTAATTGTTCTCTCAACAATTTCAGTTCTTGCTTTAAAGCCTCGTTTTCCTTGTATGCAGCTTCAGCCTCTAAACGTACCATCGACATTTCTAGTTCTCTGTTTTCACAGGTATTATTATTTAATTCTTCTTGAATTAATTCATCCGCTGTTCTGAAAATTAATAAAAAATGAGAAATGTATAAAATATATAAAAGCAAAGATATTTTATACACTTTATACACAATGTTATCTCTCATAAAGCACAGAACATTGTAATAATTGATTAAACTTTAATTTAATCTTTTATTGTAATGCGCGCAATACATACGCATTACAATAAAAGTTTAAAATAAGGTTAACCAATGTTTATCTTACGTTAACCAATCTATCATTATGTGTATTATAGTATTATAAAAGTTTAAAATAAGGTTAACCAATGTTATCTTATGTTAATCAATCTATCATTATGTGTATTATAGTATTATAAAAGTTTAAAATAAGGTTAACCAATGTTATGTCAACCAATCTATCATTATGTGTATTATACATATAATAGATTATATATATAATCTATATATATATATATATATATATATATATATGTATATATATATATATATTATTCGCAGGTGCAAGTGTCAAATAGAAGCGGTAAAAATCCATCTCGCTGAGATGCATTCCTCTTGTCGCGACTGCGACTCACTCGCAGGAAGGATGCCTTACTTAAAAGTCGCTGATGGAAAACATTTTACGCTCACGTCTGTCGCACATGCCAGAAAGAGAGAGGGAGAGAGAAATTTATCATTTTTCCCGGGAAATGGCAGGGCGTGTCGATAATAACACATACATACAGAGCGAGGGAATCGATCATTTACATTTTTGGAATTTAAAAAAAATTTAAATTTTACTGAATTTTTATAAGGTGCCATTTCTAAATTACATAAGATTTGTTAAATGATTTTTTATTACCCTCCTTCTACGTAAGAGATTGTAAGGTTTTCTGTGAGCCTTCCCGCTCCTTTCTTACATAATATTTTATTAATGAGGTTTTATTTTCAAATATTTTGTCCTTGTTTTAGAAATGAAGGATTGGTTAAATGAGTGATATGAAATTTGAATACATTAATTGTATCAAAGTAAGTCTTTCTCTAAAATATCAAGTTATATTTTCATTATTTTTATATAATAGTTAAAATTAATTGATAAAGACAACTAATCAATGAATGAAGAAAACTTTCATGACTTTTTTGGCGAAAAAAATGTTTAGATTTTAGAGGAATATTTTTTCAAAAATCTTACGTAAGAACTATTTCAATCCTTCCTTCTCCAAGTAAGAAAGCTTAAGAAAATTTAGACCCTCTTCTCTCCCCCAAAAGTTTTACGTAATTTAGTGTTGGCTCCTAATGATTAGTCTCGAAACTAAATCGATGGTCGATAATAATATCTCTCTTTTCATACGATTTTCTCTAATTTTGTCGAAGCTGAAGATTTTCAAATACTTATCAATATCGAGAGATTACTCTCTTTCAATTTTTTCAAAGAAATTTTCGCGCATTCTCAGTATTTTCGAAAACACGTTCTAAAGATAGGGTAAATTCGGGTATGATGAATTTTTATTTCCGCTTTCATTATTTTTTTTATAAATACTATGGTCATATTTTCTTTAAAATTTGGCCCACTTTTATTATTAAAATATTTATTATTAAAATATTATGTATTTTGTTTATGTATAAAATTTTACTCCTGTTTTAAGATTGTTTCAAAGATTATTTTTATTTAAAAAAATCAAATTGTGAAAGATTATATTTAAAATTTAATTTTTTAAATAAAAGCTTTTATTTTATATTTAAA
The DNA here is from genome assembly GCA_963971435.1 of Lasius platythorax. NCBI lineage: Eukaryota > Metazoa > Arthropoda > Insecta > Hymenoptera > Formicidae > Lasius > Lasius platythorax. The sequence continues at coordinate 22,942,868 of OZ020535.1, read as the reverse complement.
AAATATATTAATGTTTATATGTTTAATATAAAACATAAAAAAGCTAAATATGTAAAATTATAAGTTTTTTATTACTCTAACATGAAATATATGTATGATTAAACTGTGTGTCTTATAATACTATGTCCATCTTTTCCCTAAAAATTAGAAAAATGACCAATGCTCATGTTTTAATATTTTGATAATATAAAATTTCTCTGAAGTATCTATTGTTTAATTTCGTATTTTTTACTTTTTTTATTACGTACTTCAATTTTCAATGCAAGTAACGTGCCAAATATTATTAAAAAATAAAAATAAAAGTAGCAATATTTTTTGCATTTTAAAAGAAACTATGGAAAAAAATAAAAAAAGAAAAAATAAGCGAAGCCGCGATAACTAATAACTTTGCATAATTAGTTGTACATATGATATATGTATATGTAAGTGTACTTGAATTTTGTTGTGCTTTGCTTATAAAAATATAAATAAAATGTTTCAATTTAATCAATTATGTTGTTTATTTATACAATTCTACAATTTTTACATTTGCAGTTTGAGAGAAAAAGAGAAAGAAAGAACCACGAGTGAATGCGTGTAAGCGAATATATGTATGTGAGGAGAATGAAACTGAATGCGCGATTAGAAAGAGATGAAATGAGCGTACGATCGAGAGAATGTACATGAGAAATTGCAATAATTTAGTGTATATATACTGTTTCATGTATGTGTATTCTACACATGAAACAGACAAGGATGTATTGTTGTATCTGTCCTTGTCAGTTCAACATATTGCAGCTCTATCTATCGCGACATCACGCAACTAATCTACTGCTCTGTTTTATTCCTCAGCCTCGATTCGCACACACACATATGCGTGAAAACATTATTTTAGTATAACTTATTTGTTAGACTTGCAATCTCACTTTTAATTGTTCACTAATATTCCTTCATGTTATCCCTATCGCGTATACTATATTTTATGCACAGACAAACTGCAGAACTTTTTTTATTAAATAAGTATTGTTACGAGCTGACACAAGAAGCAGACGACAAAACTGTAATTATTTAACCTATTTTTGTTTTTACATGATTTATATATGGAATTATAGCTCACGCGATAGATTCTTATAAATACTTTAATCGTGGAAAAGGATTTATTGATCTGTATAGTCAATAAAAAGATATTCTAAAATTATTAATATTCGCATTCGGTCGGTAAGACAGACCCGTCTCCGGCATCCCCTTAAACATACAATTTATACATCTCTTCTTTGTCGCTGTACATTCATTCACATTATGATTTCCTGCACATTTGTGACATGTTTCATTACGCGTACAATTCTTTGCAATATGATAATAATTAGCATTTAAAACATCTTTTAATGTTAATGTGATTGAGTGCAGGACACTTTCTCCATCCTACATTCAGTTTTCCTTTGCTCAGCATTACTTCATGAGTCTCTTCATCAGCTTCAATTATTACGATACCTTCTTTTTCTCTTCTTCCGGATTGACCTTTATCATTTCTTTTTTCTTTAACTATTTTCTTCACTATTCGCATCTGAACTCCTTCATTTTTCGCGTCAATTTTGTTCTGCTTCTTGATTGTATTTGTACTGTCGCCTTTAGTTTTATCATTTCTTCTCCAGTCTCACAACCGAGAATCACTGTTCCCTTACTTCCTTCTTTTAGCTTCGTTATTCCCATAGCAATGTTCTTGATATCTACCTATTCTTTTATCAGTTTTTTAGTTGCTTCACTCTCCTGTTGCATCTTGGGTTTGACAATTATAATATTTTCTTTTTTCTTTTCTTTAACTGCTTCGCTATAGCTTCTTTGCGCTCCTCCTGACGGCCCACAAGCTCCTCCCTGTATTATTCTTCTCAAGTCTCCAAGTTCTTGTTTAATATTTCTTAATTCTTCTCGAACTATTTCCTTGACCATCATCTTAATTTCCTTCTTACATGCTGTTTCATCTTTTAATTCTTTCACAATTTTTACAAGCCAATCTATTTCTACGTCAATACTCGATGATCCACTTACTCCTGATGTTCTATTTCAACTGCTTGATGTCGTAAATGAACCTATAGATCCTGCAAATCCTAGTCTATCCCTGCTGCTCCCCGCCACTGCCGATGCTTTCTTCATATCTGCTTCACTTTCAATTGTAAACTTGTCAAATGGTCCAGGACACGACACCAGTTCACGGTTTTTAATCATAAATCTTATGGTTACTTACACATCCTGGATGATAAAAAAGCTTAACACACGACTTGCATGCCACAACCTGATTTTTTATTGCTTTCTTACATGCCGAACATCGATACTCATCATATTTATCGTTCATATCGATAATTACCGGCCGAAACCGTTAATATCAGCATAGACGATCAGTCACCTTTGCGTCCACTTTTACACGTCAGCACTTTTTGTCCACCGTTAATGTCTACCTGTCGTATGAGACCTCGATGTCTCATACAAGAAATGTAGTTCTTACGCTCACACACCAGCATATCCCGGCTAGATAACACTCTTAGTTACTTCCGGTCTATGCAGCTATTACTTCGACAACTTTTAGTCACTCTCTCACACTATTGAACCACTTAAAAACTATCACTTTTACGGAGCGATGTTTGACACGTCTTCTCCATCGAGAGAGAGAAAGAGAGAGGGGGGAGGGAGGAAGAGAGGGAGGAAGAGAGGGGGAGGGGGGAGAGGAGGAAGGGGGAGGGGGAGAGAGGGAGGAAGAGAGGATGGGAGGGATGGGGGAAATGGGAGGGGGAGGAGTGGGAGAGGGAGGGAGAAAGAGAAAAGGGAGAGGGAGGGAGAGGGTGGGAGGGAGAGGGAAGAAGAGGGAGGGAGAAAGGGCGGGAGGGAGAGGGGAGAGAGAGAAGAGGGTGTTGGAATTAGATTAGGAATATAAAAAGAGGTAATAGAATTAAGGAGGAACATAATTAAGAAAAGAGAATTAGCATTTAGAAAAAGAGTTGCTTATAGAGCCAAATTTTGGTCATGTATTAGGAGGTTGCATTGAAAGCCGCTGTTTTTTTTGTTTATTATTTGTATCTTCCAAAGCGTATTGCATCGATCGGAACAGGTGGTAATCACTTGGAGCCAAGTCCGGAGAATACGCTGGATGCGGGAGAACCTCCCATTCGAGCTCCATCAGCGTTTGTTTGACGACTATCGCTACGTGGAGCCGAGCGTTGTCGTGGAGAAGAATCACTTTTCGGCGATTTGATGCTGTTGAAACCGAATGAAACAATTACCGCCGAACGTTATCGACAGCAATTGAATCATTTGAATGATAATTAATGCAAAATCGACCATCAATTGCATCAAATCGCCGAAAAGTGATTCTTCTCCACGACAACGCTCGGCCCCACGTAGCGATAATCGTCAAACAAACGCTGATGGTGCTCGAATGGGAGGTTCTCCCGCACCCAGCGTATTCTCCGAACTTGGCTCCAAGTGATTACCACCTGTTCCGATCGATGCAACACGCTTTGGAAGATACGCATTTCAACAACTACGCAGAAGTCGAGAATTGGGTTGCTGAATGGATTGGGTCAAAAGACAGACCATTCTTTCGTCGCCGAATCCAAAAACAGCGGCTTTCAATGCAACCTCCTAATATAAGAATATATATTTAGTGTGATACAACTGACCTAATTTTCTTCTGGTTGCACCCTCTCGCCGTGTTCGTCGCTCCATAGTACTCTTTCATTTCGATTTTCTAGTTCTGAACGACGCAAGTTGTTGCGGGTCTTATTCCTATGTTTTTGCTTGTCCGTTCGTATAGCATCCCGCATATGTGTTTGAAATGCAGCCCGCATTGGTCTTTCAAAATGTTTATTTTCGCAGATAGCATCTGCAAAAGGAAACAAATATAAAATAGTACTATGATAACGCAATTTTAGTATTATGTGTAATAGTATCATACCGTAAATAGCTTTCATCAAGCGGGTATTGTATAGTGGTCATTGATTTTCCTCACGGCCGAACCAAGTGTAGAAGTTCATCAAAGAATCTTGAAAAATCTCTCTCACGCATAAATTAATACTCTCCTTGGCATTGAGACCACCAATAAAAATCAAATAATTTACCTAAAAAGAATATTGCATTTATATTTTTATTTACATGTATTTGCGTCGTTTACTAAAATTATATATATATATGATGAAACTTTGTTTTACATACCAATTTCATATACTCTTCATCATTGGCAGTTTCAAATTTTTCAATATCTGCAACTGATGATATTGGCAAAAATGCTGGCTTCCCTGGCACATGCCTTCGGCTATTGCTCATTTGCACTAATATCCTGTCCAACTTTTGGTGTATTTTTCTGTAAAAGCACATAATATATATAAATATAATAATATGTTAAGATATAAAACGACTGACATTGTTTATGTACGTAATGCGTTTAAAACTTACTGAACTTCCAAAGCTAACTGATCCACTTTTCCATGTATGGCTCTGTAAATATTTGTTATTATATTTCTGTATGTGACTATAGCGTACGTATATTTCAATTATAAAAATTTCTGTTCAATGTATTCTCACTGAATTTCCGGTCTCGCATTGTTAAATTCTCCTGGAGCTCTTATTGATGAAAGGCTTGGCAGACGAGTTGGCTAGATGTTTAAAACCTGTAACTGAGTGTCATGTGGTGTATTTAATCGGCTACCAATTTGTGTATGAGTAGCGACAGATGCATGTGGTTCGTGTGTGAATGTTTGCATTGTATGATGAAAACTTTGTCGTGCGTAGAATGATGGCTGTGACTTTTCATGCATAAAAGGTGCTTGTGTTGTGTGAGTGACTGTTAATGGTTGTGCGTAAGTTAATGAATGTGATGTGAAATTGAGATAAAATGCTTGTGTTGTGTAACTGACTGTTAGTGATTGTGCGTTAGTCAATGAGTGTGTTGTGTCACTGGCATGTGCTGTATGATTATCATGATTGATTATAGATTGTGCGATTGTGAGTGAATGATTAGCATGCATATTTATATCGGGAGAATGACTCTCTAATACTCTCCGTAACTCAGTGACATCGTCTTCTATTTGACTGCCCTGTAGCTCCATCGTCTTTCTTTCTGAATCAGCCTCGTCCGAAGATGTTTGATATCGTTGCGGTTTGATGATATTTCGTTTGGGACGCTGCTCATCCATATCCTTTCTTCATGTAAATATATACAGTATTAATTATAAAGTCCAATAAAAAAGTATATATATTCAAATATCATTCTCAAAAAAGAAAACCAGTAGTCGTTGGAGTATATGGAGCATTCAAGAAAATCAGTACATGCAAAACAGTTCCTAAAAAAATAAAAACATTTGATATTTTATTAGAGAGCAAGAAGATTAGAAAATAGCAAATTAAACGACAGGAAAAGGAAATTTTGAATAATCATATACTTACGAGGGTAGTCCCAAAAGTACCCGACCTAACAAAGAAAACACAAAAAATTTGGGAAACAAATTTTTATTTCTCAACATAGTCTCCTTTCAGCTCGACACACTTTTCCCAGCAATGTTCAATAGCTTCGATACCCTGTTTATAGTGAGAACCGTCGAGCGCCTCAAAATAACCATCAACCGCAGATTCCACCTCTTCATTGTTGGCAAATCTTTTACCACCGAGCCATTTTTTCAAGTTTGGAAAAAGAAAATAATCCGAGGGGCTAAATCTGGCGAATAGGGTGCGTGAGGAAGCAATTCGAACTTTAACTCATTGATTTTGGCTACCGCGATAACGGATGTGTGAACTGGTGCATTGTCTTGATGAAACAACACTTTCTTTTTCGCCAAATGCGGCCGTTTTTTCTTGATTTCATCACTCAAACGCTGCAATAAGTTCACATAATACTCGCCGTTGATTGTTTTTCCCTTTTGAAGATAATGAATGAAAATTATCCCACGCGCATCCCAAAAAACTGACGCCATGACCTTGCCTGCAGATGGAACTGTCTTCGCCTTTTTTGGAGCCGATTCTCCCCTTTCAGTCCATTGTTTTGACTGTTCCTTCGTCTCAGGTGTGAAGTGATGGACCCATGTTTTATCCATGGTTATGAATCGACGCAAAAACTCGGCTTTATTGCTGTGAAACATCGCCAAACACTCGATTGATACATCCTCACGACGCTGTTTTTGTTCCATTGTGAGCAAACGCGGCACCCATCTTGCGCACAGTTTTCTCATGTCCAAATTTTCAGTCAATATGCGATGTACAGCACTTTTTGAAATGCCTACCATGTCTGCTAGCTCGCGCACTTTCAATCGACGGTCATCCAATACCATTTTGTGGATTTTCTTTACCATTTCTGGCGTGGTCACCTCATTTGGTCGACCACTGCGATGTTCGTCTTGGCAGCTCGTACGGCCTCGTTTAAACTCTGCCACCCAATATTTTACTGTTGTAAACGAAGGAGCAGACTCCCCCAGAGTAGAATCTAGCTCGGCTTTGATATTGGTTGGACTGAGACCTTTCAAATGAAAGTATTGTATCACATAACGATGACTAATTTTTTTCATGTTTACAAATTCACTGAGAGCGTTCACTATTGATGGCTGCCAAACAAATACTAAACAACGTAGCGTCTTAAAACTTGAAACTTAAGCTTTATAAGGTTAGTACTTTCTACCATAGTAATTTTTTTAAGCAATAACCGCCATCTATACGTCAGGTCGGGTACTTCTGGGACCACCCTCGTATACATAATTACATTTGTATATGTTTTAAGAATGATTCCTGTCTTGATTCTCTTCAAGCGCAGAAATGTAGAGAGCATCTAAAATGTTTGAAGAATTCAGTTATCATTGTTATTTTAATTAAACTGAGTGAAAGAGATATATGACACAATTATACTCACCTGTATTTTGTTAGTCATCATGGAGATTCTGTTTTTCTTCCTGCAAATTGTATCTAAGGGAGCAGCTATATGCAGTTTTATTTTTTACAGATCATCTGTATGTATAATTGCACAAACTACATACTCGCTAACTTCTGACTCATCTTCATCACTATTACTATCACCTATTGATGAACCACCCCAATAAAGCATTTTATAACATTTGACACGTACCTGATTTACTTGGATACAAAAAATCTCACTACTTATTGCGGAACATTTAAATATTTGAATTGCTGAGGACGAAATACCAATATCATAGAATGAATCTACCTTTTGAAATTTTTTTACAACCAGATAATATTGTGGTTTTGTCCATTAAGATATTAACAATGACGCAAATCGATTCGTCGTGTAAAATACAGCAATTATCTCGTATATCCAAACTCAGCAAAATTCTGTTGAATATCAATTTCCGATACTGACAGCTGTTTGGATTAATATTAGGCAGAAGAAGACCTTTATTATGCGCTGAAAATACTTGCGTAGAAGAATCAACGAGTTTGGAAAAATAAGTTTGACTACGGTGCAAATTTGTTCCACAAGCTTCTATCTCTGACATTCTATTGGAAAACTGTTGAAGAGGAAAATTAGGTTTTCTACAGTATTTTCTGAAAACTGGGATATTATTTTCATAGGGAAAAGCAGAAAATGAATCAAGAGGACCTAATTGCCTCACGTCACTTGTGAGATGAAGAAGACCATGCACATTATACGAAATGAATGTTGAATCATAAAGATTTTCACATCGCAACAAATTTTTGTAGAGCAAGTTCAGCAAAGTTTAAATATGCTTTTGATGGTGAAGTAGAAATCAATATTCTTATGGCAGTATGCAAAAACAAAAAATGAGTGTATACTTGTTGATTCAGGAGACCGTATGTTACTACTGGACCTGTATACAATAAAAATTGGCGAAACTCTGTTGCCTTGTATTTAGTAAATGTATTAATTGCTCCAGGACGTCTTGCAAATTCTGATGGACAATATGTTTTAAGGTTATCTAATCTTTGAGATATTATAGCGATGGATCTTGCTGGTAATTTTGACAAACGTGTATATTTATCACATATCCATGCGGATAAAAGTTTTTTCATAACTCCCAAGCATACCAGATGCATGTATTCAACGGGAACTTGTGAAACCATACCTATAGGTAACATTGACAATGGACTTTTGCCATCTTTATGATGATCCTCATCTATACACTGGACCTTGTATATTTTACATTTGCAAGTCTACATTGGATTGGTCAGATGTGAATACTTCCTAATCTATCTAAACTACATTTATCTGTATTAAAATCGATTTCTAATTCATGTAGTATAGATACCGAAGGAAGACGTGATAATGTTTTAACAATTTCTGCCTCAAGAAAGAAATGAATATATTTTCCTGGATCTATTTTGGATACGACAACAGGTGTTCGTGGAGTTTTTAAAAGAGTTCTAACATCTTTTGGTAACGAAAAGAAGCATGTGTGTGTTCGAAGAACAGATAAAATATTATTACTTTGCACATGTGTTAAATTATTATTAACAAAACACATGGCCAAACGATCTTGAAATGTTTCATCAATAGAAGAAATACTGAGAGATGAGGAAGTGGAATCTTCACTGTCACCATCATTACTAATAGACAATATATCATTATCGATATTACCGATATCTGTAATATTAGAAATATCGTTAGCAATATCGTCCGTAAAAGAAACTTCGTCTGTTCCATCTCCGAAAGGAATCAGCAACGTGAATATAAGAAGCAGCATTATCCGGCTGTTCGGGCGTAACAAAATCTTGTGAAACATTTCGCAAAGTATCTCTAACCTCTAAAGCAATTCGCCTTCATTGCCTCGCAGACAACCGGTGAAAACATTTACGCGAAACAGAATATTTAACTGGTTTCATACTCGCCTCGAAACTCGAAAATCTTTCAGAAATCTTCTTGAATTATATCCTCTGCGATAACCTTGTGGCACTCACGGCGGTTGAATTCAGAAGAACTCGGAAGCAGTGCTGGAGGTTGTAGGACGAGACTCGCGCATGCGCAATAGCATTAGGGCTCATACAGGACGCGGGAACGCTTGCCGCGCGGCAAGAGGCGACGCGGTAGCCAATCTTTTTGTCAATGGTCAATCAAACGCTTCGAAGCATTTTCAGCGTCTCTTCGACCGCGGCCCATATAAAAGATATTATTAGATCCTTTATAGGATTATAAGATAATATTTAATAAAATATAGCTAAAATGTAAACTTGTGTGCTAAGACAATTTTAGAAATAAAAATGTAAAAAAATATATTTAAAAAATTAAAAATGTATTAAAAAAGTAAAAGTTATAAATTATATCTAATGATCAGACATGTCTTATCTCGTAACGTATAAACGTTAAGTATCGAAACACGTCGCAGAAACTCATCTTTCTTTTGTATGTTAATTTTTTATTAAATAACGATCATGCAGATTGAACGACTAGACGATTTTAATATAATTAAATTTGTCATCACGCCGTGCACGACGAGATTTGCTCTGTTATTTGCGTAACTTTTGTGTCTCGTGCCAAAGCAAACCTTGCCCTGTTCTTGCAAAAAATTTGCTATCACGTCGTGAACGGCAAGGCTTGCTCTGTTATTTGCGTGAATTTTGCGTCTCGTCGTGCTAGAGCAAACCTTGCCCTGTTTTTGGCACAAATTTGCTATCATGCCGTGCACGGCAAGGCTTGCTCTGTTATTTCCATGAATATTGCGTCTCGTCGTACCAGAGCAAACTTTGCTTTGTTTTTTTCGTAAATTGTCTGTCATACCGTGCATGGCAAGATTTGCTGTTTTTGTTGCAAAATTGCTATTATGCCGTGCATAACAATCAGGATAGTGAGGCACAATTTTAAGAAACATACCTATTATCAAGTCATTTGCATTTGAAGAACGAGATGTACTATTCTTAATATTCTGACACTGGTGTAGAATTATGTTAGGTTGACCATTATTTAAATTCTTAGCAATAGTTTCGAGATCCTTGCAATGTGCTATAAAATAATATTGAATAGAGTATATAAAAAAAACTCACATGAAATATTAACTTATTTAACCACATGTTAAACTTACAATTAGTATAAGTAGGTATAATAGGCCGGTTCTAACTCAAGTCCTCCGAGGGGGGTGCGGGGGCGCGGGGGTATTTCGGTGGCGCGGGGGTATGACGTCACGCGGGGTGGGGGGATCTTGGTGGCGCGGGGTCTGACGTCACGCGGGGTGGGGGGAGATCTTGGTGGCGCGGGGTCTGACGTCACGGGGGGGATCTCGGGGACGCATGTCGTAAAATCTTCGAGGGGTCCTAAACACGTTCGACAGGTGTTTATCTTTGTGGTCGATTTATTGCCTGAGAACTCTAGAATTCTTAAAACTGTTTTTTTCTCATTTTTATGGGCATTTTATCATTAGGAAATCATTCGGTAGCTTTGCACCCTCGCGGAAAATCTCCCATAAAACGAGAGTGAAACATCTTCATCAATATTTTTTAAGGAAGAATTGCAACGGCGCCAACGTTCGGCTGCTCGAATTTGTAACCAAACACTCTAGAGATCATTAAAAACAATGTTTTCACATTTTTATGGAGATTTTATAATTAGGATATTGTGGAAAAGAATGGAGACCGACGCTGCGACGAACATGTCGGAACGTTTTTATAGGTGCAAAAGCGCTGACTTTCGGCAGCTGTTGTACCCTCGCGGAAAATCTCCCATAAAACGAGAGCGAAACATCTTCCTTAATTATTAAGGAAAGAATGCAACGCATCAGCGCCAACGTTTGGCTGCTCAAATTTGTGAATCTGTCTCCGCGTTAGAACGTATTCAGCAGTCATCGTTTGAGAGCGCATAGATGCAGCGGCGAAGAAAAGTATAACAGTTATTTTCTTGTGTCAGAAGTGTCAGTGGCATAGTAGTGAGTAAAAAAGAAATGGAAAATAATTTCGAAGCAATATTAGATGAGTCGTCTGACGAAGATCACGCGTTGTCGGATGACAGTAATTATATTAGTGATCGCAGTGAGGTTACCGATATTGACGACAAGATAGTGGACAATTTACAAATCCTTGCGCTCAACGGACGTACTAAAGTTTGTACCATATACTTTTATTATTCGACGGGTGGTGCTCTAGCTCTATGTACTTCGTGTATGATCTCTATTCAAGACGTCAGACTCATGTATGCTGTTCGGAAGCATGTGATTGAATTACACGATGTAGTGGACGGTCGATTCTGTGCAAATTGTAGGAATCCGGTGTATATAATATTTCCGTGTAATATGTGTCCAATTTGTACACATTTGTGAAAAAAAACATTAAAAACATGGAAAACATCGAGCAGAACGAACGCGACCTATTGGAGCGGTCGCGCCAAGTTGCCACCTTGCGTGAATATTTTGAATGGGCGCTGCACTGCGAGGAATTTATCAAATTGCTCGAAGAACGCAGCCGTAACAAGCGTCCGCGACTCTCGATTGGAAATAGACAATCTTTAGTGGCTAGAATCGCGCGACTCAAGGGTGCAAAAATTCGATTGCAGAAACAGTTTATATCCAGTGGTGGTGAATACAGTGGCAATAATAACGCGGAAAGAATCGTTTGGCGAGAAATCGATACGGCGTTCGAAAATCGTATATTGACCGGGGCGGTGATTAACGCACACTATATTGAACCGCGACAATTTTTGGAAGACGCTAGTAGTGTAGTACTCGAGCAAGTGCAAGACGTTATAAAAATACACAACTGTATAAAAATAAATACTGTGTTCAACGGTGAGTTTGTGACAGGTGATAAGCATGCCAACAAAAGTATTAACACGAGAAATTATGAACTCTTTCGCAAGTCCGATTTACGCGAGTGGTATGAGCGGCACGTCATCGAAACCACATTGACGTCTCTCGAAGAATTCCAGGAACGTGATAGTGGATGGGCATTGTCACGAATCCTCGATCTTACGGTCAACGTCAACAAGTGCAATCCTATGCGCGCTGGATGCCATATTAAATTACTGCGAGAAATTATGACGAAGAGAGCGGTGATTAATGTGCGATCAACGGACAATGCATGTTTTGCATGGTCAGTGGTGGCCGCTCTGTACCCAGCTGAAAAAAACGTGGAACGAGAATCTTCATATTTGCACTATACGACAGTGCTAAATTTACAAAGCATTGAGTTTCCGATGACGTTGAATCAAATTAAAAAGTTTGAACATATAAATGATGTCTCAATCAACGTCTACGGCATCGAGAGGAAGAAGGAAGTATCAATTCTTCCGATACAACTCACCGATCGGAAAAGAGAAAAACATGTGAATTTGCTATACGTGGAGGAGAATGATAACGTTGGGCATTTTGCATGCATAAAAAATCTGTCTCGCCTCATAAGCTCGCAACTGAGCAAACATGATAATAATCACAAGAAATATATCTGCGATCGGTGCGTATATTTATTGCAATAAAATTATATATTAAAAAATAATTGTAAATAAAAATTGTAATTTTTTCTTTTACAGATGCTTGCACTATTTCAGATCGGAGGACAAGTTGCAGGCTCACATTGTGAACTGTCGAGACATGAACGACTGCGCAATCAGATTACCATGTGATAAGGATAAGTGGCTCGGCTTCGACAACTACGCCAGGAAAGAGCGGCTTCCATTTGTGGTGTACGCCGACTTGGAGTGTGTGCTGAGGAAGGTACCGGAACACACGTCATACTACCAACATCACGAGGTATTTAGTGTCGGATACTACGTGCAATGCTCGTACGATAAAACATTATCCGCGTACCAATCGTATCGCGGCGCCGATTGTATCACATGGTTCACCAACAAACTGGAGGAATTAGCGCATCATGTAAAGGGTATTCTGTCCGCCAATGTCCCCATGACAAAATTAACGCGAGACGAGTTGGAAATATTTAACAGCGCCACACAATGTCATATATGCGAGAAACCGTTTGCGCCGGACGATACACGCGTTCGCGATCATTGTCATCTGACCGGGCGGTACAGAGGTCCCGCACATTCAAACTGCAATTTAAATTACAAAGACTCTTATGTCATTCCAATAGTTTTCCACAATCTATCCGGTTACGACGCACATTTTATCATCAAAGAAATAGCTACCGCGTACGAAGGACGCGTAGACGTGTTTCCAATAACTAAAGAAAAGTATATTTCATTCACAAAGACTGTCAACAGTACCGACGACGACGATGGTGACAAAAATCGGAAAGCATGTATAAAATTAAGATTCATCGATTCGTACAAATTTCTCAGTGCTAGTCTCGACAAATTGGCATCCTTTCTCGATAAGAATAAGTTAAAAATTTTACATTTCAATTTTTCCGCATTATCTACTAGCAATTTTAAATTATTGATGCGAAAAGGTGTCTTTCCGTACGAGTACGTTGACTGCGTGGACAAGCTGCAGGATACGCGTCTACCACCGCGTGAATCGTTTTACAGTTCTTTGACCGACGACACAGTATCCGAGAGCGAATACGCGCACGCCGAAAACGTGTGGCGGCAGTTCTCCATTCAAACCTTAGGTGAATACAGCGATCTGTACTTAAGAACTGATGTCTTGTTGTTGGCAGATATATTTGAAAACTTTCGCGATAGCTGCATCGCGAGTTATGGACTCGACCCTGCGTACTATTATACTCTACCTGGTTATACGTGGGACGCGATGCTAAAACATACACACATAAATTTCGAACTGCTCACAGACATTGACATGGTTATGTTTATTGAACGAGGTATACGCGGCGGTTTGAGTCAATGTTCAGGCAGATACGCACAAGCCAACAACAAGTACATGCAGCAGTCGTATGACTCATCGAAATCATCGTCATATCTCATGTATTACGATGTAAATAATTTATACGGATGGGCAATGTGTCAACCATTTCCTTACGCTGATTTTCGATGGGTCGACGACGCATCTAATTTTGATGTTAGCGCGATCGCTCCGGATTCACCTACAGGTTATATTCTCGAAGTCGATCTCGAGTATCCGCAAAGTAAACACAACGCACATGCTGACCTACCGTTTTGCCCGACACGCGACAAGCCGCCCGGTAAGCGGCAAGATAAACTTCTCGCGACTCTGTATGATAAGAAGCGTTACGTCATACACTACCGTAACCTGCAGCAATGTACGCGTCATGGTCTTCGTATCGTAAAAATACATCGTATACTACAATTTGCTCAATCCGCATGGCTTGGTGATTACATTGAACTTAATACAAAATTCAGAACACAAGCGAAAAATGATTTTAAGAAAAATTTGTACAAATTGATGAACAACGCGGTATTCGGCAAAACTATGGAAAACGTTCGAAATCATGTAGATGTAAAATTATTAACAAAGTGGGACGGACGATACGGTGCGGAGGCAATGATCGCGAAACCAAATTTCTATAGCAGGAGCGTCTTTGCGGAAAACCTAATTGCAGTTGAATTACGTAAATTAGAAGTAAAATTTAACAAACCAATCTATGTTGGTATGTGCATACTCGATATATCAAAAGTGTGTCTGTATGAATTTCACTACGAGTACATGTCACCGCTGTATCGTGATAAATGTCGGGTAATGTACACTGACACCGACAGTTTAATATATCACATCGAGTGCGACGATGTGTACGAGAACATGAAACGCGATATCGCTAGATTCGATACGAGCGATTATCCAATTGACAACGTCTACGATATACCACATGCAAACAAAAAGATGCCGGGCTTAATGAAGGATGAGAATAACGGCGCGATAATGACCGAATTCGTCGGACTTAGAGCAAAAATGTACGCGTTGCGAGTGGATGGCAAAAAAGACACTAAAAAAGTAAAAGGTGTCAAAAGTAACGTCGTAGCGCGCAATATAACATTCAAAGATTATACGCGGTGCCTGAATGACGAGATAGAAATCTCACGACAGCAGTCTAGTATAAGATCAAAATTGCATGAAGTGTATACCATCCGTGAGACAAAAATTGCTCTGAGTCCGTACGATGACAAGCGGTATGTCATACCCGATTCGACCGACACATTACCATGGGGACATTATAAAATACCATTGTAAATTATATTTGTAATGTAATGTAATGTAATATAATATCGTGTGTGTGTGTGTGTGCGTGTGTGTGCGCGCGCGCGCGTGCGTGCGTGTGTGTGTGTGTGTGTGTGTGTATGATATAATGTTATGTAACATATGTGTATGTATTTTATATTGTAACGACTAATGGAAAGGATGTATTAATAAAGATTTTGTATATTTTTTAAATACTTCATATATTTTATATTTTTTTATATGTTGTACACATTGTATATTTTTCCATAAAATTAGAAAATTAATGATTACAATCTGTGTGATGAATTAAATCACATTGTCCTTATGTATCCAAGAATTGTGCGAACTATCAAATCCCAGCCATTTCACGTAAACCTCGTCACCCCTCCTGCGCAGTACTTTCTCCACGAGATACACATCTGGATAATTCGCGCGATGCAACTCGTGCTCGTAAAACGCTACAGCGATAGATGTCTTTCGATAGTCCTCGAGTATATATGTTACGGGATTAGTATGCTGCACTTTAACAATCTTAAACACCTCGGTTGTCCAATTTGGTGTGTAACCCTTTTCGAAAAGTTGCTTGTACTTGCTAACGCGTACCGGGTCACCTACTTTGAACTTTGCCGGACCTGCGATATTTACGCGGTTATACACGGTAGCCAAGAGTCTTTCAGCGATCACAGGGATAACGTCGACGGGTCGCATGCCGATCGTTCGATGCTTGCGCGCGTTGTAATCCGATACGAGGTGCGGTAGCATGTCGATCCACTTGTAAGTGCCATTCAACGTAAACATCTTCCACATATCATTCTTTAGCGTGCGATTGAATCGCTCGACGACCGACGCTTTTAATACCGAATATGTAGAATAGTGATTAATGTCATGTTTCCGTATAAGCCGTTGCACGTGGGCATTATAAAATTCCTTCCCCATATCAGTTTGTATGTTTTTCGGGCATCTCTTGCTATCTCGAATTATCTCGGCGAGTGCGTCAGCTGTCTCACTTCCTCCTTTACCCTTGAGTGGTATGGCCCACGCATACTTGCTCAACACATCGATGACGGTGAGTATATAGTGGAAACCTTTGTTGAAACGGGAGTACGGACGCATCTCGACAATGTCGGCTTGCCACAGATCATCGTATCCCCGCACTATGACATGTCTTCGGGGAAAATTTTTTCTCGCCGGCGCATGCAGTTCGTTCACCAACTGTCGTCTCTCCAAACTGTGTTGCTTCTTCGCTTCGTTAGTTTTTCTCGATGGCCGTTTGTTTTTGTTGCTCGCTTTATCACTCATTTCTGTTTATCGTCCTTCAATAGCCGTTCTTAACCCGTTCGTTGTCGTTCTTAACCCGTTCTTGACCAGTTCTTGATCCGTTTGTTGTCGTTCTTGACCCGTTCTTGATCCGTTCGTTGTCGTTCTTAACACGTTCTTTATGTTCCGCTTGCGTTTTTGACCCGTTCTTCACCCGTTCTTTATGTTCCGCTCGCGTTTTTGATCCGTTCTTCACCCGTTCTTCATGTTCCGCTTGCGTTTTTGACCCGTTCTTCACCCGTTCTTTATGTTCCGCTTGCGTTTTTGACCCGTTCTTCACCCGTTCTTTATGTTCCGCTCGCGTTTTTGATCCGTTCTTCACCCGTTCTTGATCCGTTCGTTGTCGTTCTTGATCCGTTAGATAGCCGTTCTTGCGTTGTTCACCGCCGTTCTTAACACGTTCGTTGTCGTTCTTGATCCGTTCGTTGTCGTTCTTGATCCGTTCGTAGCCGTTCTTGACACGTTCTTGATCCGTTCCTTGTCGTTCTTAACACATTCGTTGTCGTTCTTGATCCGTTAGATAGCCGTTCTTGCGTTGTTCACTGCCGTCCTCCACCCATTCGAAAATCGTTCTTGACCCGTTTGCAGCCTTTTTCACAGTCGTCTTTGACCCGTTCGTAGCCGCTTTTGGTCCGTTCGTAGCCTCGTTCACAAACGTCCCTTGACCGTTCGTAGCCTTTCCTGAGTTGTTTGTAGCCTTGCATGTAGCCTTTAAGGACTTGTTCGTAGCCTCGTTCGCATCCCTGCTTGAGGTGTTGGTAGCCTCGTTCACTGCTGTTGCTAGGCCGTTCCCAGCTGTTGCTAGGTCGTTCACTGCCACTGCCACTGCCACTCATTGTAGTTAGATAACAGTTCGATAATCCTTCGTAGCTGTTCGATAATTATTCGTAGCTGTTCGATAACCCTTCGCAGATGTTCGATAATCGTTCGATAACCGCTTCTAACCCGTTCACTGCTGCTCATTCAAGTTGATAGCTGTTTCTGAGTTAGCGTTAGCCGCGCGTTGAAGTTTGTCTAACACAATCTGTATCGCTCGCACGTCCTTCTCGAACGAAGTTAGCTTCTCGTCTGATTCTTTCTGTCGATTCATCAATCTTTTAACGCAGGATTCCACATACAGTTTGTTGACTGCATCGGTGTCAGCCTCAGGTTGCGCTACACGGCGAATTTTGCGCGACCTTGCGTCATAGTCCGTAACGACCCGACATAGAGCGTTTTTATGCACATAACTTTTCACCAATCTATCCCAAGAACCGCTTGTGCCGGTTGCATCATTTCTTGGTTCGAATAATCCAAATTTGTTGATAGGCATTTTTCAATGATTTGTGATGTGTCACACGACGTTGATCGACTGATTAGTTTGTCGGGATCCGTTTAATTTATAATAATGCCCGCTTCCCGAAGTTCCTCGATGATGGACAGGATCTCGTTGTCGTGAGCGTTGTGGCCAGCTTGGCGCGAAGCGTCGAGCAATCGTAGGCGATCCACTAGCTCGTTGGGGTCGTCCCAGTGCACGTAATCAATCTTATCGTTGGGTAGCGTCATAGCGCGAGGCATAGACACTCCTCTTCCAGATTTTGGCTTTTTCGGTTCGATCGACATCAACGGTGCAATTATTTGTTTGTACTTGTATCTTCTGTTACTCCGCAAATGGCCCTGCACATCATAGTTGCGTTTATGCGCGTTTGTCGCCAATAATATGCTCTTGTATTTATGCATATCATCATCCGTGTAAATGTCGTCATCGGAAATTCTCTTGAAGATCAATTCGTATAATCCCGGTGTACCAATGTACTTCACTTTGTCTATAATTATAGAGTCATACATGTCGACGTCGAATCTTTTGTTACCGAGCCTCATTTCATTCTTGTCAAAATAGACACCGTACACGTGATCGAGCTCTTTTTTTTCGTCACCACCCAGAAGTGTGCCCATGTACTGTTGTCCTAGTGGCCCAAAATGCTCTCGCAACGCTTCTTGACCTTCATGCGTGTGTAACAGGTTTCGAACGGATGTTTCGAGCGAGTTGCCCGTGGTTTCGAAAACATTGTCGTTTTCGAGTGATTCGGGTACCGTAGGTTGTACGATTTTCGTTGTCGCAGACTGTGTAGAGGTGGATGGTGTAGAGGTTATCAGCGGTTCATGCAATGAAACGTTCAATGTATGTGGCGTCAAAATATTTCGCACTCGCGGAATATTCCGATTCGCGTTCAACCGTTTCCTCTTTTTCGGCGTCACATCCTCCTCCTCCTCCTCCTCCTCCTTGTACCGCTTAACAGTGGGTAACGTCTTGATCTTCACGTCAGTGTTACTCTCCGGTTCGTTTTTCACCGCAATCGAGTTGTCGACAATTTTTTGTAGCGGCTCGATAATAGGTCTAAAATGGGTCGTGACCGCGATATCGTCATCGATCTTACCGGTCTTCAAAGCGCGATGTTTCTTGCAGATCGATTCGCTCGTTTTCGCAATCTCCTTCGCTATCTTTTTACGCTCGCGAATAGTATCGCTCCCAGCCATGTCGGTAAAGTGTCGAACGCTCGCATTTCACCCTTCTCGACGGAATATCGACAACGACTAATCGTTTTGCGGTATCGCGAACACGTTAAATCCGTTTCTGTATCGCCCGTTCGTAAGCGAGCTATCCTTATCTATCACTAGAAATTTATACTTTTGCTGCCAACAGGTACGACATAGTTCACTGAAATCCTCGTATGACATGTCGGTATTCACGTGATCGTTGTACACGTGTTTCAAGTTGGTACCATCCTGTTTAAACAAGATTAACAGGTTCGCGTATAAGATGTTTCGGTATTCTCGCGTATGTCTGGCAGAGATAGAAGCAGTCGACGTTCGAGTGGCGTCCCATTGAAAAGTATTCTCTTATCGTATTTTGCTTGTCACACGCCACGTCATCGAAAACGAAAATCGAGTTTGGACATGCTTTGTTCGGTGGAATGACGTCATTGTTATTGGAGAATGTAAAATAGCCGATTTCGTCGATCGACGTCAACAAATTCTCCAGATACCGATATTTTGGCTGTTGCAGTGACTTTGAGTACACGTACACATTTTCAAAGCGGACGCCGTGCGGGCTTTCTATCAAACTAATCAACACGTTAGTTTTACCGCAATTCGAGGGGCCGCAAACGATCGCGCGTATAGTAGTCGGCAGCATCGTACCGTGTCTACGCATCTCCGCTTTGTCCCCCATCGAGCGTAATCTGGCGTCGTAATTCGTCACACGTATCGCGAAAGGTTGTCTCACGAATTTCATTTTCACACTTCCGATTCGGATCGCACGCCTGTCTATTTATAGCTGCGCGAAGTCGCGAAGTGCTCAGTAACAAAAAAATGTTTGTCCTGCTATCAAGTCCTTATGATATTCTCGATTCGAGTGCCGAACAGCTACAATTTGTGTCTAAAGCAGTTTTATTGCGAATGTGTGGCAATTACGTCCACTACGTGTGGAAAAAACTTCCGGAACACATAAAGGCGGATTCGGAGGTTCAGACCTATCGTCGCTGTTTCGAACATTACAATCGACCGTGGCAGCAAGCGCATATTGACGGTCCAGCGCCGATGATAAAAGATTGCAGCGAATGGCAACGCAAATAGGTGGAGGCCTATTAAATCACGCCATAAACGCACTTCCAATCGAATTTCATATTCCCGGCTATCAGTTTTGCGGTCCGGGCACGCGGCTAGAAAAGCGATTAGCCAGAGGCGATCGAGGTATCAATCCATTAGACGCAGCGTGCCGTAAACACGATATAGCGTACTCTCGGAGCAATCTCACTGAGAGACACGCAGCGGATAAGGTACTCGCCAAGAAAGCGCAAACTCGCATTGTTGCGAAAGATTCGTCTCTCGGTGAGAGAGCCGCCGCCACAGCTGTCTGGGCAGCGATGAAAGCCAAGACAAAGTTCGGTATGGGTCTGAAGACAAAGACGAAGACAAAGATGAAGAAAAAGACGGTGAAGAAACGAGTACTTCCGGTAGCGAAACGCGGGGGCGTATTGCCGATTCTACCAATAGTGGGTGCGCTTGGATCTTTGATCGGTGGAGCAGCTGGTGTAGCAAAGATGGTGAACGATAGAAAAGCTGCACAACGTCAGTTGCAAAAGATGCTACGTCACAATCACACCATGGAAGGTCATGGATTGTATCTCGCGCCATACAAATACGGACAAGGAGTCTCAACGACAAAAAAGAGAGGGAAGAAAAAACGTCAAAGCAACGCTAAAAATGCCTCAGGGTGTAACTACGAACGTACAATTGCTGCAACTGGCAAGACGTATGCACATTCCATACGTTAGAGGCGTTTTCATGCGTGACTCATTACCGATCGGTGGTATATATCGAAACGAAAGCGGCATCGTAAATTTTGATAACGCTAAAGGATCGGGTACTCACTGGGTAGCGTATGCAAAGAGGGGGGATCGCGCTATATATTTCGACAGTTTCGGCAACCTTCGACCACCCAAGGAACTGATGCGATATTTAAATGTGATGAAAATAGAATATAATCACACTTTTTATTAAACTTACGATCAAAGCATCTGCGGACAATTGTGCTTGCAGTTTCTCCGAACGGTCGATGCATGCGAATTTAAAGACAAACATTGCGCTATTTAACTTAGTATTCGTTAAACAGTTTAGTCAACATGTCTATGACATTCACGCTGACCGGGAGGAGTAGTGTTCTCGCGGCAAACTACTTTCCCACCATAGATTTGAGCGACGGTGAATACGAGCTTGGTCTAGCGGATTTTGAGAGTTATCACACGATATCGAACGTGAATTCCTCAAATAATAAATTTTACTTTGGCAAAGACGACGTGGAAATTACGATTCCCGAGGGATCGTACGAGCTGCAAGCGATACATGAATTTTTGAAACATACAATTTCACGGAAACGTCCGCTACACACAGTTCGTGACGGCGATAAAAAACACACTGATGATGGTGACTTTGAAGATGGAGAATGGCCGATAGTGCTCCGTGCTAATTACAATACGATGAGGAGCGAGATTAAATGCGCCTACAGAATAAATTTTAGCAAGCCTAACAACATTGGATCGCTACTAGGATTCTCGAACCGTATACTGCAGCCGCGAAAATTGTACGAGTCGGACACGCCGATTAACATTATTAACGTGAACATTATCCGCGTAGAATGTAATGTGACCGCGGGTGCATATAGCAACGGCAAACTCGTTCATACGATACATGAATTTTCACCGAGGGTACCACCAGGATATAAGATATCGGAAACACCGGCGCACATCAATTACCTACCGATCATCGTACGGAACATTACGGATTTAACGTTACGTGTTGTCAACCAGGACGAACGATTACTTGATTTTCGAGGAAAAGAGATCACCATTAGATTGCACGTACGACGGCGACAGTGATAACATACGTATGCAGCGTATGAGATGCTCGTGTTGAACAAAGACGTGAGAGATAACACAATCTTTACGAAGCCAGCGACAACAACGTCGACATTCGCTAATATCCAAGCTGTCGGTTGCACTAAGAAAAAGAAATTGAACGCATCAAACGTTGCGTTTTTACAATCTTTGGGATTTGCGGTGCGAAACATTTGAACGATGACTGATATTCTCAACATCGAAGACGAGCCAATCTTTGACGATCGCATCGTCAAGATTGAGACTCATGCGTACAACCCGTTTGCCAACACAACATTTGGGCACAGTGACGAGATAAGAATACCCATACAACAACAGGATTTGTATACGTTGCCGTATGAGAGTTTCCTATACATCGAGGGAGAACTGAAGATAAACAACCCAGTTGAAGGATCTACTGTGGCGCTGGGAAATAATTGTGCCGCATTCATGTTTGATCAGATTCGATACGAACTTGATGGCGTGGAGATTGATCGCAACAGAAACGTGGGAATAACAAGTGCGCTCAAAAATTAGGTAACAATGACATTCGATAGAAGCATGACTATGAGTAACGCCAGCTGGACTGATCCGATTACTGTGAATGGATACTTTAATTTTTGCGTACCGCTCTACATGTTATTGGGATTTTGTGAGGATTATAGACGCGTGGTGATTAACGCTCGTCACGAGTTGATCTTAATACGATCGCGCAACGACAACAATTGTCTGGTTGGAGATTCTGCGCTGCGACCTGAGGTCAACATATTCAAGATACAATGGCGAATGCCACACGTGTTGTCGAGCGAAATTAAGAAGTTGTCTATGCTGCGCGCTCTGGAAAGCGGACGCTACCTCAGCATGGGTTTTCGCTCGTGGGATCTGTACGAGTTTCCGCTATTGCAGCGTACAACCAAGCATTCATGGGCCTTTAAGACCGCGACTCAGCTGGAGAAGCCGCGATACGTTATCTTTGCTCTGCAAACAGGCAAGAAGAACGTCATGGCTGAAGATACGAGTAAATTCGACCACTGCAAATTAACCAATGTGAAACTCTATCTGAACTCGGAATATTATCCGTACGACGACATGAATCTGGATTTTGATAGAAATATATGGTCGATTCTGTACGACGCATACACGCGTTTCTCCAAAGACTATTACGAATACGCGTATCTCGAGCCGAATGTCACCCTCACAATGTTTCTACTTAACGGCCCATTCGTTATCATCGATTGTTCTCGACAAAACGAATCGGTCAAGAGCGCAACAGTGGATGTGCGATTGGAATTTGAGTGTAAGAAGAATGTGCCTGATAATACCACTGCGTACTGTCTCATCATACACGATCGCATGATCCAGTACAACCCGCTGACTAACGTTGTGCGCAAAATCACCTAAGCGTTTGCGACAGCAATTTAGAGAGTGGGGAAGAGGAGCAGGATATAAATCCAAGTGTTACGAGATGGTTGTCATTCTTCTTACCTGACGCATCGAAGAGAGAGAGAGATCTCGTCATGTCTGTACCAACATTTGTTGATCTGCAAGGTTTCACCGTTTCGAACAAATTTATCGTGAAGGAGGTGGCAGTGCTGAGAAGGGGTACTGTTCTCGCGCACTACATTTTTCAAAGTCCTATACCGTGGCGTCTCCTTACAAGATCCGAACAGTGTCAAGCTTTATGGTTGATGGTGAATCATCATGAACTGGAATGGGAGGATGGAACCGTTGCGTACAGCATGGTGAAACAATTGATTACAACAGCTGTGGTTGAAGATTATGATAAAAGACAGTGCATCGTATACGTGAAAGGACATGAAAAGCAAGAATGGTTGGCTGATATACTAGATGACGATGCGAGAGCAAAATTAATTATCAAGACTTTGGATGCTGATTACAACGATATCGAATCTCTAAATAATCTAGATGTTAAAAATATTATACGATGTGAAAAACATGTTAAGCATTGCGCATTACAAAATGTATTCAAAATATATAACTGGTGGTCGCAACGCCAGAAAGAATTGTAATAGTCGAAACAAAGTATTTGAAAATAAAATATTTAAACATTTGTTTCATCTCTTATTCCTCCTCCTTATTCCGTCCCCTCATTTTACGAATTCTTTTTATCCGAACACCGTCTCTCCCTTCTCCTAAATTTTAGAGCGCTAGAACCACTCACAGAGATACTCTCCCTTCCACTACTAATTTCCCCCACTACTTTTGCAAAAAGAGCATCACGTATACTCTTAATTTTCTATACGATCAGTGTCACGTTAACCGCTCGTACCGATAGTCCACTTTTCACAACCTAGAGAAATGTTCTCGAACTGGAAGAAGCAGTATGAATTACATTCCGATTCAGGATGGTAAAACTTCCACAAATAAATGGAACAAGTAAGTTTCGATAAAGCATTGTATATTTTATATTTTATATTTTCCTTATAATTTATTAAAATATTTTTTATAGCATTTCATCCGGGCCTCGTCATGCGGTTCGTATACTTGGAAGAAAATACGCCTTAACCCCGACTTCGTATAAATATTTGGAGATTGGAATCAGCGTTGGAATCACATCTTACGTGGAACTGGCTCTCGGCGATAATCGTGGCAATCAAATAATATTGCCTATTGAAACATAGAAATCGCTAATGCAAAAACGAGCGGACATTGAACGACTACAATCGGCTAAAACTCCATTATGGATTCGTGATATGACACTTGAAGTGGTTAAAATGTCTAATTCAAAAATTATAAAAATAACATTATTTAATCATTCTTTGTATATGTCACCACCGACTTTATTACATTTATTCGACTTTGAAGATTGTATACGTCATATGTATTTCTGGCTATCCGAAAATACGTATAGTGTTAATGAAAAGTTTAAAAATTTTACAACTATTTTACAACGTGATAATATCCGTAATGCGAGCGACGCCGCAAAAGTGATACGCGAAAGTGATGCGTTTGACGGCGAATCACTCATAGATTGCGAATTATTAACATGCGCTATAAATAATATTCTTCACGATGCTTGTACATAGATATTTGTATAACACACTATTATCTATAATAAACATTTATATTAAAAATGCTTATTTTAAAAAATAACTCCTCTAATCTCTCTCCTCCTCTCCTTCGCGCTCTCCCACCCGTAAACAGTCCCAGCTCTCATACATAGCTTCCACTCGTTGCAGTCCTTGCGGGCATGACGTCATACGGGGTCTCGAGGCGAAGCGCGTTTCGTGATGCTGGGAAGCGTCCTCGGGTAGAGAGGGAGGCTAGGGACCGTGAGAGAGGTAACGTTAGGAGAGAAAGAGACAGCACGACACTACGAACCGTGAGAGAAGTAACGTTAGGAGAGAAAGAGATAGCACGCGAGAGATGATACAGCGAAGGAGAGCACAAGACGTATGTAAGCGAGAGAGATGAAAAAGAAAGATAGCGCGTGAGATGACGAGGTGAAGGAGAGCGCATGCGAAAGATGACGCGGTAAATGAGAGCGCGAGAGAGAATTTTTTTTAAATAATTTTCTAATACTTTTTAACTATATATTTTTCTATGTTAATATTTTAATAATGATGTGGTGAGGGGAGAGGAAGGACATCTTAATCTAAAGTAAATTAAAAACATGTTTCTATATAATATTTTTAATCATAAAATGTGTGTATGTTTTTACAAAATAAATGTGTGTGTGAATTTAAAAAATAAAAAAATAGAAAAAAAGATATAAAAAAAATTTAAAAATAAGAAATATAAGGGGGCAGGATGGCATGGTATGGCATGGTGCGAGGCGATGGTGGGCTGATGGCGAGGCGGCTGCTGCTGCGAGGCACTGGAGGGCTGATCGCGAGGCGGTGGAGCTTCTGCATGATACAGAAAAAAATTTTATTAGAAATTTGAAAAATTTAAATTCATTCTGAAATACTTACCAGTTTCAATCTTCGACTACATCTTCGGGATATGGCTCCAACCCAAAGAGCTCTCGAAGGGCAAAAGTATTATTCCACATCAATGGGTTACTACGCTCCAACTTGCGGGCGTCTTCGATGTCACCCCACATGTGATCGAACCAATATCGATCATTATAGCGCACCGTCCGCGTCCATTCCCCATCGGTCATCCCTTCCTCCACTATTAGCAGAAAATTTAAATCATAATCCAAATCATAATCCAAATTTTGCTCGTTGATCAACTGAAAAAAATAAAAATATATAACCATTAGGCCTCTGCGCACAATAGAGAAAATATTATAAATAATTTGCACTACTTACATCAACGGGAAGCCTGCAACAAGGAGCCATCTTTCACCGATATGTATATTCACTTATTTATCACTGTACACGATGACTGCTAAATACGTTCTAACGCGGAGACAGATTCACAAATTTGAGCAGCCAAACGTTGGCGCTGATGCGTTGCATTCTTTCCTTAATAATTAAGGAAGATGTTTCGCTCTTTTATGGGAGATTTTCCACGAGGGTACAACAGCTGCCGAAAGTCAGCGCTTTTGCACCTATAAAAACGTTCCGACATGTTCGTCGCAGCGTCGGTCTCCATTCTTTTCCACAATATCCTAATGATAAAATCTCCATAAAAATGTGAAAACATTGTTTTTAATGGTCTCTAGAGTGTTCGGTTACAAATTCGAGCAGCCGAACGTTGGCGCCGTTGCAATTCTTCCTTAAAAAATATTGATGAAGATGTTTCACTCTCGTTTTATGGGAGATTTTCCGCGAGGGTGCAAAGCTGCCGAATGATTTCCTAATGATAAAATGCCCATAAAAATGAGAAAAAAAACAGTTTTATGGACTCGTAGAGTTCTCAGGCAATAAATCGATCACAAAGATAAACACCTGTCGAACGTGTTTAGGACCCCTCGAAGATTTTACGACATGCGTCCCCGAGATCCCCCCACCCCGCGTGACGTCAGACCCCGCACCTACAAGATCTCCCCCACCCCGCGTGACGTCAGACCCCGCGCCACCAAGATCCCCCCACCCCGCGTGACGTCATACCCCCGCGCCCCCGAAATACCCCCGCGCCCCGCACCCCCCTCGGAGGACCTGAGTTAGAACCGGCCTAGTATTCCTACTAGTATACAAAAGAACAAGAAATTTGTCCAATAATGATATTATTAAGCTCATGGCTAAATTATTATCTGAAGTGTAAATTATTATCTTAAGTTAAAATATTTTTCTAATACATGATAAGTATATAATAATTATTTAACATATATAAAATACAAATACTAATTAAAACTTACAATTATAAGCTATAAGAAATGCCTTGTATCTGCAGCCTTTATTTTTCACGATGCCGTTATCAAATAATATACGGTTTTTCGAAATTACATATTTTCTATTATCATAACGTACTAACGCAAACATTTTTCACTGTGGAAAATATTTTTCTCAAACTTATAGAATTTATTCAACTAATTTTTTAAAACTAAAAAGCTATAAAAAAATGATACTAGCACCAGTGTTCTCAGGAAGAACAACAACTTTCTCAGGAAGAACACTCACGCAAGCACGAATTGCAAAAATTCTATCCTAACTGAAATGCCCGCAATTGTTTTCAGATTACGCGACCCAAACTGAAAATCAGTGATGCCAGAAAGTGGCCCCGGTAGCACACGCACACAAGCGCGATGCGTGCATCAGAGCGACTGCGCAGCACATGACGCGTCGCGCTTGTATGCGTGTGCTACCGGGGCCACTTTCTGGCAACACTGCTGAGAATGAGAGAGAGAAACGAATAAAATAAACGTATACTTTAAATTATAAAAAAACGTATTAACGTTAACTTGTAATTTTTAATTATTGTATTCAAAGATCTTCAGAAAATTATATATTACGAGATAAATAAATATATCATTACTCTTAATATAATATGTAAATAATACATTTATTGATCTGAGTCTCTACAAAATTAATAATAAATTCTTTTACCATATGTGTAATATCTGTATGTGTAAATATGTACTTACCTTTTAATATACTTTGTACATCGTAAACATCAATATGATACTTGAGGCTTTCGCAGTGTATATGCATTGAATTTAGCTTCTGAGTTGGAGCCGCGTGAATCATTTATTCGATTCCAACGTTTCGTAAACATTTTAATTAACTTCATCAGAACACAGTAATCTGATATTCCAGTATAAAAATTCACCCAGTATCAGGTTGATTCTCCCTGATAAAGTAAACTGAAATATTAACGAAATCAAATAAAAAAATTTACGCAGCTCCAACACGAAAACCAAATTCAATGCATAAGCATCACTAGTAACAACAAGTTATTGTTGATGATATTGCCATCACATAAAACCAGTATCGCTAATTACATTTCACGTAGTTTTTGAACGATGTTGATATCTTTATTGATTGATGAGATATGACAGATTAATGAAAAGAATAATAGCATGACGTCCGATTCATTCAGCTTGAGCACGTTTTTTTATCTTAATAATCAAAAATATAGAGCACAGAATGTATTAAAGTGCTTTCTGAATCATTTATACATCTAAAGCAGTTTTCGAGATATAAGCGTTTAATGAAAATGAGAAATCGCTCGGCGCCCGATAGGTTTCCGCGCGCTTTTTCGGGGCCTAATAATTGCAAATGTATTATTGTCAGTAATAAAACCGAATAAAACCAATAGAGCAGAGAATGTATTAAAAAGTGCTCTTTGAATCATTTTTATATCTAAAGCGGTTCTTGAGACATAAGCGTTTAATGAAAATGAGAAATAGCTTGATTTGATAAATTTCCGCGCCCTTTTTCGGCTTAATAATCAAAAATGTATTATCGCCATCAATAAAACCGAATAAATTAAATAGAGAAGAGAATGTACTGAAGAGTTCTTTTTGAATCATTTTTATATGTAAAGCGATTCTTGAAACGTGACGCTTATGTCTCAAGAACTGCTTTAGATATAAAAATGATTCAAAGAGCACTTTTTAGTACATTCTCTGCTCTACAAGATTTATTTGGTTTTTTCACTGACAATAATACATTTGTAATTAATGAGCCGAAAAAGTGCGCGAAAATTTATCAAATCGGGCGTCAAGCTTTCTCATTTTCATTGAATACCTATGTCTCAAGAACCGCTTTAGATATAAAAATGATTCATAAAGCACTTTTTAGTACATTCTCTACTCTATTGGAATTACTCGGTTTTATTAATGACAATAATACATCTCCGATTATTAAGCCTAAAAAGCGCGCGGAAATTTATCAAATCGGGCGTCAAGCTATTTCTCATTTTCATTAAACGCCTTTGTCTCAAGAACCACTTTAGATATAAAAATAATTCTGAAAGCACTTTTTAGTACATTTTCTGCTCTATTGGAATTACTCGGTTTTATTAATGACAATAATACATCTCCGATTATTAAGCCGAAAAAGCGCGCGGAAATTTATCAAATCGGGCGTCAAGCTATCTTATTTTCATTAAACGTTTATTTCTCAAGAACCGCTTTAGTTATAAAAATGATTCGACAAGCACTTTTTAGTACATTCTCTGCTTTATTAGATTTATTTGATTTTATCCCTGACAATAATATATTTGCAATTAGGCATTAAGCCGAAAAAGCGCGCGAGAGCCGAATGAATTCGGCATCAAGCTAAGTAGGTATAATAAAAGAGATGTAACCCAGGTCCTCCGAGGGGGGGTGAAGGGCGGGGGGGTGATATCGTAGGTGCGGGGAATGACGTCACGCGGGCGGGGGGGCGCTTATTATGGTTTCGACGCGCAGGGACATGTTCCAAAACAGAAGATATCAGTGTGAATTTATAAACAGATAGGTACAAAATAAGATTATTTTCCAGCCCGATTAATCTAGCAGCGGGCTGCGCGAGAGAGAGCGTGAGAGAGAGATAACGCGGTGATGTACAGGCTAAGGAGAACGTGAGTAATTTATAAATAAACTAGCGCGTGGCGTTCGAAGATGACGCAAGGAGAGCGCGAGAACGAGAGAAAGATAGCGAGAGAGAGATATCGCAAGGCGTTCGCAAGGCGTTCGCAAGGCGTTCGCAAGGATAGGAAAGAGAGATAGCGCGAAGGAGAGCAATTACTAATCTAAAATGAATGTACTCTTTTAATACAATTAAAAATTATTTATTTATATAATTGTGTATGTTTTACAAATGTGTGTGCAATATATAAAATATATAAAAGATACATAAAATGTAATATCACTTATTACAAGCATCGTAAACAATATCATTTATAGCGCATGTTAATAATTCGCAATCTATGAGTGATTCACCGTCAAACGAATCACTTTCGCGTATCACTTTTGCGGCGTTGCTCGCATTACGGATATTATCACGTTGTAAAATAGCTGCAAATTTTTTAAACTTTTCATTAACAATATACGTATTTTCGGATAGCCAGCAATACATATGACGTATACAATTTACAAAGTCGAATAATTGTAGTAAAGCCGGTGGTGTCATATACAAAGAATCATTAGATAATGTTATTTTTATAATTTTTGAATTATACATTTTAACTACTTCAAGTGTTATATCTCGAAACCATAATGGAGTTTCAGCCGATTGTAGTCGCTCGATGTCAGCTCGTTTTTGCATTAGCGATTTCCATGTTTCAATAGGCAATATTATTTGATTGCCTCGATTATCACCGAGAGCCAGTTCCACGTAAGATGTGATTCCAACTCTGATTCCTATTTCCAAATATTTGTACGATGTCGGAGTTAAAGCGTATCTTCTTCCAAGTATACGAACCGCACGATGAGTTGAAGCGCTACAAAATTGACTTTTATTTAAAAACCATTATTTAACAAAAAGTATAAAATTTTATAAAAATCGAATCTTACTTGGCACATTCCTTCTTACATGTTGGAATTGTAACATCCTCAATCGGATCGTCATAGTTCATGCTGCTTCCTACGGCGGAGTACATTTCTCTAGACTCTAGGTTATGAGAAGTAGAGCGGTACGAGCTGTTAACGCGACACTGATCGTATAAAAATTAATCGAGTATACGTGACGCTTATTCTTTAAAAGTATGATATGGTGGGGGGATTAATGCTTCTAGCGCTCTGAAATTTAGGAAAAGGGGAAGACGGTCAACGTTAAAAGAATTCTTAGAAACAACTTGCGAGGAAAGGATTGGAGAGAATAAGAGATAAAATATATTAATGTTTACATATTTTATTTTTTCAAATTTTACAATTCTTTCTGACGTTGCGACCACCAGTTAAATATTTTGAATACATTTTGCAATGCGCAATTCTTAACATGTTTCCCACATCGCATACTGTTTGTAACATCTAGATTATTTAGAGACTCGATATCTTCATAGTCAGCATTCAAGGTCTCAATAATGAAGCCGTTTCCCATATCGTCTAGTATAGTCAACCATTCTCGTTTTTCATGTCCTTTAACGTATACGAGAGATGATTCTTCTTCTTCTTCTTCTTGCATCATACCAACGACAGCTGATGTAATCAAACGTTGAGCAAAGCTGTACGGAACGTTTCCATCCTCCCATTGCAGTCCATGTTGATTTTTAATCAGCCATGAGGCTTGACCCCTCAGATTTTGTGAGCGCACGCCATGGTATAGGACTCGCGAAAAAGTAATGTGAAAGCATAGATCCATTTATCAGAATCGCCGCTTCCTTCACGATAAAGTTTCTTCCGATAATGAAGCCTTGCAGATCGACGAACGTTGGTACATACATGACGAGATCTCTTTCTCTTCGATGCGTCAGTCGAGAGGAATAATGAAACTCTACAACCATCTCACAACACTTTGATTTATATCATGCTTCTCTTCCCCTCTCTAAATTGTATCGATGTTATCGCGAACATATGTGATTTTGCGCACAACGTTGGTCAACGGGTTGTACTGGATCACGCGATCGTGTATGATGAGACAGTACGCAGTGGTACTCATCGGCACGTTCTCCTTACACTCGAATTCCAATCTCACATCCACGGTTGCGCTCTTGACCGATTCGTTTTGTCGAGAACAATCGATGATCACGAACGGACCGTTACGTAGAAACATCGAGACGGTGAGACTCGGCTTGAGATACTCGTATCCGTAATAGTTCTTGCAGAAACGTGTATACGTGTCATACAGAATCGACTATCTGTTTTTATCGAAATCCAGATTCATATCGTCATACGGATAACATTCCGAGTTCAGATAGAGTTTCACCTTGGTCAATTTACAATCGTCGAATCGACTCGTCTCCTCAGACATAACGTTCTTCCGGCCTGTCTGCAGAGCGAAGACAACGTATCGTGGCTTCTCCAGCTGAATCGCGGTCTTAATGGACCACGAATGCTTGGTTGTAAGCTGCAATAGCGGATACTCGTACAAATCCCATGAGCGAAAACCCATGCTGAGGTATTGTCCGCTTTCCAGAGAGCGCAGCATCGACAGCTTGTTGATCTCGCTCAAGAGCACGTGTGGCATTCGCCACTGTATCTTGAATATGTTGATCACAGGCTCCAGCGCCGAATCTCCAAACAGACAATTGTTGTTGTTGCGCGATCGTATTAAGATCAACTCGTGACGAGCGTTAATTACCACGCAAAATCCCAATAACAAGTAGAGCGGTATGCAAAAATTGAAGTGTCCATTCACAGTAGTCGGCGTATCCCAGCCGGCGTTTCTCATAATCACGCTTCTATCGGATGATATCGTTACATAGTTTTCGAGCGTAGTTGTTATTCCTACGTTTCTGTTGTGATCAATCTCCACGCCATCGAGTTCGTATCGAATCTCATCGAACATGAATGCTACGCAATTATTTCCCAGTTCCACATTAGATCCTTCGGCCGGTTCGTTTATCCTTAGTTCTCCCTCGATGTATAGAAAACTCTCATGTGGCAATGTATACAGATCCTGTTGTTGTATGGATATTTTTATCTCGTCATTGTGTCTGTTGCGGCCAATCATTGATTATTTATTTGAAACTAATTTTCGTTTTTCCGCTTGAGAGAGTCAAATTGATTGTCTAAATTAAATTGAAAAATACTAACGCCTCTACTTTACACGTGAGAAACCCGTGACATTTCCCTTATTCGTATTATTTCGGAACGTGTTTATCACGTGAAATATTCATGCTTAATAGCTGAATAATAGAGATCACGATCTCCTTATAAGGTAAGGAATGCGGTCTCTCCGTGAATCTGAATTCCTATTGGTTCCTTCGAATAATCACGCGATATCGGTGAGCCCGAGTTAAGAGAGACCCGCATCTAAATCGTTGAAGTAAATTTAATCTGACGACAGCAATCGAACCGACACTTATTGTCAACGACAACAGTAGAAATTATAAAGATCAGTTTACCAGTAATAAATTCATTTAAAACGTCTCTTACAAAATCACTCTTCCTAATTATTCTACATCCTGAATCGGATCCTCCGAAGACTGCTTCCAGTTAACCGCACCTGCTCAAATCGAGTAAAATCCTATACATAAAAATAATTGGTCCTTCGAGCCGGATGTCGGAGCGAACGGAAGAGAATAATTCCAACAAACGATTTCGGAGTGAATGTGCGCCGAAAGACAGTTAGTGCATCTAGTGAGTTTACCGACTCTTCTCTCTCCTTCCCCCGCTCTTGCAGGAGATACCTAGTATACCTGAATTCTGATTGTTAGTCGTCAGACTCCGAAATATTTACAAAGTCAGTAGGAAAGAGAGAGAGAGAGAGAGTGAGTGACAAAGTGAGACTATGCAGTTACATGCACTGAAAGAACTAATAATTATATAGTTTCAAATCAGCATAAACATACAACAAGACGATAGTGAGTGTTATAACGTGGGCGTTACCTTCTTCCCGCAATCACGTGATACGCCGGTGATGACCTCGTATCGTTCACAATAACACGAGTAAAATCTCATTCATTACTAAAGTATTTACATCGCGCTCACTTGTTAAAGAATCCTATTGACGATTAAACAATAAGTGATAAAGCGAATAAATTTACATTATATAGCGACGGTATTCGCCCAGTGTTAAACAAAGTTAAATTGACAATCGATATCGTTGTCACTAGTCATGGAGGAATTCTCAGCATTGATCGAAGCGCAGAATACTACAATTAAATTGACCCAACGCTGCCAGGTAAATTTTGGCAAGTTAGCTAAGCCGAAGAAGACAGCCGCGGCAGTTCGGAGCCGCATTTCTGCTATCAAGGACTATTGGAACACCTGTCAACAACAACACAGCAAAATCTGTGCCCTTGCAAATGCAGAGACGCGAAAACAACATGATTACTTTACAACAGATAAGTTTATGAGTACTTGCGATCTTGTCGAAGAAACGTTAGATATGATGTCTGATAGCCTTGAGAAATTTCAACCTGTCGTTAATCAAGGTAGTTTAGATGAGTCTAGTTTTTCGCATGAAATAAAAGTTTCTGCTGCCCACCTTCCGCGAATTGACATTCCGAAATTTGACGGTAAATTAATTAAATGGGCTAATTTTCATGACATGTTCGAATCTTTAGTATCGAATCGGGCTGATCTATCTAACGTACAAAAGTTGCACTACCTCAAGGCGAATTTAACCGGTACTGCCAGTTCTCTTTTGTCTAATATTTCGGTCACCGATGCTAACTACAGCACCGCTTGGGAACTCGTTAAGAAGCGTTTCAATAATACTCGCGCGATAGTAAATGCACATCTCCAAGCGTTTCTAGAGATACCTAGTGTTAGCTCTAACTCTCTCTCTGATTTGCAGATTCTTCGCGATAAATCCTGTGATATTTATAATGCGTTACTTAATCTTGCTAGACCGGTCGACAAGTGGGAAGACCTTATAGTTTTTATTATCGTTTCTAAGTTAGACAAATCTACGAGACGAGATTGGGAGCTAGCGCTCGGTGAGGAAACTGATATCCCTTCGTATGAAAGACTTGATGCATTCCTTACTTCCAGAATCAGAGCCCTCGAGGCAATTGTTCCGAATTGTAATTCTAATAAACCTGAAAGTAAAAAATGTCCAAAATCAGGCAGTATTAAATCACATCAGGTCGCAGCGAGCGACATATCTTGTGTCTGCTGCCAAGGTAATCACCCTTTAAACCATTGTAAGGAGTTTTTGAAACTGTCCGTAGTACAGCGAGTAGAAATTTTGAAACGAAATAAATGTTGCTTTAATTGTATGCGTAAAGGCCACTTTCCTAAGGAATGCAAGAGCAAGCATGTGTGTACGTTATGTAAGCAGCGACACCACTTCTTAATCCATCGCGATCTAGTAAGCCATAAGAATGATACTCCACAGCCTACTAACTCACTAGACAATATGGCGGGTAGCCAATCGATTGGCAAACATGATGTAACTGAAAAGGAAAGCTCCGCCAGTGTATCTAGCAATACTTCGTGTCGAAAAACAGTCAATTCTATATTATTACCGACAGCTCTAGTTCTAATTAAAGGAAAGAATGGGAGATCTGTGCGAGTCAGAGCACTACTTGACCAAGGATCTCAAGCTACCTTTATTTCAGAATCCATTGCTCAAATTATCAAAGCTGAACGAGAACCTGCATCCGTAAAAGTCTCTGGTGTCGGCGGGAAGCCTGCCGGTTTAGTTAAATCCATCGCAAAAATTACCGTCGAACCGTGCTCACAGTTAGGTCCTGTACTAACTATCTCTGCTTTAATTATGCCTCGATTAACAGATTATCTACCGAAATCAACACCTGTTGAGAACAATAAGAATTTTCTGAATAACTTAACACTGGCGGATCCGGATCCATTTGGTAAAGGACGTATCGAACTCTTGATAGGAGCTGATTATTTCGGATCAATGTTACTAGACGGGCTAATTAAAGGACCTTCTGGTTATCCCTTTGCACAACATACCATATTTGGATGGATCGTATCTGGACCAGTTGCGGATC
Source organism: Lasius platythorax (assembly GCA_963971435.1). NCBI lineage: Eukaryota > Metazoa > Arthropoda > Insecta > Hymenoptera > Formicidae > Lasius > Lasius platythorax. The sequence continues at coordinate 22,907,239 of OZ020535.1, read as the reverse complement.
CCCCACTCCTAGCCAATCACACTCGTGTTCTTGTAAATCAGGTCTCACTGTTAGAATCCTTAAACGACTCCATTCGAAAATTTTGGGAATTAGAAGAGATTCCTAGGCGAACGCTCCTGACAGAGAAAGAAACTCAATGCGAATCCCATTTTCAGAATACACACTCTAGACGAGTAGACGGAAGGTATATAGTACGACTCCCTTTCAATACAACTACTCCTATCCCCATTGGCGATACGGAATCTATAGCAAAGCGGATCTTTCTTTCCAACGAATCGAGACTCGTTCGGCAACCGTCATTATATTTGGCCTATAGAGTTTTCATGCACGAATACGAGACCCTCAAGCACATGGAGAAGGTATGTCCTTCCGATACTAGCAAGTCTCAAACCGTGTATCTTCCTCACCATGCGACTATCAAGGAAGATAGTCAAACATCTAAGGTTCGTGTAGTATTTAATGCCTCGCGAACTTCTTCCAATCACTCGTCTCTGAACGATTATCTAATGGTCGGACCAAAACTTCAGGCCGATCTATCCTCACTAATCTTAAAGTGGCGCATGCATAAATATGTGTGCACGGCTGACATCGAAAAGATGTTCCGCCAGATACTAATACATCCCTCTGACGTGGATTACCAACGTATCTTCTGGAGAGAACATCCTCAGGCCGACCTCATGGCCTATAGATTGCTAACGGTGACTTATGGTACTGCCTCAGCTCCATTCTTAGCCAATAGAGTCCTTAAACAACTGGCACTGGACGAAGGAAAACGTTTCCCACTAGCCTCGCCAATCCTTGAGGAAGACGTCTATGTTGATGACCTCTTATTTGGGGCGGAAGACTTAATCCTTTTAAAGCAAATGCGTGAGCAACTAACTCAATTGCTCATGGCGGGTGGTTTCCGCCCTTGAAAATGGGCCAGTAATGATCCAAGGCTATTGGTAGGCATCCCAGAAACCGACCATGGCCTTGCTACGTACAGACCTCTAGGAGAAAGTGATTGTCTTAAAGTCCTCGGAGTGACCTGGACTCCCTCATCTGATTCTTTTAAATTCTTAAATCAATTTGAAGAGAGAGACTCCTTCACCAAACGCTCCTTCCTTTCAATAATCTCCAGAGTCTTCGACCCATTAGGATGGGCCTCTCCTGTTACGATATCGGCCAAAATATTGATGCAAGTATTATGGTTGAGTAAGCTCGGGTGGGATGAGCCACTTCCTAACGATATCCTACAACGTTGCCTTCAATATCAGACACAATTAAGAGAACTGCAGGGAGTCAATATCCCCCGTTGGACGGGACAAAGTGGCGAGCCTCATAGACTTGAAATTCACGGGTTTGCGGATGCGTCAAATCTCGCTTATGCTGCAGTCGTTTATTTGAGAGTCGAATCATTCTTGGGTCCCGTGAAGATCACCCTTTCATATTCCAGGACGAAAGTAGCACCCCTCAAAGTCCAAAGTGTACCTAGATTAGAACTCTGTGCTGCTGTCTTATTGGTAAGGGCAATTGAATTTGTTAAAGAATCGCTGAAATTGGCTCAAACTCCTGTTATATGTTGGACGGATTCGACTGTAGTACTATCCTAGCTACAGTCCACTCCAATTAGATGGAAGACGTTTGTGGCTAATCGGGTCTCCGACATTCACACCGCTTTGCCAAGTGCTACCTGGAGACACGTGCCCACTAAAACAAACCCTGCTGATTGTGCCTCTCGAGGAGTCACTTCTGAAGAGCTTCTCTCCTCCAAACTGTGGTGGCATGAACCTCAGTGGTTGTACTCTTCTTCTTATGAATGGCCAACCAATGAAAAAATTCGCAACGATAAAATTGAGTTAGAAGCCCGAAAGGACATTCAAAGTCTCACGGTACAGTCTTAACCTAGATGGAATTTACCTTTCGACGTTTCTTCATGGCCAAAACTACTCCGAATAACGGCTTATATTCGTAGATTCGTGACTAACACTCGTAAAACCCAAACCAAGACTTCTACCAAGTTCCTCTCGTGTACGGAAGTGAAGCAGGCCAAGATATTTTGGATAAAGGAAACGCAATCTAATTGTTTTTCAGAGGAGATACTAAGATTGAAAAGAGGCGAATCCATTAAATCCAATAGTCACTTTATAACTTTAAATCCCTATCTAGACAAGGAGGGTCTGTTGAGAGTTGGAGGTCGCCTACGCTTTTCAAATTTAAGTCACGACGCGAAGTTTCCTGTTATTCTACCGAAGGGTAGAATCTCTGAATTAATAATACTTAACATGCATCGAGACTCCCTCCACGGCGGGCTCCAATTGACAATGCGCTCCCTTCGTCAACAATATTGGGTATTGCGAGCTAGGAGTCAGGTAAAAGTTTGTATAAGAAATTGCGTAATTTGTGCTCGACAGCGTGCTACTTTATCGCGACAATTAATGGGCGAGCTTCCCGCTAATCGTGTACAAGCAACTCGCCCCTTTGCGTCCACCGGTGTAGACTATGCGGGTCCTTTCGCTGTTAGATCCTCCAAGGGCCGAGGATATAAAACACATAAAGCGTACTGCGTCCTCTTTATCTGCCTGGCTACTCGTGCGCTACATCTAGAAATTGTAAACGATATTTCCACTAATGGTTTTCTAGCGGCCTTCAACAGATTTTCGTCACGAAGGGGAATGCCGGCAATCATCTATAATGACAACGGGACCAACTTTCAGGGTGCTGACCGAGAGTTGACCCGATGGCTAAAGGAACTGAAAAGAGATCCTGAGTTGCATAATTACTTCGCTACCGAAGAAATCACTTGGAAATTTATCCCCCCGGCTGCTCCACACTTTGGCGGACTATGGGAGGCCGGAGTGAAGAGCGTTAAGTTCCATTTAAAGCGAATACTTGGTGACTTCACTCCAACTTTTGAGGAGTTTGCAACTCTTCTATGTCAGATTGAGTGCATCCTTAATTTGAGACCACTGTCGCCTTTGTACGACGACGTCGAAAGCCTCGATACTCTAACACCAGGACACTTCCTAGTTGGCGCTCATCTAAAGGCAGTGCCCTCGCCTAGTGTGGAGGATATCAACTTAAACAAACTCTCCAGATGGCAAACAATACAACGATTGCAGGAACGATTTTGGAAAATCTGGTCTGCGGATTACCTCAACTCTCTACAACAAAGAACTAAATGGCGAACCAAACAGGAGAACCTACAAGTTGGAGACCTAGTACTTTTACGTCACTCCAACCTTCCGCCTACTAAGTGGAATATGGGCAGAGTCATAGAGTGTCACCTCGGAGTAGACCAGTTGGTGAGAGTCGTGACCGTTAGAACGGCTAAATCAATCTTCAAACGACCAGTAACTCAACTTTGCAAGCTACCGGTGGAATCAACTTCACAGAATAACCATTAGTTTGAAGTATTGTTCCTCACTTTGTAAGGGTATCTTGGGCTATTAGATTTAAGTTACTAAAATGTACTCCTATCACGGGTAATTTATTTCCTTTATTTGCTCAATGTTACATAAGATAGTGTCGTTCAGGGTCATTGAACGAGGCGGGTGGAATGTTGCGGCCAATCATTGATTATTTATTTGAAACTAATTTTCGTTTTTCCGCTTGAGAGAGAGTCAAATTGATTGTCTAAATTAAATTGAAAAATACTAACGCCTCTACTTTACACGTGTGAAACCCGTGACATTTCCCTTATTCGTATTATTTCGGAACGTGTTTATCACGTGAAATATTCATGCCTAATAGCTGAATAATAGAGATCACAATCTCCTTATAAGGTAAGGAATGCGGTCTCTCCGTGAATCTGAATTCCTATTGGTTCCTTCGAACAATCACGCGATATCGGTGAGCCCGAGTTAAGAGAGACCCGCATCTAAATCGTTGAAGTGAATTTAGTCTGACGACAGCGATCGAACCGACACTTATTGTCAACGACAACAGTATAAATTATAAAAATCAGTTTACCAGTAATAAATTCATTTAAAACGTCTCTTACAAAATCACTCTTCCTAATTATTCTACATCCTGAATCGGATCCTCCGAAGACTGCTTCCAGTCAACCGCACCTGCTCAAATCGAGTAAAATCCTATACAGTGTCCGAACGTTGTGTTAGCGAACGGGTTGTACGTGTGAGTCTCAATCTTGACGATGCGATCGTCGAAAACTCGGGCTCGTCCCCGATGTTGAGGATGTCGGTCATCGTTCAGATGTTTCGCGAATCCCAAAGATTGTAAAAACGCAACGTTCGATGTGCTGAGTTTCTTTTTCTTGGTGCAACCGGATGATTGGATATTAGCGAATGTTGACGTTGTTGTCGCTGGCCTCGCGTTCTCTCTCGTGTCTTTCGATCCGTTCAACACGAGCCTCTCATGTATCGCACACTAATTTTGTCGCCGTCGTACGTGCAATCTAACGGTGATCTCTTCTCTACGAAAATCGAGCAATCGGCCGTCCTGGTCGACAACGCGTAACGTTAAATCTGTAATGCTCCGCGCGATGATCGGCAGGTAAATGATCTGCGCCGGCGTTTCCGATATCTTATATCCCGGTGGTACCCTCGGTGAAAATTTATGTATCGTATGAACGAGTTTGCCGTTGCTGTACGCGCCCGCGGTCACGTTACACTCTACACGGATAATGTTCACATTGATAATGTTAATCGGCATGTCCGATTGGTACCATTTTCGCGGTTGTAGTATACGGTTCGAGAATCCCAGCAGCGATCCAATGTTGTTTGGCTTGCTAAAGTTTATTCTGTAGGCGCATTTGATCTCGCTCTCATCGTATTGTAATTAGCGCGGAGCACTATCGGGTATTCGCCATCTTCATAGTCGACGTCAATGTGTTTTTTATCACTGTCACGAATAGCGTGTCGCGGACGTTTCCGTGAAATTGCACGTGTTAAAAGCTCATGTATTGCTTGCAGCTCGTACGATCCGTCGGGAATCGTAATTTCCGCGTCGTCTTTGTCAAAGTAAAATTTATTATTCGAGGAATTCACATTCGATATCGTGTGATAAGTTTCAAAATTTGTTAGACCGAGCTCGTATTCATCATCGCTCAAATCTACGGCGGGAAAGTAGTTTACCGCGAGGACGCTACTTTTCCCGGTCAGCGTGAATGTCATAGACATGTCCGTAAAACTATTTAACGAATACTGAGTTAAATAGCGCGATGTATGTTTTTAAATTTGCATGCATCGACCGTTCGGAGAAACTGCAGGCACAATTGTCCGCAGATGCTCTGATCGTAAGTTTTAACAGGTGTGTGATTGTACTGTATCTTCGTCACGTTCCGTCCGAAATATCGCACCAATTCATTCGGTGGTCGAAGATTGCCAAAACTGTCGAAATACATAGCACGATTCCCTCTCTTTGCGTACGCCACCCAATGAGTATCTGGTCCTGTTGTGTTATCCAAATTCACGATGCTGCTCTCGTTTCGATATATACCACCGATCGGTAAAAAGTCACGCATGAAAACGCCTCTAAAGAATGGTATACGCATACGTTTTGCATGTTGCAGCAATTGTACATTGGTGGTTACGCTCTGTAGCATTTTTAGCGTCTCTTTGACATTTTTTTTCCCTCGTTGAGACTCCTCGTCCGTGTTTGTACGGAGCGAGATACAATCCGCGACCTTCCATGGCGCGATTGTGACGTAGTATCTCTTGCAACTGACGTTGTGCGGCTTTTCTGTTGTTCACCGCCTTTGCTACGCCAGCAGCTCCACCGATCAGGGATCCGAGCCCAATATTGGTAGAATCGGCAATATACCACCGCGTTTTGCTACCGGAAGTATCCGTTTCTTCGCCGTCTTTTTCTTCGTCTTCGTCGTCTTTTTCAGACTCATACCGAGCTTCGTCTTGGCTTTCATCGCTGTCCAGACAGCTGTGGCGGCTGCTCTTTCGCCAAGAGTCGAATCTCTCGCGGTAATACGTTCTCGCGCTTTCGTAGCGAGTATATTATCCGCCACGTGTCTCTCGGTGAGATCGTTCCTCCGAGAGTACGCTATATCGTGTTCACGGCACGCCGCGTCCAATGGGTTGATACCTCGATCGCCTCTGGCTAATCGCTTCTGTAGCCGCGTGCCCGGTCCGCAAAACTGGTAGCCGGGGATATGGAATTCGATTGGAAGTGCGTTTATCGCGCGATTTAGTATGCTTCTACCTACTGTCGTTGACATTCGCTGCAATTCTTTATCAACGGTGCTGGATCGTCTATGTGCGTTCGCTGCCACGGTTGATTATAATGCCGCATGCATCGACGATATTGCTGAACCTCCGAATCAGCCTTTATGTGTTCCGGAAGCTTGTCCCACAGTAGCTCTACGTAGTGATCAAAGTTTCGCAACAAAAGTGCTATCGACACAAACTGCAACTGCTCGGCGGTAAGCGTGAGAATATCTCTCTTGTCCAACAGAAGAAGAAACATTTTCAAGACTGAGCGATTCGCGGTTACGCGCCTCTATATAAGTAGGCGTTCGATCCAATCGGGAGTGCAAAATGAGATTTGTGTAACAACCTTTGACGATATGCGTGACGAATTGCGACGATAGATTACGATCGATGGGGGACAACGCGGAGATGCGCAGACACGGTACGATGCTACCGACTACTACACGCGCGATCGTTTGCGGCCCCTCGAATTGCGGTAAAACCAACGTTCTGATAAGTCTACTGGAAAGTCCGCATGGTGTACGTTTCGAGAACGTGTACGTGTACTCAAAGTCGCTGCAACAGCCGAAATATCGGTATCTGGAGAATTTGTTGACGTCGATCGACGAAATCGGCTACTTTACGTTCCCCAATAACAGTGACGTCATTCCACCGAGCGAGGCACGTTCAAACTCGATTTTCGTCTTCGATGACGTGGCGTGTGACAAGCAAAATACGATAAGAGAGTACTTCTCAATGGGACGCCACTCGAACGTTGAGTGTTTCTATCTCTGTCAGACGTATGCGAGAATACCAAAACATCTTATACGCGACAACGCGAACCTGCTGATCATGTTTAAACAGGACGGTACCAACTTGAAACACGTGTACAACGATCACGTGAATACCGATATGTCGTACGAGGATTTCAGTGAATTATGCCGTACTTGTTGGCAGCAAAAGTATGGATTTCTAATGATAGACAAGGACAGCTCGCTTACGAACGGTCGATACAGAAAAGGATTTAACGTGTTCGCGATACCACAAAACGATTAGTCGCTACCAATATTCTGTCGAGAGGGGTGAAACACGAGCGCTCGACACTCTACCGACATGACTGGGAGCGATAATATTCGCGAGCGTGAAAGGATTGCGAGAAAGATTGCGAAAACGAGCGAATCGATCCGGAAGAAACATCGCGCTTTGAAGACCGGTAAGATCGATGACGATATCGCAGTCAAGGCCCACTTTAAGCCTATTATCGAACCGCTACAAAAGATCGTCGACAACTCGAGCTCGATCGTGGTGAAAAATGAGCCGGAGAGTAACGCTAACGCGAAGATTAAAACGTTACCCATCAAGCGGTACGCGGAGGATGTGACACCGAAAAAGAGAAAACGATCGAACGCGGATCGCTCATCGACGTTGATCGGACCTACATCCGATCAATCGGACGCTTCACTGGATGAACCGCCGATAACCTCAACACGTCAGCGACAACGAGAATCGTACAACCTACGATACCCGAATCACTCGCAAACGAAAATGTTTTCGAAACCACGGGCAACTCGCTCGAAACATCCGGTCGAAACGTGTTACAAACGTTGGATGGTCAAGAAATGTTGCGAGAGCACTTGGAGTCACTGGGGCAAAAATACATGGGCACTCTCCTCGGTGGTGACGAAAAAAACAAGATCGATCACGTATACGGTATCTATTTCGACAAGGATAAAATGCTGCTCGGTAACAAACAATTCGACATCGACAAAGATGATTCTATAATCATAAACAAAGTGAGGTACATTGGAACACCAGGATTATACGAGTTGATCTTCATGAGAATTCCCGATGATGTCATTTACACGGAGGACGATTTGCAAAAATACAAGAGCATATTATTGACGACGAACGCGCATAAACGCAATTATGATGCGCAAGATCGATTACGGAGTAACAGGGGATACAAATACAAAGAAATAATCGCCCCGTTGATGTCGATCGAACCGAAAAAGAAAAAATCGGGAAAGGGAGTATTCATGCCTCGCGCGATGACGCTAACCGACAATAAGATCGATTACGAGCACTGGGATGACCCCAACGAGCTAGTGGATCGTCTACGATTGCTCGATGCTTCGCGACGAGCTGGTCACAACGCTCACGACAACGAGATCCTATCGATCATTGAGGAACTTCGCGAAGTCGGCCTTATTATAAATTAAACGTTGTCTCGACAAAACTAATCAGTCGATCGGCGTTACTCTCATCGAAAAATGCCTATCAACAAATTTGGATTATTCGAACGACGAAATGATGCAACCGGTACAAGCGATCATAGATTGGTGAGAAGTTACGTGCGCAAAAACGCTCTGTGTCACGTTGCTACGGACTATGACGCGAGGTTGTGCAAGATTCGTCGTGTAGCGCAGCCTGAAGCTGATACTGATGTCGTTAACAAACTGCACGTGGAACAGTGCGTTAAAGCGTTGTGGAATCAACAGAAAGAGTCAGACGAGAAGCTGAATGCGCTCGAGAAGGATGTGCTAGCGTTACAGACTACGATAAACGAACTTCGGCGTGCGACTAACGCTAACTCGGAAACGGCAACGAACGGCTCAGAAACGGCTACCGGACGGGTCAGAAACGGCAACGAACGACTCAGGAACGAGTCAGAAACGGCTACCGTACGAGCCAGAAACGGCAAAGAACGACTTAGGAACGGCAACGAACGACTCAGGAACGGCTACCGAACAGATCTGAAACGACTACGAACGACAATGAACGGTAGTGAACGGCGAAGAAACGGCTAAAGAGTGATAACGAACGGCAACGAACGGTTCAGGAACGGTTATCTGACGGTTATCTAACGGCTACGAACGGCTCAGGACGTGCTACCGAACGGGTCGGGAACGGCTACGAACGACTACCGAACGACAACTAAGGGTAGCGGATGATAAAGAATGGCTATTGAAGGACAACGATGAACGACGACGAACGACAACAGACAGCGAACGATAAAACGCACGGTGATACTCAGATCACATTCGATCAACGAATCGAAAAAATGATGGATCGGCGATCGGGAAAAACCAACGAAGCAAAGCAACAACAACATAGTTTAGAGAAACAGCAGTTAGTGAACGAACTGCACGCACCTGCGAAAAAACATTTTCCCCGAAGACATGTCATAGTACGGGGATACGATGACCTGTGGCAAGCTGACATCGTCGAGATGCGTCCGTACTCTCGTTTCAACAGAGGTTACCACTACATACTCACCGTCATCGATGTGTTGAGCAAGCACGCGTGGGCCGTACCACTCAAGAGTAAAGGCGGGAGCGAGACAGCTGACGCTATCGTCGAGATAATTCGAGATAGCAAGAGATGCCCGAGAAACATATAAACCGATATGGGGAAGGAATTTTACAACGCCGACGTGCAACGGCTTATGCGGAAACATAACATTAATCATTATTCCACATATTCGGTGTTGAAGGCATCGATCGTCGAGCGATTCAATCGCACGCTGAAGAACGATATGTGGAAGATGTTTACGCTGAACGGAACTTACAAGTGGATCGACGCGTTGCCGCGACTCGTATCGGATTACAACGCGCGCAAGCATCGAATGATCGGCATGCGACCCGTCGACGTTATCCCCGCGATCGTTGAAAGACTCTTGGCTACTGTATACAACCGCGTAAATATCGCGGGTCCGGCAAAGTTCAAAGTAGGTGACCCGGTACGAGTTAGCAAATACAAGACATTTTTCGAGAAGGGTTACACGCCAAATTGGACAACCGAGGTGTTTAAGATTGCTAAAATGCAGCGTACTAATCCTGTAAGCTATCTACTCGAGGACTATCGCAAAAAATCTGTCGCTGGAGCGTTCTACGAGCACGAGTTGCGTCGCGCGAATTATCCGGACGTGTATCTCGTGGAGAAAGTACTGCGCAGGAGGGGTGACGAGGTTTACGTGAAATGGTTGGGATTTGATACATTGCACAACTCTTGAATACATAAGGACAACGTAATTTAATTCATACAAACTGTATTTTTATTTCAATATAAGAAAAAAATGTACAACGTGCACAACATATAAAAATATGTGAAATACAAAATTTCATTAATATATATCTCTCTTCCAATAGTCGTTACAATATATATGAAATACGAAATACATGTACAAATACAAAAAAATCTTGATTAATATTTCTTTCAATAGTATAATACGTTACATAACATTATATTAAACACACACATTTTACAACGGTATCCGGTAATGTCCCCATGGTAACGTGTCAGTGGTTTCCGGTATGATATACACCGCTTGTCGTCGTACGGACTTAGAGCAATTTTTGTCTCGCGAATGGTATACACTTCGTGCAATTTAGATCTTATGCATGATTGTTGACGTGTAATTTCAATCTCTTCGTGCAAACATCGCGTGTAATCGTCGAACGTTATCCTTCTCGTGACAACGTTGCTCTTAACACCTTTAATCTTTTTCGTATCCTTTTTACCATCCACTCGCAACGCGTACATTTTTGCTCTAAGCCCGACAAATTCAGTCATTATCACACCGTTATTCTCGCCCTTCATCAAGCCCGGAATCTTTTTATTCACAAGCGGTATACCGTACGCGTTGTCCACAGCATAATCGCTCGTATCGAATCTAGTGATATCGCGTTTTATGTTCTCGTACACATCGTCGCACTCGATGTGGTATACGAGGCTGTCTGTGTCGGTGTACATTACTCGACATTTGTCACGATACAGCGGTGACATGTATTCGTGATGAAACTCGTACAAACACGTTTTGGAAATGTCAAGTATGCACATACCGAAGTAAATTGGTTTGAAAAATTTTACTTCGAGTTTGCGCAATTCGACGGCTACAAGATTTTCGGAGAAAAATCTTCTGCTATGAAAATTTGGTTTCGCGATCATTGCCTCCGCGCCGTATCGTCCGTCCCACTTTGTCAATAATTTTACATCTACGCGATTGCGCACATTTTCCATCGTTTTGCCGAATACCGCGTTGTTCATTAATTTGTATAAAGGAGGTCCGGTAAATAAGGCCAAAATCTGCCTCGCGATGGAACCTAAACTAACCGTAGAAAAGTCTTTCTTACGACCCAAGAAAGACGAAAATCACCGTCATTTATCCGAGAAGTGGTGGGAAAGTTTTGGGAATAGCGTATTAAGCTGTTAGGCTTTAATGTTGATTTATACATCGAAACTAACAGTTTTTCCTGTATTAACTTTAAGAGATCGTATCTGTGTAACCAAAGTAAAGTAATTTTTTATTTTTTTAAATATTTTTAATTGTTTTTAGATTTAAAACTTTTTAATTTTTTTTTATTTTTTTATTTCTACTTTTTTAATTTTTTTAGTCTGTTCTTAAACATCATCCTCATCGTTTTCTTCGGACTCTGATGATGCTATGTTGTAAAAAATATCACAAAGAGAGTGTGCAGGTTTGTTTATGTCAAGTAAAAAACGGGCATAACCAAAAAACCACATGATTGTGGCTACATGAGAACAACATCCAACGACACGTTATCCCACTTTGCAGCTGCAAAAATGAGCACTAAGTGCTTCGATTCCTTGTTTGTTTTTATCGACAAGAACATATACAAAGTACTTAACGGACATGGAGTGACGAGATCGTATACGCACTTTCAAAAAAATACTAGCAGACCAGTCCAACGCTATACCGTATTTTCTAAAATCAATGGGTCTTGTTGGTTTCGCCATTTTAAACTCAAAATCATCGTTTGAATTTAAGTGATCAGCATAATAACTGTGTGCCATTTTAATTGCGTACGAGCCGCAAGTGTAAAGCCAAAGATCTTGCATATCTAATCGTGGAAAGAATTCTATCTTGACATCTTCCATACGTTGGAAACGAGAGGTCTGCGAATTTAGTTTTTCTTGACATACCAATTCAAATAAGTGATTTTTTTCGTTCTAAAAATGAAGCATTCTATCTATAATTCTTTTATCAAGATCAGAAGTGACAACTGGTTTAAATGTCAAGTTAAGTAAAGCACAAGCAATCTTAAAATCGTTGAATAAGGTATCTAGTGTGGTATTTTGAATAGTTCTATCAAAATACTTTAAGATTTTCTTTATTCTTCCGTTTACAACTTCGACAATATAGCGAACTTTTGTGATAAATCGTGAGGAATTTGCTTGCTGCGTTGTCAGTGGTAATGAAGGTTTATCGGCAAAAGATGGCATCTTCGCTACAAATCCTTTGCTCGAGATATTTGGAATGCAATCCCTAAAACCGCGATCAACGATTATAACATCGCCGGGCTGAAAACTATTCCAATCGGTAGTATTTAAAAGATCGATCAAAATAGAAGCGTCGTTTTTGTTTCCCGGAAAAGGACCCCAAACCGCTCCAATATAACCATCAGGAAATACTGCCATCATTGGTTTGATCAAATTCCTGTGTTTATGGCCAGAATAAGTCATACATTGAAATGCGAAATTAGAGCTTTTCTGGATAAAGACATATGTGCCATCAAGCACGAGAATAATGTATTCACCAGACGGAGCATGTAAACGTTTAGCAGTATCAGTTTGATGATTGATCAGATCAGCACGATCGCGCGTCAGTGAAAGATACTTGTCACAAAAAGGCCCTATAAGAATGGATCTGCAAAGTTGGCAGTAATTGCGAGCAGTTTTTTCTGCAATATTCCAGCGAATAGCTAGTTCTTCAAAAGTGTAACCTCGTCGAAGACGAGATAGATACACTCCCAAAGCGAATTCCATTCGGACACGAGTAAGTAAATCTTCACTTGATAGGAATTGTAGAACGTCGAAATATTGCTGATGCTCTAAACCAGTTTCGAATTTCAACATGTCATTTTTCATATTCAAAAAGGAAAGAGGTGCTTTGTCTCTTTCTGTCAGAATAATGGATTTAAATGTGTGGAAAGAAGTTAGTATTTCTTCAGCATTCAAAGAAACCCCCATACCAGCTGTTTCAAAATCATTAGGAATTACTAGTGATTCTTCCAAATCATGCACAGTACAAACACGTGCACCATATTTTACAAATACGTTTTTTTTAATAAATATCTCGAGACATTCTTCTTTAGTCAGATTTCTTAAACTTCTAACTACAGAACACCCAAAAACGCATTTGTTGTGGCCTGAATAACTTCGTTCAATATCTAGATGAACAGTAGGCTGTAACTCATTTGCTGTGCAGCAAAATCATCTTGCCCAGATGAGGAATGTGCCTCAGGACGATGCAAGTTTCTGTAACATTTTTTACAATAATATCTTTCGTCCACTTCGCGATAATCTGTGCGTGATCGTTTTTCGAGACTTATGCCACAGGTCGAACAGACTTTTGTCATCGCGATATAATTGAAAGAAAAAACTAAATTGAATAGAACTATCCCAATAAAATAAAACAAACTTGACGTATTAAACAAACTGTGTGAAAAATCTGTGTTCTTATTGAAACTTCAGAACCTCTATTCAAAGTCTTGTTAAACTCTGAGTCAGATATTTACTATCTACAGATTAGTAATGAAACAAAATCTGTAAGCGTTTTAATACCATACACTGCAACACATCTTAAAAAATCCTAAATAATTTGGAAAATACAAAGACATAAACTTGTATGTGCATATAGGTGCGCATCATACATAACATAGGTGTAACATCAGCGAATGTGGATTTATGAAAAATATTAACTGTAAAATGAATATAGACAATAGCATGAAGGTGATTTCTACATGTCCGTTCGTATTGTTAATATCTTCTTTTTTAAGTCAAAAGTGAGCACGAAACAAGTCATGCGTTTCCAAGACTGAGTTCTTATATCCTCTCTTCTCAATACACACAGTATACAGATTATATAAGGACAGGAGTGCGCACTCGGGTTTTAATCTCAGATGAAAAAATCGAAACAGTAGATGTCTCGTCGGTAGCATTTCTCAGAGATATAATGGGGGTATCAGTGGGGCTAACAGATACGATCTCTTAAAGTTAATACAGGAAAAACTGTTAGTTTCGATGTATAAATCAACATTAAAGCCTTACAACTATATAGCCAACAGCTTAATACGCTATTCCCAAAACTTTCCCACCACTTCTCGGATAAATGACGGTGATTTTCGTCTTTCTTGGGTTGTAAGAAAGACTTTTCTACAGTTAGTTTAGGTTCCATCGCGAGGCAGATTTTGGCCTTATTTACCGGTCCTCCTTTTTTTCGAAATCATTTTTCGCGAGTGTTCGAAAATGTGTATTAAGTTCGATATAATTTCGTAGCCACGGAGATTGAGCACATTGTAATACGCGATGTATTTTTGTAACGCGAAGACCGTGTCGCGTACATTGCTGCAGGTTGCGATAGTGTATGACGTAACGCTTCTTATCGTACAGAGTCGCGAGGAGCTTAGTCTCCCGCTTGCCTGGCGGCTTATCGTGCGTCGGACAGAACGGTAGGTCAGTGTGCGCATCGTGAAGGCTAATCGGATATTCGAGATCGACCTCGAGAATATAACCTGTGAGCGAATCAGAAGCGATCGCGCTAACGTCAAAGTTCGAAATGTTTTCAACCCATCGAAAATCGGCATAAGGTAAAGGCTGACACATTGCCCATCCGTATAAATTATTTACATCGAAATACGTAAGATAAGATGACCGTTTCGATGGATCGTACGATTGCATGTACTTGTTATTAGCGTGCGCGTATCTGTTTGAACATTGACTCAGCCCGCCGCGTATACCACGTTCGATAAACATAACCATATCGATGTTTGTAAGTAATTCGAACGTAATTTTCGTATGTTTTAACATAGCATCCCACGTGTATCCGGAAAGAGTATAGTAATACGCGGGGTCGAGTCCGTAACTCTCGATACATTTATTGCGGAAATTTTCAAAAATATCTGCTAATAACAATACATCAGTTTTTAGGTTTAGATCGCTATACTCGCCTAGCGTTAGAATGGAGAATCGCTGCTACACGTTCTCGGCGTGCGCGTAATCGCTCTCGGATATTGTGTCACCGGTCAAGGAACTGTAAAACGATTCACGCGGTGGTAAACACGTATCCTGCAACTTGTCGACACAGTCAATATATTCATAAGGAAAGACGCCCTTCCGTGTTAATAAATTAAAATCTTCTGTCGATAAATTTTGAAATTTAGATTTGAAAATTTGGAGTTTATCTTTATTCAAAAACGATGCCAATTTGTCGAGACTGGCTGTAAGAAATTTATATGAATCGATGAAACGTAATTTAATATGATTATTATCGTCTGCAAGTTGAACAGATTTTGTGAATAAAATATATTTTTCCTTGGTTATCGGTAGTAATTCGATATTCCCTTCGAACGCTGTAGCTATTTCCTCGATAATAAAATGCGCGTCATAACCGGATAAATTGTGAAATACTATTGAAATAAAAAATGATTCTTTATAATTTAGATTACAATTTGAGTGCGCGGGACCTCGGTATCGCCCGGTCGGATGGCAATGATCGCGTACGCGTATATCGTCTTGCTCGAACGGTTTTTCGCAAATGTGACATTGCGTGGCGCTATGAAATTTTTCCCACTCATCACGCGTTAAATTTACCATGGGGACATTCGTGATTCAAATATTTTTTACACGCAGTGCTAAATTTTTTAATTCTTTAGCGAACGACGAAACGCAATCGACGCTACGACAAGGATGATACGCGGATAACGATTCGTCGTACGAGCAATGTACATAATACCCGACGCTAAATACCTCGTGATGTTGATAGTATGACGCGTGTTCCGATTGTGTCTTCCTCAGCACGCATTCCAAGTCGGCGTATACGATGAACGGAAGCCGCTCTTTCCTGATGTAGTTGTCGAAGCCGAGCCACTTGTCATTATCGCTCGGTAATCGGATAGCGCAGTCGTTCATCTCCCTACAGTCAACCACATGTGACTGCAACTTTTCTTCGTATCCGAAATAGTGCAAGCATCTGTAAAATGGAAATTACAATTTTATCTTTTATTCAAATATTTTCACAATTTATATATTGCATTTATATTAAATATACATCGCAGATATATTTTTGGCCATTGTGTTTGCTCAGTTGCGAGCTCACGAGCCGGGATAGATTCTTGATACACGTGAAATTTCCAACGCTGTTGTCCTCCTCCACGTACAGCAGGTTGACGTGTTTTTCTCTTTTCCGATCGGCGAGTCGTATCGGAAGAATTGATAGTTCCTCCTTCTTCCTCTCGATGCCGTAGACGTTAATTGAGATGTTATTTACAAGTTCAAACTTTTTAATTTGATTAAAAGTCACTGGAAACTCAATGTCCTGGAGATTTAGCACTTTTGTATAATGTGGGTACGATGATTCCCGTTCCACCTTTCTTTCAGCGGGATAAAGAGCAGCGACCACCGCCCACACGAAACACGCATTGTCTTTGGATTGCACGTTTATCACCGCTCTTTTTATCATTATTTCTCGCGGTAATTTAATATAGCATCCCGCGTGCATTGGATTATATTTGTTTATATTTATAGTTAAATCGATTGTTCGCGATAACGCCCAACCACTATCACGTTCCTGGAACTCTTTCAGAGACGCCAATGTGGATTCGATAACGCGGCGCTCGTACCACTCGCGTAAATCGGACGTGCGAAAGAGTTTATAATTTTTCGTGTTAATACTTTTGTTGGCGCTCTTATCACCCGACACAAACTCATCATTAAATACGGTATTTACTTTCACATTATTGTGTCTTTCCATAACTTTTTGCACGTGTTGGAGCACAATGTCTTTGGCGTCCTCGAGAAATTGTCGCGGTTCGATATAGTCTGCGTTAATCACCGCACCGGTCAATATACGGCTTTCGAACGCGGTATCGATCTCCCGCCAAACGAGTCTTTCCGCGTTATTGTTGCCTCTGTAATTACCACCACTAGGTATAAACCGTCTCTGCAATCGAGTCTTTGTACTCTCGAGTCGCGCGATTCTAGCCACCAAAGATTGTCTATTTCCGATCGAAAGCCGCGAACGTTTTATTCGACTTTGCACTTCCAATGATTTGATGAATTCGTTGCATCGCTGCACCCATGCAAAATACTCGCCCAAGGTGGCGACTTGGTGGGACAACAGGTCGCGTTCAGTCTGCTCGATGTCTTCCATGTTTTTAATGTTTATTCACAAATGTGTACAAATTGGACACATATTACACGGAAATATTATATACAATGAATCCCTACTATTTGCACAGTATCGACCATCCACTGCATCGTATAATTTAATCACATGCTTCCGAACAGCATACGTGTGTCCAACGTCTTGAATACAGATCATACACGAAGTACATAAAGCTAAAGCGCCACCCGTAGAATAATAAAAGTATATGGCGCAAACTTTTGTACGTTTACTTAGCGCAAGGATTTGCGAATTAGGCACTATCTTGTCGTCATAATCTGTAAGGTCCTCACTGCGATCACTAATATAATCACTGTCATTCGACAACGCGTGATCTTCGTCAGACTACTCATCCAATATTGCCTCGAAATTATTATTTTCCATTTTTTTTACTCAAGCAACACTATCTGATACAACCACTATACTTTTTTTCACCCGATGTACGCGCTCTCAAATCGTGTACTATGGTTTGACACGCTTCCATCATCCTTATATATTTCGTCTAATTCTTTCTTCTCTCTGTGTTTAACATATGACGTGTATCGAGTGTTTAATTACATCTCGGAAAAGATAATCTCCCTCCCTTATCACATTACTCCTGGATGGTAGAGCAAAGGCGCAAAGCTGCCGAACATCGGCGCTGATGCGTCGCAATTCCCTATAGAAAAAAAATAATGAGGAAGATATTTGAATCGTCACCTCTGTGTTTAACATATGATATGCACCGAGTGTTTAATTACATCTCGGAAAAGATAATCTCCCTTCCTTATCACATTGCCGCTGGATGGTAGAGCAAGGGTGCAAAGCTGCCGAACATCGGCATCATATTGCACTTCCAATTCCAACTAATCATCTTCCGGTTGTAATCGGAGATTCGTCACTTACTGAGAATTCACGGGCACAAAGCTGCCGAACATCGGCGCTGATACGTCGCAATTCTTTATAAAAAACAATGCGGAAGATATTTGATCGTCGCTTCCGCTTATGGACGGGGGAGCAAGGGTGTAAAGCTGCCAAACATCGGCGCTGATACATCGCAGTCTATAAAGATCTGTGGTTGAAGAAATCTATAAAGATCTGTGGTTGAAGAAGCAGTACCTACATAAAAAATTAAACGTGAATTTTAAAATTCTGTAAGTGTTGTGATAAGAAAAAATGGTGGACAATAATAAGGAAATCGATGATTTAGAACGATATCTGTGGAACAATTTCCTTTGGGTGGATTTGAAAAAACTATACGCTGAGTGGGAGGAGCGATGTGATCATTGCATCGAGTTGATGGAACAGCGAAATGAATTTGAACGTAAAGGTGATT
Organism: Lasius platythorax; assembly: GCA_963971435.1. Lineage (NCBI taxonomy): Eukaryota > Metazoa > Arthropoda > Insecta > Hymenoptera > Formicidae > Lasius > Lasius platythorax. The sequence goes on along the minus strand of OZ020535.1, from coordinate 22,888,599 downwards.
TGTGTGATTATTTTGATGTATTGTTTCGCGCTCGAATCGCGCGAATAGAAGGTTTGAGATACTCGCTACGCAGATGTTTTGTACGCGTGGGTGTCAGTGTCCCAGCGCTATCGAAAAACACTCCTGTGAATTCGATCGTGCAAGCGATACATGGACGTGAAATCGGTTTAAAAAAACGTCATACTAATGAACTATCCTCATATCTAAATAAACAAAACTTTGGCGGTTTTAACGGTATGGAGCCGTCTGAAACGCCACCGCCAACGCCACCGCCTCCACCGCCGCTGCCTCGATCACCATCACCCGAATTGTCATATGATCCGTCTATTATTATACGGCAGGATTTTAATTTCGATAAGTTGAGAGAATTTTAGATCATATTGTAAGTACCTTTCAATTTATATACTATAAATTATTTGCCTTCTTATTAAATTTTACTTATACGCTCGTTTGTTTCAGAAAAAAGAGGTGTCATCCTGGCCACTACAGGCACTTAAATATATTTTTTTTAAATATTTTTAAATATATTTTTCTGTTTTTAAAATACCACACACACAAAATGTATAATATACATACTTATTAAATAAAATTGTATTAAATATTAAAAGAAAAAAATTTATTTCGTATTCCTCTCTCCTCTCTCCTCTCTCTCGCGCTCTCCTTGCAAACGCCACGCGCTATCCTCATCTCTCGCGCGATGAGTGCGGTGCGTAACCTGTCGAGAGATAAGTTAAAATAATCACAGAGCGATAGATTATATTATTGTTATAGCTGTTTCAACTGTTTTGTTTTCTTATCAAGTAAGAGTTCATGCTACTTCTTGTCATACATCTCCTACTCTCTTTTTTTTACCGAGACGATGTCTAGCCCTTTATGCTGTCATAAAGTCTCTGACATTGATACAGTGCAGTGCAGTAATGGATTCATACCTAAATTTCCTTTTTTCACAACTTCGCAACACAGTAAGTATTATATAACATATTGTGCGTGCGTGTGTGTGTGTGTAATATTAATTTTATTTTTAAATTGTTTTTAGTTCTACGAGGATGTATTATTTAAAATACACCTCCACCGGCGGTACACATGTTGGTATCGGCAAGGAGAGCGCGCAGCTTTTGACTCAATGTGGGGCGAATTTCCCGAACAGCGGGAATTCGCAATCGAATACTTGGAGTTCGATAATGTATACAACGACATATTCGATCTACGCAAGTTATTCGGCTTATTGTTAGAGCCATACGATGTGACGGAAGTATGGAATTGTAAATATCCCTTTTAATAAAAAATCCTATTTAATAAAAAATTTCTAATATTTTCTATAAATTAATAACTCATATGTTTCTTCTGTTTCAGAAGGAGCCCACTGATGTTTTATTATACATATATTTCATTTTATATATTTTATATATTGCACGCACACACACGCACACGCGCGCGCGCGCACACACACACACACACACACACACACACACATTTGTAAAACATATACGCAATTAAATAAATAATTTTTAATTGTATAAAAAGAGTACATTCATTTTAGATTAGTAATTCCTCTCCTTCGCGCTATCTCTCTCCTATCCTTGAGATATCTCTCTCTCGCTATCTTTCTCTCGTTCTCGCGCTCTCCTTGTGTCATCCTCGGCCCGCTGTGAGATATGTCGGGCGGGAAAATAATTTTATTCAATGTACCTATCTGTTTATAAATTCATGTATTCTTTCTTTTTGATGTCATACATTGCCCTGTAATAATATAGATACTACCGCATCTTATTCTTCAGTCTGTTCTCGACTGTTGTACTGGAAGCTATGGATTTGCGTGAGTTTAATGTCTCGAAGTTTGAAGTGCAGTGATTTTTATTATTGGCGAGAGCACTCTCATTTATGTGAGACGTGTCGGCGTGCGCCTGTGGTGGGCCCTGAGTTGCCAACGGACCCCTTTTGGCGGGCGTGCGCGTCAATTTTTCGTTCCCTGGAGACGCCGTACTCGCTTAGGGTATTCATAAATTTACAAAGTGGTGTGCGTGAGGTTTTTGAAGTTGTGCCTGTGTCTCGTGACCTGGCGTGGTGTATCCCGGCATCGTGTATTGAGAGGGCCTTCTTGGGGAGGCAGCCTTTTCCCTATTATGGGGAAGTGCCTGATGCTTTCCACATTTCAGTGGAGAGCGTTCGCATAGATGCAAGGGCGACACTACCCGCATCACCACCCTCATCACCAGCTCCGCAACGGGGCGGCCATTAGCACGGATAAGGTAAGCGCTATCCTCTCATCTCTCTCTCCTTCGCGCTCTCGCGTTCTATTGCGTCGCTCCTTAGAGCGTTAAGGTGTGTACTCCTCTTTATTTAATACCACGATAGAAAGTTCTAACCCTGGTCCTCCGAGGGGGTGAAAGGCGGGGGTGATATCGTAGGTGCGGGGGAATGACGTCACGCGGGCGGGGGGGGGGGCGCTTATCGCAGTTTCGACGAGCGGGACACTACTATCTGTTTATAAATTCAAACTGATATCTTCATCAAGTAAGCGTTCGCATTCTTTCTAATGTCATACATTGCTCTGTAATAATATATTATAGGTGCTGCATCTTATTCTTCAGTCTGTTCTCGACTGTCAGTATGCTCGGTCTTTTTAGTCATGGTGTGTGCGAAAAAACCAGTGCGTGCTAATTATTTCGTCTCTCCGCAGGATTGGGAGGTGGAGGAGGAGGAGGCACCCAACGGGGGTCTATTCTCGTGGGATGAGGTGCCTCCGGGATTCCCCCGTTTAGTGGAATCGCCTGACTGGGTGTTGGGAAGGGGGTGGTTTTACCCCCTAACCCTTTTTCAACAATTTTCCCCGGACATGAACTAAAATATGTTCGTGGTTGCGCGATATTTCTGCCTTGCCGGGGTGCGCGCGACGATTGACAATGTTATAGGGTTAATAATGATGCGTCGCTCCTTAGAGCGTTAAGGTGAGTACTCCTCTTTATTTAATACCGCGATAGAGAGTTCTAACTCAGCTCCTCCGAGGGAGGGTGAAGGGCGGGGGTTATTTCGTAGGTGCGGGGAATGACGTCACGCGGCCGGGGGGCGTTTATCGAGGTTTCGACGAGTGGGGCATAAAACCGCGATAAGCGCCCCCCGCTCGCGTGACGCCATTCCCCCGCACCTACGATATCACCCCCGCCCTTCACCCCCCTCGGAGGACCAGGGTTAGAACTCTCTTATTATACCTACTAAGCTATATCTTATTTTCATTAAAATAAGCGTTTAATGAAAATTAGAAACAGCTTGACGCCCGATTTGATAAATTTCCGCACGCTTTTTCAACTTAATAATCGAAGATGTATTATTGTCATTAATAAAACTGATTAATTCCAATAGAGCAGAGAATGTACTGAAAAGTGCTTTTTGAATCATTTTTATATGTAAAGCGGTTCTTGAGAAATAAGCGTTTAATGAAAATAAGATGCAGCTTGACGCCCGATTCATTCGGCTTGCGCGCGCTTTTTCGACTTAATAATTGCAAATGTATTATTATCAGTAATAAAATTGAGTAATATTATTAGGGAAGAGTATGAACTAAAAAGTTCTTTTTGAAACATCTTTATAACTTTGGCGGTAGCCGGAATAATAGCGAAAATCCGTAAGAAATATTTTTCATGCCAAGAAGCATTATTTATCAAGAGACACGGTAATGTCTCGCGCCAAGTACCGCGCAGCAGCAGCAAGGCACCCCGTGTATCTATACGCGAGTCGGCCAGTTGAGAGTATATATGATTATCAGATCTCAATAACCGCTGATCGGATTGAGTTCTTACTAGGTTTAATTGATAGCTTGAATTTAAATTATATAAGAAAAATGTCTTTATTTTTGCTCTACGTGCTCTGTAAACGGAGATATCACGGTGCAAAGTCTCAATGTGAAAATTTTCGATTAAGAAACGTCTCCGTCGTCATCGCCTCTCAAGTCCCCAATGCGCATGTACAAAAAGTTGTACGGTTGGAGCATTTGACACAAGACTGCGCTAGTGATGCTTTGTTTCGTGATGTTACTGCTCGCATACATACCTGGTTTTGACAGTTATAGGTTAAGTATACATTTTATTACATATTATATTGTGCATACTCTTAAGTAAATTAATAAATAATAATATAATTAGAGTAAATTAATATTGTATTTGTTAAAATATTATTTATTTTTTTCAGCTACAATTATTTAAAAACAAAGAGAAGAGAACAGAACGAGATAGAAGGAAAGGGAAGGAGAAGAATAATAAGGAAAAGAACGACAGGTGTTCGGAAACCAACATTGAGATTTAGATGCGTTCTAATTTCGTTTGTAACGAGCGCTGCTGCCACGCGGGCTCTCGCTGCTCGCTGACGCGTCTACCGCCGCCGCGCGCATTTCAAGTTGCGCGTCGCGCGATCCGCCGACTTTCGCGCATTTCTGTTTGGCGAAAATCAAACGGGCAACCGAATTTGTCAAAAATAAAAACATCGACCTCCGACTTTCCAGAAGATTCCCTGTCGCTTTTGTCCTGAGACAAAAGTGATTTATTGCTGCCGGGAATCTTCTGGAAGGTCGTGTCGATAAATTAACTCGCCCGAGATCTCCGGGCGCCTTAAGCAGAAAGCACTCCGAGCTGGACGCACGTATTACTCGCACAAAAACCGATCACTTTTCGCAGTACTTAGTCTCGCGTTATCGATCGCGTTAACTCTCGTAATCGAACAGATTCGTCGGGAATTATTCATAATTCCGTCGCGCGAATTAAAACCACTGTACATAGTTAGTTTTTGTAAATACACTGTTTCATCGCACTTATTTCTTTTTTTCTTGTGTCTGTCTCACTCTGTCTTCCTCGTTCTCACAATCCGCGTCTTCGGTCCGACGGAAAAAAAAGGTCGAGATTGCGACCGCTCGAGATCGCACATTTCTGGTCCTTCGAGCCGGATCTTTCGCTCCACCGTCGAATCCGGCACTCGCGATCGTCGCAATCTTGTGATCCTGTAGTGACCGCAGTGGTGAAGTGAGTGAGCTGTGAACAGGAGAATGGAAGCGTTAGTCGCGGCACAACGAGAACTCCACGGGCGCATCGCCCGGTCGTATGAAAACCTTCGCAAGGTCGGGACGGCGAAGATGTCCGTCGCGCTCGTCAAGTCAGCGTTAGTCAACCTGGAAAGCAAATGGCTAAAATTTGAAGAGCAGCACGAGCGCCTGCTGCTGGAGTTTAGCGAAGAGGTCGCCGACGACGAGTACTCCACTGCAGACTTCGTGAGCACTGTGGAGTTAGCCTACCTGGAGCAGCGCGCTAAGCTCATGGAGCTTGAGCAAGCGCTCACGGAAGCGACCGCCGGGGCGGAGCAGAGGTCGATTAGAGTGGAAACAACTGCGTCGCGTAGAGTGTTGCCTCGAATCCAGTTGCCGCAGTTCTCCGGAAAATTCGAGGATTGGCCATCTTTCCGCGACTTGTTCCTCTCCATCGTTGTCGAAGAGACCTCACTGTCCAAGGTAGAGAAGATGCACTACCTGAAGACATGCGTGAAAGGAGATGCTGAGCAGTTGATCCGGAGCCTGCCCTCGACTGAGGAAAACTTCGAGCGCGCCTGGGCTACATTGAGCGAGCACTTCGAGAATAAGCGATTGCTAGTGAGGTCTTACCTGGCTGCTTTCACAGCTCTGCCGAAGATGAAGTCGGACTCCGCCGCCGATCTCCGACGGATCTTCCATGGCGTTGTCACGACCGTCGGTGCTCTGGAGGGCATCGGTCGACCGATAGCGAGCGGCACGGACCTCTTCGTGCATCTGGTGATCGAGCTCCTCGACACGAAGACCCGCCGCGAGTGGGAGAACTCACTCGGAAAATCCTCGGAGCCGCCTTCGTACGAGGACCTTCGCGAGTTCCTGCAGGAGCAGCTCATGACGCAGGAAGTCCTTCGTGCCGTCAGTGGAGAATCCGGGAAGTCCGCCGAGAAGTCCGGCCGCGCTGCCCGATCCAACCATGTAAAGAGCCGAGGACCTGACTCAAGCCGCAGCTGTCCACTCTGTAAAAAGGAGCATTTTTTGGCCTTCTGCGACCAGTACAAGCGGAAGTCAGCCCAGGAACGGCGCGAGGCCGTAGCTACTCACCAACGGTGTTGGAACTGCCTGGGACGCCACATGCTCGGTGAGTGCTCGTCCAATAAGGTATGCACTAAGTGTTCGGAACGGCATCACTCGTCGTTGTACGAGGCGTTCGCGGCCGTGGCCTTACCCGCCCCCGGGTCAAGTGCGTCGCCAACGGTGCACGTGGCCAAGCGGCCGCTCGCGGAGTGCACGTCCGTCTTGTTGGCCACCGCCCGCGTTCTGGTGGTGGATCGCCGCGGCATGCGACATCCCGTCCGCGTACTGGTGGATCCAGGATCAGAGACGTCGCTGATAGCGGAATCTCTGGCCCAGCGACTCCGTCTGCCGCGCACACCTACGTCCGTCACGATCTTCGGAGTCGGAGGCGTCCAGGCGGGCTTCTCAAGAGGACGAGTCGCGGTAAACCTTTCCGCGCGTACCGGGTCGTTCTCTCTGACTGTATCGTCATTAGTAATGCCGCGTCTGTCGGCGTATAGCGGTGTCGCGGAGACTGGAGCTGTCTCATGGCCACACGTGGAGGGCCTCGACCTCGCGGACCCCGACTTCCTTGCTCGTGACCCGGTGGAGCTACTGCTCGGAGCGGACGCGTACGCCCACATCGTGCTGCCGGATCTACGCCGCGGAGGGACCCTGGAGCCGATCGCGCAACACACGCGACTCGGGTGGATCCTGCTGGGCGCCGTCGGGGCCGGTCACGTCGCCTCGGTGTCTTCGATGCAGTGCTCCACGACGGAAGACCTGGCCTCCTTGGTGCGCCGGTTCTGGGAGTGGGAGGAGCCGCCAAGCATCGCCCTGCCGCTATCTGCCGAGGATCAAGAGTGCGAGGACTTCTTCTCGCGAACGCTTAAGCGGCTGTCCGACGGCCGTTATCAAGTGCGCTTACCTCTCCGATCGGAATTGCCAGACCTCGCCTTCACTCGTCGCGCCGCGTCTCGTCTCCTCGAGGTCATGTCGCGCCGATTCGAGCGCGATAGCGAATTTGGCGACAGGTATCGCGCGTTCATGGCCGACTACCTCGCCCTCGGTCACATGGCACCTGTTCCGGCTGCTCCGTCCAACACCGGATCCCGCGCGTGTTACTTGCCGCACCATGGAGTTCTGCGGGGCTCCGGCGTCGATGCGAAGATCCGCGTGGTCTTCAACGGGTCCGCACGCGGCGCGGCCGGAGTCTCACTCAACGACTCCGTGCTCACCGGGCCCAACCTGCTACCTGCGCTAGCGGACGTCGTAACGCGGTGGCGACGTCACCGCTACGTCTTCGTGGCGGACGTGGAAAAGATGTACCGCCAGATCGCGGTACATCCTGACGATAGGAGCCTCCAGCGAATCCTGTGGAAGGAGAAACTGCAGGTTAGCGAGTACGAATTGTCAACGGTCACTTACGGGCTGGCGTGCGCATCCTATCTCGCAATGCGCACGTTGCTCCAGCTCGCCAGCGACGAGGAGAACCGATTTCCACTGGGGGCCGCGGTGCTGCGGCAAGATATCTATATGGACGACATACTCACCGGCGCGTCCACCCTGGACTCGAGTCGTCAACTACGGGAACAAGTGGCTTCGCTGTGCATGGCGGGCGGCTTCCCGCTGAAGAAGTGGGCCGCTAATCACCGGGATCTCCTGGCCGACGTCCCCTTGGAGCACCGACTGCAGTCCTCCTCAGACGCCCTGCTGCCTACCGACGAACATTCCGTTCTGGGGCTACGCTGGTGCCCGACGACAGACAATTTCGCGCTCACTGTACGAAAGCCCGAGAGCGCTCCTCCGACGAGGCGCTCAATGCTCTCGCAGACGGCACGGCTCTTCGATCCGTTGGGCTGGCTGGCGCCGATCGTCATCCGAGCAAAGATAATAATCCAGGCCACTTGGATTCAGCGACTGAATTGGGACGCCCCCCTTGCTTCGGAGGACACCGCTGCATGGCTCAAACTCGAGGAGGAGCTCCCCTTACTGGAGGGAGTCTAGGTACCCCGCTGGTTCCGCGGTGACGCCTCGGCGGGCGCCCTCGAGATCCATGGATTCTCGGACGCCTCCGAAAGAGCCTACGCCGCCGTGATATATCTCCGAACGACGGGCGACGAGGAGCCGCTCATCTCACTGGTGTTGGCGAAAACCAAGGTCGCCCCAGTGAAGCGCGTCTCACTGCCCCGGTTGGAGCTCTGCGCTGCGGCCTTGCTGTCCAAACTGGCCGAACACGTCAGGGTCGTCCTAGGCTTGAGGCCCTCCGCTGTGCACCTCTGGTCGGACTCCACGGTCACACTTAGCTGGATCCGCGGGCATCCTGCAAAATGGACAACGTTTGTCGCTAATCGCGTGGCCGAAATACAGCGAACCAACCAGGAAGCCAGATGGCGACACGTACCTGGGCGAGACAACCCGGCGGACTGCGCGTCTCGAGGAGTGTCCCCGAGGGAGCTCCTGGATCATCCTCTGTGGTGGCGAGGACCCGGATTCCTGAAGGAGGAAGCAACAGACTGGCCGACGGACTCCGGCCTGCCGGACCACGTCGACATCCCCGAACGTCGCTCGCCTCAATGTCTCGCGATCGCTGAGGCACGAGAACCTGAGGAGCTCACCCGGTTCTCTTCGCTCCGCCGACTACTGCGAGTCACCTCCTGGATTTGGCGGTGGCGGGATCGTAGATCCGCCGACAGCAACGGGCGGGCAGCCAGGACCTTGGATCCGGCTGAATTGGACGCGGCCCTCTCACGATGGATCCGGGTGTCGCAATCCGTGGCCTTCCGCCTCGAACTAGAGGATGCTCACGCTGGTCGACCGGTATCCGGGCGGAGCGCCCTCCGCAGTCTCACGCCGATAGTCGATGATGAGGGGATCCTGCGGGTAGGAGGGCGGATTAGACACGCGCTACTCGACGGTGATCAGAGACACCCTATAATTCTCCCGGCTGACTCACATCTGACTCACCTCATCGTCGACGCCAACCACAGACGTACACTGCATGGAGGAGCACAGGTCACGCTGGCCTCTATTCGTCAGCGCTACTGGGTCCTGCGGGGCCGACAACTGGTGCGCCGCTTCATCCACCGGTGCCTCCCGTGCGTGCGATGGCGGGCGGCTTGCCCGCAGCCCCGGATGGGAGATCTGCCTCGAGCGAGAGTAACGCCGAGCCGACCGTTTGAGCACACTGGAGTGGATTTCGCTGGCCCGATCTGGCTCCGGACGACCAAGGGCCGCGGTCACAAGGCGTACAAGGCGTTCCTGGCGGTTTTCGTTTGTTTCAGCACCAGAGCCGTTCACCTTGAAGCAGTGAGCGACTACACAGCCGAGGCGTTCCTTGCCGCCTTCCGTCGCTTTATCTCCCGACGAGGAATGTGTCGGGCGGTATACAGCGACTGCGGGACGAATTTTGTGGGAGCCGACACGCAGCTCCGCGCACTCTTCAAGGCGGCCGGGCCGGAGGTCAGTCAAATCGTCGGGCGGCTTGCGGACGACGGCATCCGGTGGATCTTCAACCCCCCGGCGGCGCCTCACTTCGGTGGCCTGTGGGAGGCTGCGGTGAAAGCCCTCAAGCACCACCTGCGACGGACCATCGGAGAGACGAGGCTGACCTTCGAGGAGATCACCACGTTCCTCGCCGAGGTCGAGGCGTGCCTCAACTCGCGCCCACTTCGACCGCTGACGGACGACCCGGAGGACCTCGGCGCCTTGACCCCCGGCCACTTCTTGATCGGGGGCCCGCTGAACGCGATCCCGGAGCCATCACTCGTCGAGGTACCCGTCAACAGGCTGACTCGGTGGCGGCTTCTTCAGCAAATGCGGGACCACCTGTGGGCGCGCTGGTCCCGCGAATACCTGCAGCAGCTCACGCCTCGACCAAAGTGGTGGGCAACGCGCGGCAACTTGAAGGACGGCCAGCTTTGTCTCCTCAGGAACGAGACCACCCCGCCTTGCCGTTGGCGGCTCGCGCGTATCGTGCGCCTGCATCCCGGTGAGGACGGCCAGGTACGCGTCGTGGACGTCCGGACATCCGGTGGGGAATTCACTCGTCCAGTGGTGAAGGTCGTTCCCCTGCCTACTACCGACTCCGTCGATCCGGTGTCGCAATCGTGAAAAAAAAAACTCATCAAGACCGCAGCTCTCAATTTATGTTGTATATAATTGTAATTTAATTTCTTACCTTAATCGTAATTTTGTAAATAGTCAGATACGCCTATACCTCCGACCGCCCATTTGCGGTGATGGAAAAAAAAACTGTGTATCCTGTGGCCGCTGCGCTCCCACCGGGCCTCCTTCCACATTGCATCCGTGCACTTCACTCGGCGTTCACACCCGCACAACACACGAAATGCGACGAACGTCAACACTCTCGCGAGGTACGCTCAAGCACGTGGCCGCACGGTCATGAGGTAAGCGCTAATCATGACTGCGGGCAATCTCCGATTGCGCGAACGCTGCGCGCGCTGCGAGTCGGCCGGGCGCCTTAAGCATCCACTTCGCCGATTGAATCTCGACGAGGCGGGCGGGATGTTCGGAAACCAACATTGAGATTTAGATGCGTTCTAATTTCGTTTGTAACGAGCGCTGCTGCCACGCGGGCTCGCGCTGCTCGCTGACGCGCCTACCGCCGCCGCGCGCATCTCAAGTTGCGCGTCGCGCGATCCGCCGACTTTCGCGCATTTCTGTTTGGCGAAAATCAAACGGGCAACCGAATTTGTCAAAAATAAAAACATCATCGACCTCCGACTTTCCAGAAGATTCCCTGTCGCTTTTGTCCTGAGACAAAAGTGATTTATTGCTGCCGGGAATCTTCTGGAAGGTCGTGTCGATAAATTAACTCGCCCGAGATCTCCGGGCGCCTTAAGCAGAAAGCACTCCGAGCTGGACGCACGTATTACTCGCACAAAAACCGATCACTTTTCGCAGTACTTAGTCTCGCGTTATCGATCGCGTTAACTCTCGTAATCGAACAGATTCGTCGGGAATTATTCATAATTCCGTCGCGCGAATTAAAACCACTGTACATAGTTAGTTTTTGTAAATACACTGTTTCATCGCACTTATTTCTTTTTTTCTTGTGTCTGTCTCACTCTGTCTTCCTCGTTCTCACAATCCGCGTCTTCGGTCCGACGGAAAAAAAAGGTCGAGATTGCGACCGCTCGAGATCGCACAACAGGAAAAAGAAAAAGGAAAGAAAGGATAATAATTATTATATTGTTAAGGTATGTTTGTAATATATATATTACTTTTTACATATTTTTAATAAACGTAATTTATACTCTTATTTATGCAAGATAACTCTTGTAATACATGTAGTTTTACGAAATAATTTGGTCCATTAAAAATATATCTACATATGTTTTACTAAACAAACAATATATTCCATAAATATTCTACATACATTTCTTGTTTTTCAATGAACCAAATTATTTTGTAAAGCTGTATGTATTACACAAGTTATTTTGTATATGTAAGAGCATATGTAAGATTAGATTAATAATTTTGAATCCTATCTGCATACGTTTATTAAAACTAAACAAACAATATATACAGTTCTTGCTATTTTTAAACAAACCAAGTTATTTTGTAAAGCTACAAGTGTTACATGAGTTATCTTGTAAGAGCATAAATTACGTTTATTAAAAAATGTAATATGTAATAGGAAGTAAGAAATAATACAGCGAGAAGATAATAATATAACATAATATAATATAATAAGTTATTGTGACTTTTTTTATTCTAATTCAATGTTGCGATGACAAGTACAATCAAGTGCAGCACATGAGAAAAGTATTTTATATCTCTTCGCTTTATTCTATAAATACTTTTCTTACATGCGCTGCACTTAATTGTATCTGTGATATTATGATTTATACAGGGTGTCCCAGAATGATGGGGACTAATCTCGTGTGCAGATAGAGCGGACTGAACTGAGTCGAAAAGTCCTCTACCATTTTGCAATTTTCGCAATAGTTAATGAATTATTAATGATTAAAAATCGCCGTATTAGCCCGGCCTACCGCCAAATGCAAGCGCGCGGCGAGATGCGGCCGCCCAGCGATCGAAGTTGCTTGGCGCGCGGGGAGTTGTTTATTACAGGCGGCGAGGTGCTACACACAGAAAAATATTATTCTATTGTTAAGAAAATGATTATTCAGTTTACTTTTCTTCTGTTAAGTAACAGTTATCTTTAACAAAAAATATTTTCTTGATAATAGTTTTAGAATAAAGCGAAGATATATATATATTTTTCTCATGTGCTGCACTTGATTGTACTTGTCATCGCAACGTTGAATTAGAATAAGTCACAATAACTTATTAAATTATATTATATTATATTATGTTATATTATTATTATCTTCTTTTAAGTTATATTATCTTCCTATTACATATTACATATTTTAATAAACGTATTTCTTATCTTTCTATTACATATTACATATTACATATTTTAATAAATGTAATTTATACTCTTACAAGATAACTCATGTACACACATGTAGCTTTATGAAATAACTTGATCCGTTAAAAAATAGCAAGAACTGTACATATTGTTTATTTAGTTTTAATAAACGTATGCAGATAGGATTCAAAATTATTAATCTAATTTTGCAGGAAGTTTGCTTATACCTTTATGAAATTTTGCTGCACATTTCTCGTTGTTTTACATATGCAATTAACTTTTTCCAAATTGGAATGTTTATTTGTGTTTGAAAAGTATTAACTTCAAAGACATTTCTTTTACAACACAACTTTTTGCATGATACACAAATATGCCGCAGTGTATCTACTGAGCGTTTAGTCAAGGCTTTAAATGCTTTAATATATTTCGAAATGATATCGTCATCGCTCAGAATTATATCGGTTTGCTGATGTTTGTATATATATAAATATATATATATATATATATATATATATATATATATATCTGCTTTTTCTTGTGCAGAAGATACAATTTTATTCAATGTATATCAAGATTTAACATCTTTCTTTGGTATCTTTTTTAAAGTACATGCATTTACATCTTCAAGAAAGGACCCCGCACACTTCTTATGGAAAAGGGGTCCCGGTCAAATTGGTTGAAATTTTAATATGATGTAGATCAAGAGACGCGGTAGCGTCTCGCTAAGTATATCTTTCGTTTCTTTTCAATATTTTACTAACAGACGCTACTGCGTATCATTTACCGGAACGAGGACGTTTTCACCAAAATAATTAAAAATGAATTGAAATATCTCGTACATCGGATCATCTTTTCGAGAAAATGAACACATCAATCGAAAACATGGATTTTTCCGAATGTAATGATACCATAATGACACTGGTAGATACATTGGATGTAAAGATCTTAATATTATCATGCATTTCTCTGCCGAAAATGTGTCATTCAGATACGTCGTCGGACTTGTCCAGGTTCACAGATACACCGCTAGATCGCGCCACTGTCGCCAGCCGCCATCTTTTTCCAGGTTCACTAATACACCGCTAGATGGCGCCACTGTCGCAGGACCCATAATTTTTTTTCTAAGTTGTGTGCGTGCGCACGTTCCGTTTCCTCATTCTCTCCCGGTCTCTCTCTCTCTTTTTCTCTCTCTCGCTCTTTCACTCTTTCCCGCTCTCTCTCTCTCTCTCTCTCTCTCTCTCTCTCTCTCTCTCTCTCTTCTCTCTCTCTCTCTCTCACGCTTTTTCTCTCTCTCTCCCTTCCGCTCTCTCACTTTCCCGCTTTCTCTCTGTCTTCCTCCCGCTTTTTCTCTCATTCCCGCTTTCTCTCTCTCATCGCTTTCTCTTAATCTCTCCCGCTTTCTCTTCTTCTCTACCGCTTTCTCTCTCTTTCTTTCTTTTGTTTCTCTTTTTCTCCCACCTTCTCTCTCTTTCCCTCCCGCTTTTTTTCTCTCTCCCGCTTTTTCTCTCTCTCCCTCCCGCTTTTTCTCTCCCTCTTCCGCTTTCTTTCTCCCTCCCTCCCGCTTTCTCTCTCTCTCTCTCTCTCTCTCTCTCTCTCTCTCTCTCTCTCTCTCTCTCTCTCTCTCTCTCTCTCTCTCTCTCTCGTTTTCTCTTTCGCTCTCTCCCGCTTTTTCTCACTCTCTCCCGCTTTCTCTTCTTTTCTATCGTTTTCTCTCTCTTTCTTTCTCCCGCTTTCTCTCCTTCTCTCACTTTCTCTCTCTCTCCCTCCTGCTATTTTTCTCTCTCCCGCTTTTTCTCTCTCTCTCTCCCGCTTTTTCTTCTTTTCTACCGCTTTCTCTCTCTTTTCTTTCTCCCGCTTTCTCTCCTCTCACTTTCTTTCTCTCTCCATTTCGCTATTCTTCTCTCTCCCGCTTTTTTTCTTTCTCCCTCCCGCTTTCTCTCTCTTCCTCCCGCTTTTTCTCTCTCTCTCCGCTTCCTCTCTCTCTCACTCCCGCTTTCTCTCTCTCTCCCTCCCGCTTTATTTCTTTCTCCCGCTTTCTCTCTCTCCCGCCTTCTTTCTTTCCCGCTTTCTTTCTCTCTCCCGCTTTCTCTCTCTCTTCCGCTTTCTCTCTCTTTCTCTCTCTCTCTCTCTCTCTCTCTCTCTCTCTCTCTCTCTCTCTCTCTCTCTCTCTCTCTTTCTCTCTCTCTTTCTTAGTACACATAATCCGCATCTATTCCATACCTATTCCGTACCTATTCCGCATCCATTCCGCATCCATTCCGCATCCATTCCGCATCTATTCCGCATCAATTCCGCAACTTTTCCGCAACCATTTCGCATCTATTCCGCAACATTCCGCATCTTTCCGCATATATTCCGCATATATTCTACATCTCTCCGCATCCATCCCGCACCTATTCCGCACCTATCGGCACCTAATCTGCATACATTCCGCATCTATTCCGAACCAATTCCGCATCCACTCCGCATCTATTCCGCATCCATTCTACATCCGTTCCACACCTATTCCAAACCTAATCCGCATACATTCCGCATCCATTCCGCATCCATTACGCATCTATTCTGCACCAATTCAGCATTTATTCTGCATCCATTCCGCATCCATTCCACATCCATTCCGCATCTATTCCGCACCAATTCCCTCTCTCCTCCGCTCTCTCACTCTCTCCCGCTTTCTTCCTCCCCCCTCTCTCCCTCTCTCCCTCCCTCCCTCCCTCCCATCCCACCCACCCTCCCTCCCTTCCTCCCTCCCTCACTCCCTCCCTCCCTCTCTCTCTCTCTCTCTCTCTCTCTCTCTCTCTCTCTCTTTTCTCTCTCTGTACGCACGCACACGTACATACGCATGCATGAACACGTACGTGCGCGCGCACTCATACATGCGCGCGCTCTTATGCGTGCGCGCGCATTTGCATTTGCATTTTGCTGTGTGTGCATATGGTCGTGCGTACGTACCTGTGCGTGAATGTGTGCGTGCGTACAGAGAGGGGGAGAGAGAGAGAGACAGTGTGTGTGAGAGAGAGAGAGAGAGAGAGAGTGAGTGAGTGGGAAAGAGAGCGGTAGGAAGAAGAGAGAGGGAGAGAGAGAAAGCGAGAGAGAGATTATATTCTTAATAAGATATAATATAAATATTGACAAATATGCAAAACATACCGAAAAACAAAGACAAACAGTTAGAACAAAATGTTATCGCAATTATTGAAAGACATGGTGATTGCACGCACGTACGCACACACGCACGCACGCACGCACGCACGCACGAATATATTTTTTAATGTCTTACTATACTTTGCAAAAATTTGTGAAATCCGTCTAAAAAAGACATCACAGATGTAAAAGAAAAAGCGCTAAGTATATCTTTCTCCAGCCAAAATAGTTCTTTACAAAAATTAATCGCCATCAAAGATATTATCTTTTCAAAAAGTATATAAATTATATATTTTTTACCTTAACAAAAATTAATCGCCATTAAAAATATTTCTTTTCAAAAATTATATTTATAAATTATATTTTATCTCTATTAATAAACGGGAAAAAACAAAATATTAGCATAAAAAAAAAGTGAAATAAAAAAATCACGCTAAGTAAATTTAGAAAAATATAATGTATAATATTCAGATGAATTATTTTCTATAATTAGAGTAAATCTATTTAATGTAAGATGCAGAAAAAATTAAAACTGCGAAATTTTGCATTCTTTTATCTATCTAATATTGCATTCTATTCTATTTGCAGAAGCAAATGAAATGCAATAAAATATACATATATGTATAGTATAGTAGGGGGTGTAAATATATATGCAATAAAATATATATATAGTATAGTAGGGGGTGTAAATATATATATATAATAAACTTTATTTATATCTCTAAATAATTATTCATATTTATTTAATCCAAATATACTCAAACGTATATTCAAGAAAAGATAATACGACAAAAAATGTAAAAAATTTAAAAATTAAAGTTTAATGCAACAAAATTTAAAGTAAAAAAAATAACAGTTAAAAAATTAAAGTGAAAAAATTAAAGGAAACATATTTTATGCAAAAATTTATAGTTAAAAGGATAAAAGCTAAAAATTAAAGTTAAAAAAAATAAAGGTAAAAAAATTACATTTGCAAAAAACAGCGCTGTTTTTCCAATTATATATTTTTAATATATTTATACAGGGTGTTTCAAAATTGCACGGCACTATTCTAGGGACGCGTTCTCGGCCAAAATAAACAAAATAGTTCATATAAACATAGGTCTCAAACTTATTTATTATCAAGATATTAAAGGGTAAAAATAACCATTCAAGTAATTCTTCTTCAAAGTTTGCAGTTCGTTGAAATCTTTGTCGACCAGTTGTCATAAAAACCTCTAATAGCCACATCACACTATTAGAAATATATCTTTATCCTTTAATATCTCGTTAATAAATAAGTTTGAGATATATGTTTATATGAACTTTTGTGTTTATTTTGACCAAGAAAACACGTCCCTAGAACAGTGCGGTACAATTTTGAAACACCCTGTATACATATATAAAATAAATTTTATTTACATTTCTAAATATTTAATCATATCTATTTAATTCAAATATACTCAAATGTATATTCAAAAAAAAATATTACAAAAAAATTATTACAAAACACAAAAAATTAAATTTAGAAAATTAAAAAATTTGGTAGAAATAAATTAAAAAATTATAGTTAAAAATTAAAGTAAAAAAATTTAATGCAAAAAATTTAAAGTAAAAAAAATATAAATTAAAAAATAGATTAAAAAGATAAAATTAAATTTTTAATGCAAATTTAACGTTAAAAGAATTACAGTTAAAAGATTTTATGCAAAAATATTTATAATTAAAAAAATAAAAGCTAAAATTGAAGTTAAAAAAATAAAGGTAAAAAAATTTCATTTGCAAAAGAACTTGGAAAAACAGTGCGAAGTTTTTTGCAAATGTAATTTTTTTACCTTTATTTTTTTTAACTTTAATTTTTAGCTTTTATCCTTTTAACTATAAATTTTTGCATAAAATATGTTTCCTTTAATTTTTTCACTTTAATTTTTTAACTGTTATTTTTTTTACTTTAAATTTTGTTGCATTAAACTTTAATTTTTAAATTTTTTACATTTTTTGTCGTATTATCTTTTCTTGAATATACGTTTGAGTATATTTGGATTAAATAAATATGAATAATTATTTAGAGATATAAATAAAGTTTATTATATATATATATTTACACCCCCTACTATACTATATATATATTTTATTGCATATATATTTACACCCCCTACTATACTATACATATATGTATATTTTATTGCATTTCATTTGCTTCTGCAAATAGAATAGAATGCAATATTAGATAGATAAAAGAATGCAAAATTTCGCAGTTTTAATTTTTTCTGCATCTTACATTAAATAGATTTACTCTAATTATAGAAAATAATTCATCTGAATATTATACATTATATTTTTCTAAATTTACTTAGCGTGATTTTTTTATTTCACTTTTTTTTTATGCTAATATTTTGTTTTTTCCCGTTTATTAATAGAGATAAAATATAATTTATAAATATAATTTTTGAAAAGAAATATTTTTAATGGCGATTAATTTTTGTTAAGGTAAAAAATATATAATTTATATACTTTTTGAAAAGATAATATCTTTGATGGCGATTAATTTTTGTAAAGAACTATTTTGGCTGGTTTTGACTCACTGAACAAAAGTCTCAATGGTCACTAGGCCAGATAATCAAAAGTTTTTGAGTTACTGCGGCTCAAATGTCCAAAATTAACCTCCATCGTGCAACGTATTTTTCCCTCGGTATCTCGGAAAAGCACGCGCAACTTCGTCGTGTATTAATTATTCGCGGACGAACTTGGATACTTACGGTATTTGGGCGCCAGGTACGGTCAGGCCGCACCGCTTATCGTTATCTCCTTAATCGATAAATCGCACGACGGCTCAATCGCGGTAGCTCGGTATCATGATTTTTGGTAGAGTGGCGTGGTTCTTTTTCGCGAGGGGAAGGAGGCCCGAAATCCCGGAGAGAGAGAGGACTAACGATACAGACAACAACGTCACATATAAAATAATATAGAATATATTTCCTACGATCTTTACATGGGGACTGGTTAATATCGCTAAATTAACACGAGATCGTCACTTCTTCTCGAAATACATAGTATGCTCGACTTTAACCGTTTATCTCGGTAGCATTTCGACGACAATTCTCTCGTGTCTCTTCCTGTATTAACTTTAAATCAATGACTTAAACAAGAACGATATAGTGACTAATGACTCTATACAATCTTACGAGACGTGAATTTGACGTAGATACAAGGACTGTCGACTCGGTACGGCGCCCCTCGAAGGCGAAGAAGGCTAATGAATAAAGTAATTATTAACGCGGATCTCAACCCGGGCCCCGTGCTTTCTACGCAACGATTATCTCGGTAACATAAAAAATTTAATAATGGCAAACGAACCTATCGGCTCGGTAACGCGATTCAGGTAACTTTACTATTACACGGGTCCCTGCCGAGTCCGCGCTTACCGGGAAGTCGAAGTGGTGGCCTTACAATTGCTTCGTCGCCGGTCGATGTTCCTTGATCCGTCGGGGTCGCCGTCACGTCGAGCAGTGAAGATCGATGGGCCGGCGGCACGCCGGTAGCCGCACGCGGTGGCGCTGCGCGCGCCGTTCAGGGCCGAAAATCGATTTTTGCTTCGATCTCGATTCCTATCTCCGGTCGCTGGCTCTCCTACGCCGTTGTACATAATTTTGTTTTCTTCTTTGCTCTCGGGAGTCCTGCCGTCGCAGCGTTATGTTGGCGGCTCCGAACGCATCTCGGACGGCCCTCGTAATTAATTTAAGCTGGCCTTTCTCTAATGCAGGGATCCTCGCGGGGTGATCAGTCCCGTGTGCTCCCTCTTTCCTCTCGGGATGCTGTGTCGGGCCCCTCGGAGTTAACTATCCTCGTATCGGGATGTAGGCGCCTGCTTCTCCTCCTCGTGCTGACTGCGATTCGTAGGCTCTCCGAGGCTGTAAAGAAATGACCCGGCAGTAACAGTCCTTATGCGACTCGGTATAATTCGGAATAGAACGACATCGGTCGCATACCTGGTCCTTCGCGCGATTCCGCTCCGTGCGCACCGCTCTCGACCCCACTGCTCTCCTCACCCGGATTCGCTTCCTCAGGATTTCTTCTTCCTATAACAATTACGCTCCGGGGCCACCTCCTCAACTCCCGATACTCCATCCGGAAAAGAACGAGTCGGCGTAAAGTTCGCCGCTCGCTCACAAAATCTCTTAAACTATTACGCCCTTTTTGCCCGTTCCCGGCCGGGCGCGTCCGCCCTTGTGACGGGTGCGTAACGCCACGTCACAATCGTCAACCGATATGACAATCGTTTCCCGACTCTCACGACGTGGTAGGCACTTGAGATTTAATATGTTTCATCTCTTTGAGAGTCTTTCCTCACACTTTTATATATGCACACACATTTGCACGCACACGCACATACACACAGCTTTTTAAAGAAAAATGATGTTTTTTATGAGCACATATCGGTACGTTTGGACACAATCATATATGTGAGACCGTTCAGTAATCACACTAATCTGTGAATGTGAACATGAGTTTGTATGCTCATATTATATGGGTGCATATAACTTTTTGACTTAATATTTTATATCCACTGTTATGTCTTTCTAATATATTCAATAATTACATGCTAGTGATTAATTAAACGATATTGTGGGTGGTTATTTCATATTTTTCTGTTCTAAAATCTTATAAACTTCCCCACAATTTTACATTTCTTCAACATTTGTACACACTTCAAAACGGCTTTTATTTTAAGTGTTTTATTTTAAGTTTTTTATGTAACACAAGCCTGGCCCAGGCACTATAGCACGAGCCTCTCCGCTTCTCCTTCCACGCGCACGACACATATCGATGAATGAAAAGCAGAGCACGAGAACTGGCGAGAACACTGGCGCGCATCGTAGAATTAAGGAAAAGATAGGTATATAGAGCGGCTGGAAGGGGAAAACGGATAGAGGCGAGCCATAGGGAAGGGACACGTTCTCTTCAGCTCATGATCCGTGGGCGCCCACGGGGCCAAACCTGATTTAATAATACAGATAAACGCTTACATCACACCTATCAAACATTCTAACATGGCAGGGCGAAACAGAATACATTGTTATGTATGTGACATTAAGTTACAATCACGAGTAATGACAAATATTTCTGGAGATCAAAATGAGTAAAAGCGTCAGATCGCAATTCGACGTCGTAGCGACCTTAATCATCCTCCTCAAGAGATCCAAGATAATAGTCGTATATGTCTTAATTGCAATCAAAGTATTAATACGGAAATAGATGAATTAGCACGTGATCCTGAATGTTTACAACTAAATGTTGTAAAGCAGAAAAGAAATAGTTCTTGTATATTTTGCAATCAATTGCAAGATCTCATAAAGTTGTCTGTCGAGTGTAGAGTCAAAGTTTTTATTATAAAAAATATATACATACCCAAATCAACTCGCTGCTGCCTCCATCATTTAGACATCAATGGCTTCATACCGCGGGTTCTATTGGAGGGTTTACAATTCATTAATAGGCCTTATCGCTTATCTGGTATACAGTTGCAACATTTTCTGCAGGGTTTACGTCAATCAGCGAGGATTGATGAGCCTGATTTTAACGACGAACAAAGCTTTTCAGATGAGTTTAAATCGCTAAGTCCAATAACACGCGAGCAATTTCAAGATTTATATACATATTGCGACCCTGTACTTGAACCTGGTCGAAACTGTCATCGTCATGTTAGCAAAAAACATCTGCTAACATTTTTATGCAAAATTCGGCAAGGATTATCTGATGATTTTCTGAGAGTCATTTTTAGATTCGATAGTAGCCGTAAGCCTCGCTATTACTACAGTGAAAAGATCATTAATGTCACGCTTTGTTCTTCATAATATTGGATTGAACGCAATTACTAGAGAGCAATATATTGAAAGACACGTGAGGGATTTTGCAAATGAACTTTACAACCCTAATCCCAATGTTCGTGTAGCAATTGCATACATAG
Source organism: Lasius platythorax (assembly GCA_963971435.1). Taxonomy (NCBI): domain Eukaryota; kingdom Metazoa; phylum Arthropoda; class Insecta; order Hymenoptera; family Formicidae; genus Lasius; species Lasius platythorax. Next base: position 22,867,044 of record OZ020535.1, on the reverse strand, counting down.
ATGGAACCTATGTATATATCAATAAATGTAGTAATTTTAGAGCACTAAGACAGTCATTTTCAATGCATAAAGGCCATCACTTGATAAAGCCAGCTCTTGTTGTAGCTCCGGATGGATATATACTAGATATTCATGGACCTTATTTTCCTGATTCGCGTAATAATGATGCCTCGATGATCGAAAACGAAATGGATGCTACTGGACTTCGAGAATGGTTTAATAACGGTGATATATTTATTGTGGATCGTGGTTATTCGGACGCTTTGCCATTTCTCGAAAATCTAGGCATTAATTATAAAATGCCCGCACTTCTACAACAAGGGCAACGTCAACTTAATACCGACGAAGCGAATGACTCCAGATTAATCACCAAAACAAGGTGGATAGTAGAGGCACGTAATGGTCACATAAAATCTGTTTTCAAGTTTTTTGAAGAAACAGTTCATATGAACCATGCTATCAACATCGGAGACTACTATCGAATTGCTGGTGCAATACTTAATAAATATCGGGAACCCATAATTATGGAGGGAGCAAACGCAGAGCTAGCTCAAATGATGTTACAAAAGCCTCGTATACCTAACGTTGTTCAAACCAGAGTTGAAATGGATAATCTGCACACTAGAAATGCAAGGTGGGTTCATTTGAATACAAATCACGTGTCTTCTTTTCCTAGATTTCATTTGAATTATTTAAAAGAACTGACAGTGGGAATCTATCAAATAAATCTGGCACCCGCTTACATCCAAGACAAGCTTCAAAGAGAGCAAGCAGAAGTATTTGAATTAGATGAACTTGCAGATGAACGAGGTCTGATCAGAGTGCGGACATATTCCCGTTTCAGAAATGCAACAAAATACCAACTCTGGATAGCATATATTGAAGATAACTTAAACCAGCAAGTTAATGTAGAAGTTTCACGTGAAGCAGAACATGATGAACCGATCTTAGGATACTATTGTACTTGCAAAACTGGGGCCAGAACGCTCGGTTCATGTGCACATATTGCAAGTATATTATGGTTCTTAGGATATGCCCGACACCAGCCACGAATTAAATATCCTAGCACTGCAATGCTGGAAAAAATTATTGATGCAGGTCATAGACCGCTATGAAAAATTAACCAGCAAACAGAAGTTCTAGAATCTGTCTTAATTGGCTTCCGATCTCGCCTTAATTGGCTGGATCGTCTTCCGATCTCGCCTTCATTGGCTGGATCTTCTTTTGATCTCGCCTTCATTGGCTGGATCGTCCCGCAATCTTGCCTCTATTACTAAAAATCCCCTTTTTTATGTGAGGAAATTCATCATGGATATCCGCGCCCCTGGGTAATACGGGGGTTATGCCGGACTCCTGCCGGTTAAAACCTCACAGTGGCCAATCCTGCGATGTAGGAGACTCCCCGGGAAAGCATTACTATCGGGGAGACAAAAAACCCTAACAGTGTGTGTGCGTGCAAATGTGTGTGCATAAATAAAAGTGTGAGGAAAGACTCTCAAAGAGATGAAACATATTAAATCATATACAATATGTAATTATAATATGTAATTATAATATATAATACCACGTCGTGAGAGTCGGGAAACGATTGTCATATCGGTTGACGATGGAGGTCAATTTTGGACATTTGAGCCGCCGTAACTCAAAAACTTTTGATTATCTGGCCTAGTGACCATTGAGACTTTTGTTCAGTGAGCCAAAATCTACATCATATTAAAATTTCAGCCAATTTGACCGGGACCCCATTTCCATAAGAAGTGTGCGGAGTCCTTTTTGATAACGACCAATTAAAATCGGATCCTCAATTTTACACGAGATACTGCACGACCATGATTTTTTTGCTTGTGCTTTTATCAAAGGTAATAATATATTTACAACTTGTCCTTTTGTATTTTCATTAACGATTCCGATAAAGTTTCGTTGTAATATCTAGAATCAATAAAATAATTTTCGGATAAAGCTGTCTAGACTTGCTACATAATTAACGCACGTAATTTTTCATCGATTGTAGAACATTCAGTGACAAGAGTCAAACTCTTACTTCTGATTTCTTTTTAAGCAACGCTAACATTTTGTATATTTTTGCACAGATTTTAATTTATGTTTCTGTTTCGCGTTGAGGTTTCATAGAATAATGTATGCGTTTTTGCGCGTTCTGCTGATATCGATGCCGCTGTTTGGCGCGATTATTTTCCAGATCTTGCTTATATATCGATGCAGCTGTTTAGCGCGATTACTTTCCAGATCATGTTTATATCGATACAGTTGTTTAGTACGATTATTTTCCAAATCCTGCCTATATCGACGCCGTTTTTTAGCACGATTATTTTTCAGATCTTGATATCGATATCGCTTCTTAGCGCGATTATTTTCTAAATTTTCTTGATGCCGATGTCGATCGTTAGCACAATTATTTTCTAAATTATACTGAAATTGTTTTCCCTCACTAACGTCTTCTAATTGAATGTTATTTTCATATCGAGGGCGTTTATTCACACAATTATTTTCAAAATCTTTTATATTAATAGTTTCCAAGTTATTTTCCTTTTTATTGTACAAATTACTTTTTGTTAAATTCGCAATCAATTAATTAACTATCATATAATTATTTTTTATTAATGATATAACTTTTCTCTATTTTCAACATTTTCAAAACTAAAGTTCAGTTTATTTGCACATAGGACACCCTTTATATATTTTACGAATACTTCAGTGGTGCTCATAATCAGTGTAACATCTAATCGGCGTCCGCTGCTATCGCCCTCATACGAATTTTAATACAACCTATGACATGCGACAGTAATATGACCTTTAAGTTGATTAACCTAACTTTATTTAAAGTTTTTCTCGGGTTTTTATAGTGCATAACCTATGGTGAAATGTGATTTATTATCAGTGAAAAAATTATACTGTGCACAATTTCTACCTATGTAATACATCATCAGTGATATAATTAACAAAGAAGAAGAAGAATTGTACAACAAATATGGCTAACGAAATGGACGATATGGAAGAGGAAATAGTAAGCACATCTCTACTAATATCATAATATTCTTATTGTAGAAATATTTTATTATAGAAACTTTTATATTCGTAAAAGTTAAGTCCAGAGATAAAATATGGAGTCCGTTGTCGTTCGCGAACGAGAACGGACGTGTTTCAATGTGTTTTTCCGCGTGATGTTTGTCTAGACTATTTTTGATTGCGATCAAGTACCTTGATCAAGAACCAAACCGCATAATAGAAAATGTTAAAAATAACACAATTAAATATGTAATTTTTATTATTCTTTAGATGTCAGATGAAGAGTGTTTCAACCTGGTAATAACTCCTACAAACACTCCTGCAATTAATAATTTGCCAATGGCAAATTCTGTCACCATGGAGGCAGGGGCAAAAGCCACCACTGTTCCTACAACATATATGCGTGAAGAAGAAGCTAAAAAAGTAAAAATTCCAGTCACCAATATTCCTGCCTTTAATATAAATTCTGCAACATTGGCTTCAAGAGCAGCAGCTGCCGGCACTTCTCATGTGAGAATGAAAACTCGTATTACGACACCTACTGTCACAAAAAGAACGCAGGCAAATCCTATTGCTGTTGATGCCCCTGAAAGCTTCGATGGCCCCTCTACTGATGTAACTACAGAGACTGCTTCCAAGGATCTGCCTCCAAATGCAGATAATACTTCTTGTAAGTAAAGTATAAAGTATATATTATTAAAAAATTATAAATTGTAATTATCAAGTAATATAATATATATTGCACTATATTATATATTACGATACATATATATTTGATTCAATAATTGATTTGTTTATATTTTATTACAATTATGGATTGGAAGCGAAGAGGCACAAGGGCAGGTGTACGTCGACAAGAAAAATTCATGAAATTTCTCTTTAAGCTGTCTTCGGCTAACTATAATAAAGGAAATGAGAGAGGAAGAAGAACGTAACGGTAAAAATATTATTTATAATAATATAATTTTAATATTTTAAATTATTTATAATAATATAATATAATATAATTATTATTTATAAACATACAGTATATAAAATTTATACTTATCTCAATATATGTTAATAATTATTTTCAGAATCATTTTCCGATGGCTGACCAATGGAATCTTCCGTCTTTCCCTCGCATTTTTTTGCTTCTCCTCCCCTCATCGATCTCATCTTCACAGTCAACGCGCTATCGGTCATCACCGACCTCCCATTTCTACCAAGAGCTGCGTTATTTCCGTACCGTATTTGATTGTATTGTTTAGTTCGCGACTCAATGCCGACGCGAATTCATATTGACGTTGCTCTCTTTAGCGCGATCTGTTCTTATTTGTTACGTGCACGAGTCATTATTAATCCGTTAACGTGCGGAATTTTTTTTGTTTCTCTCAATACGAAGAAGGCTGATTGATCTACCAAGAGCTGCGTTATTTCCGTACCGTATTTGATTGTATTGTTTAGTTCGCGACTCAATGCCGACGCGAATTCATATTGACGTTCCTCTCTTCAGCGCGATCTGTTCTTATTTGTTACGTGCACGAGTTATTATTAATCCGTTAACGTGCGGAATTTTTTTTTATGTTCTCTCAATACGAAGTCTGATTTTGATCTCAAACAGAATAAAGAAATAAGGAATTGAACATAAAGGAATTCTGATTGGTTAAATTTCAGTGTTTAATTTTTAATTTTCAATTTTTAATCTGATGGATTTAATTCCTTTATGTTCAATTCCTTATTTTTTTTTAACTCTTTAATTAATATATTTTCTATATCTATCTAGTACATAGTATATATGTACATAGTATATATGTACATAGTATGATGTAACGATCCGCCCCGTAATCGTTTCCCGGCCGTCATCCGCCGGAAGGTTGCCGCCCGGCGACCACCAGCCGGGCAAAATGCAGCGGCGCAATGCGCCCCGTTTAAGTATACCAACGCGCGTTCGAATCAAGCCGTTATACGGCCGACGATGGATAACGCGAGGACCGTTGTTTCGGCGCCCGAACTATTCCGAGTACCGACGGAAAACGCCGAGCGACGGTCCCTAGCGCCAAAATAATTCATAGTAATTATTTGCGCTCGACAAAACAATCGGGCCGACGGATGTCACCGAAATTACCCAACTGGGTAATTTCCCAGTATAAAAGAGCGATCCGACGCCGAAAAGAGACACTCCGTTTTCCGCTCCGATCAGAGCCCGTACGGCACCTGAGACGACTCCGAAAAACCGAAAAGCTTCTCTTAGAGAGAGAAACCGAGGTTGGGCGCACCCAGCCTCCGCCGAGAGTTTGCGGCATCTCCGAGGAAGCATCCTTTACAAACCTACCGTCGAATATACGAGGTCGGGCGCACCCGGTCTCCGCTGAGAGTTTTCAGCCAATATTCGAAAGATCCTATCCAAACCCCGCGACGACCAGATTCAACGGGTAGGGAGTCACCTGCCGCTGACGGGCGTTCCCGTCTAATCGTCGCTCCCAAATAATTATCACATCCAACGATCCGAAAATCGCCAGAAATTAATTCATTAACGAGCGATAAACCTAAGCACGCCGCGTTTCTCGCTCACGCGCCCCGCGCTCTCGCGCCGCGCGCTCTCGCGCCGTGCGCTATCTCTCTCATCGAAGCGCACTCGCGCTCACGCGCCCGCGTGCCCGCATGTCCCGCGCCTACCGCACGCCGTGTATACAAGGCGTTTAAAGCCCCGAGAGACGCACAAAAACGCGACAACACAACTCGCATCACCGCGCGAGTTTCCACGAACGTTAAATACCGACACGCCGCCTGCATCTAATGTAAGAACGGACGTATAATAAAGATTGCCACCGCCGTTCTCGCCGTCCGTTGCCGCAATTTCCGATTGCACACGCACACTGTATACCCGAACATTTATACTGTACATACGACCATTTAGATACACACCGCCGTACATACATACATACACGCACACTGTAAACACGACCATTTATATCTACGCCGCCGTACATACATACACCCGCGCACACTGTACATACAAACATCTGCATATACGCCGCTGCACACACACACACACTTGTACATGCATGCTACGTTTGAAATAAACCATTCTTATTTTCACTAAACGTAAGTCTACTGTCTCGCCGACCCCTTTCTCGAGCCCTGATCCCGACAGAGCAAGAATCCGAGCCGCACTCGCGAAAGTGGTGCGTTACATTGGCGCCCGAACAGGGACCTGACTTGACCGATCCGCGCGAGACAGAGACCACAGCGTAGAACGCATGAACAAGATGAAGGCGTGGGTATATGATTTACCGAAGAGCGACCTCGCGGCTTTTGCCGCCACCCGCGGAATCGACACTGCCGGCACTCTCGACGATATCCGGCGCCGAGTTCGGACGTACCTAGAGGCCCACCCGGAGGCCCTCGCGGACGCGGAACCGGCCGCCACGGCGGGCCCGAGCACGGAGACCTTTGCGGACGCGCGCGAAGCCCCCAGAACGCCCCTCAACGTCACGCTCCCCGTACCCCCATTCCGCCCGAACGCCGGCCCGTGCATTGACGACACCAAGTCGATCAACCAAATCAGGAAGTGGGGGTGCCACTTCGACGGGCGCGATCCGATAGCATTCCTCGAACGCGTGGAGGAATTGAAAACCGCGTACGGCTTCCCCGACCAGCAGATGCTGAAGGGGCTGCCGGAATTAATGCGGGGGGACGCCCTCCTGTGGCACCGGAACAACCGGGAAGATTGGCAGGTTTGGGGGGATTTCGAGCGAGCCTTCCGCGCGAATTACTTACCCCGCCGGTACCAGGCCGCGCTACGCCGGGAAGCCGCCGACCGACGACAAAAACCGGGCGAAAGTTTCAGTAAATACACGACCGACTTGCTGACGCTCATGCGCCGCGCCGGGGGTTTCACCCGAAGCGAGCAGCTCGACCGATTATATGAAAACATGCATCCGGATTATAAGGTATACGTGCGATACGACGAGGCCACCAGCGTCGCCGAATTACAAGGCCGGGCCGCCGAGTACGAAGAGATCGAGCGGCAGCGCCGTGACGTGCGCAAGAGCGAACGGACCGACACGCCGAAAGCCGCCGTCGCCGCGGCATACAATAAGGAAGAGTGCTGCTGGAAATGCAAGCAGAGGGGACACACGCGTTTCCACTGCAAGAGGCCAGCGAAAAAATTCTGCTCGTAATGCGGACGCGACGGAGTGCTCACCAAGGACTGCCACCCGCCGGGAAACGCCGAGCAGGCCGGAGGCGTCGCGGCCGAGACCAGCACCCCGACATCCGCCTAACATACACGCCGCGACCGCATCTCGACGTGCTCGTCCACCAACACGAATACTCGGCGCTCCTCGACACCGGTTCCGAGATCTCATTCATCAACGAGGAAACCGCCGATGCACTCCGCCACGAGGGATACCACGCGGTACCGCACGGAGGCCAGATACAGATGGCGAACGGCGCCACAGCCGATATCCCCGGCGTCGTCCGGCTGCCAATTCAAATCCAGCGGCGGATCTATCACCACGACTTCTCCATTCTACCGGCCCTCGAGAGCGCGGTACTCATCGGCATCGATCTGTGGGCCCGCACCGGGATAACGATACCACCTCCCCGACGCCCTCCGACGACACCAGCCGCGCCGAGGTGCAGTACGACCGGCGGGCTCGCGCTCTGCACGCCCCGAGAACAACAGCGCCTCCAGGCATTCCTGAAAACCGAGCTGGAGAAGTTTGACGCCATACGAGGACCGACCACCGCGACCAGACACCACATCCGGCTCCGGGAATCGACGCCCATCAAGCAACGGTACCGGCCGCGGAACCCCGCCATGCAGGCGATAATCGACCGCGAGGTCAACGAGATGGAGGCGGCCGGCGTCATTGAGGCGTCCCATAGCGCCTGGAGCTCACCGGTCGTGATAGTGAAGAAAAAAGACGGGAAACATAGGTTCTGCATTGACTTTCGCCGGGTAAACGAGGTTACCGAAAAGGATGCGTACCCGCTACCGCAAGTTACGGCCACACTAGATAAACTCCGAGGGGCCCGGTACCTGACGACCCTCGACCTCAAGAACGGATACTGGCAGGTGCCGCTGGACGCCGCTAGCCGACCGATCACGGCATTCACCATCCCAGGAAGAGGCCTGTTCCAGTTTACGGTGATGCCGTTCGGCCTTCACTCCGCGCCCGCCACCTTTCAGCGACTACTCGACACCATCTTAGGCCCGGCCCTCGAGCCGAACGTCTTCGTCTACTTGGACGATATCATCATACTGAGTCGAACGTTCGACGAACACCTAGAGCTGCTCGCCGAGGTATTTCGCCGCCTGCGCGACGCGCGGCTCCGACTCAACCCCGAAAAATGCCGGTTTTGCGTCGGGCAACTAAAATACCTCGGGCACGTTATCGATCAAGACGGGATTCGCACCGACCCCGAAAAAGTCAGCGCGGTAAACGACTGGCCCGAACCAACGACCGTGAAACAATTAAGGCAATTCCTGGGGATGGCGTCCTGGTACCGGCGGTTTATCGCGAGTTTTTCGACCATTGCCGCCCCGCTCACCCGTCTAACGAAGAAACACGCGCGCTGGTCCTGGGGCCCGGACGAGGGCGACGCGTTCCGCACGCTAAAACGCATCCTCGTCTCCGCGCCCGTGCTCGCCTGCCCCGACTTCTCGCGCCCGTTCGTGCTACAAACGGACGCCAGCGCCGACGGACTCGGAGCGGTTCTGACCCAGAACTACGAGGAAGGCGAACGCGTCATCGCGTACGCGAGTCGCACGTTAAACGGGGCGGAACGTAATTACAGCGCGACCGAACTCGAATGCCTCGCGGTCGTTTGGGGGATTCGACGGATGAAGGACTACCTCGAGGGATACCGCTTCACCGTGATTACCGATCACCAGTCGTTGAAGTGGTTGCAAAAACTGGAAGCGCCCACCGGGCGACTCGCCCGGTGGCTGTTCGAGCTCCAGCAGTATGATTGTGAAGTGAAGTATCGCCGAGGTACCCTGAACCGCGTAGCCGACGCACTCTCGCGACAGCCCGAAATCTGCGCCGCCAGACCGCTCCGATGCCGTTGGTATCGGCGCATTTACAACGCCGTCGACCGCGAACCCGCCGCACATCCCGATTACCGCATCGAAGCGAACAAATTATACCGACACGTGTTGCACAGTCTCAATTTTAAGGAACATCCGACCGAAGAACAGTGGAAAATCTGCGTGCCCAGGGAGAACAGGGAGGAGGTGATGCAACGGTACCACGACGCACCGACCGCCGGACACCTGGGAGTAGCCAAGACGATCGCCCGAATCGCGGAAAGGTACCATTGGCCAGGGATGATGCGCGAGATCGCGACGTACGTGCGCAATTGCAAGAATTGCCAAACGCACAAGGTCGCACAAACACCGCCCGCCGGAACTCTGCACGCAACCCATATTGACCAACCGTGGGAGCAAGTCACGATCGACCTCGTGGGACCCCTCCCAAGGTCAAAAACCGGAAACACGTGGCTCCTCGTAATGCAGGACCGATTTACAAAATGGGCCGAGCTGGCGCCGTTACGACAGGCAACCGCTACAAACGTCACCAAGACGGTTACCGAACGAATCATCCTGCGGCACGGGCGACCCGAGTCCATCCTCTCCGATAACGGGACGCAATTCAAGTCGGCGCAATTCGAGACTCGTTTGAAAGAATGCGGCATTCAACATCGGACAGCCCCCGTATACTCGCCACATTGCAATCCAGTCGAACGAACCAACCGCACCGTAAAAACGATGATTAGTCAATTTGTCGACAAAAACCACCGTGACTGGGACGAGCATTTACCGGCCCTGCAATTCGCTTACAATACGGCGACGCACGACGCCACCGGATTCTCGCCGGCATATCTCAATTACGGACGTGAACTCTGCCCGCCACATCCAGGAGACGGAGCGCGGACCGGAGGCGCGGATCCCGCGACGCTGCCGCAAAAGTTAAACGACGCCTATGCGCTGGTACGCGTGAAACTCGCGCGCGCGTTTCAACGACAGGAACGCTATTACAACCTCCGACGACGCGACTGGAAGCCGGCGCTCGGCGAATGTGTTTGGAAACGAGAACATCCACTCTCAAAAAAGGCCGACGCATTCAACGCGAAACTTGCACCGAAGTTCGTCGGACCGCTAGAAGTACGCCGCATTATCTCGCCGGTCGTGGTAGATCTGCGCAGCCGCCACGGAAAGTGGTATCGGCATATACACGTCGAACATTTAAAGGCCGCGCGGGGATACAACGAACGAAACCAAAATATCGAGCAAAACAATAATATCGAGGTCGAAGGCGAGCATCCCCTCCCTATCGATCAAACCGACGCCGGAGACGATGAGGATTAAAACGACCCGACAACCGATCATTCGCTGCGAAAATGTCGGAACAAATAGACATAATCACCGCGATCAACGAGTTACTCGGGGATCCGGAGTACTGGGATCAAGCGCTGCCGCTACCACCCAGGGCCGATCACCCGCCGCTGACACCAGCACCGACGCAACCGCCACGAGCTCCCAAGGTCGGAACGATAATACAACGTTCCGACCACGTCAACCGGAGGAAGCAAGAAATGCTGATGACGATACCGCCGCCGCCGCCCAAGCGACCTCGAGGACGAACCACGACCGCCGATCCATCGGCCGCCGGTCCGTCGGCCGCCGCCTCATCCAACGCCGACACGTCAACCACCGACGTAACAACCGACACCGCCGCCGTACGACCGGCCTTATTAATGCCCACCGGCCCGCTACCTCCGCCGCCGATACCGGTGCAAATCGAACCCGGAATCATCGTCGACGTCCCGCACTTCTGCGTGCACGTCTCCCGGAAATATAAGGCGCGCACCCCCCACGGACGCTGGGTACTTCGATTCTCGAGAACGGGCCAACTCCGATACCACCGGAAAATCGCATGAAATGCCTCAAATTCAGGCATTATGATTCGAGGGGGGTGATGTAACGATCCGCCCCGTAATCGTTTCCCGGCCGTCATCCGCCGGAAGGCTGCCGCCCGGCGACCACCAGCCGGGCAAAATGCAGCGGCGCAATGCGCCCCGTTTAAGTATACCAACGCGCGTTCGAATCAAGCCGTTATACGGCCGACGATGGATAACGCGAGGACCGTTGTTTCGGCGCCCGAACTATTCCGAGTACCGACGGAAAACGCCGAGCGACGGTCCCTAGCGCCAAAATAATTCATAGTAATTATTTGCGCTCGACAAAACAATCGGGCCGACGGATGTCACCGAAATTACCCAACTGGGTAATTTCCCAGTATAAAAGAGCGATCCGACGCCGAAAAGAGACACTCCGTTTTCCGCTCCGATCAGAGCCCGTACGGCACCTGAGACGACTCCGAAAAACCGAAAAGCTTCTCTTAGAGAGAGAAACCGAGGTTGGGCGCACCCAGCCTCCGCCGAGAGTTTGCGGCATCTCCGAGGAAGCATCCTTTACAAACCTACCGTCGAATATACGAGGTCGGGCGCACCCGGTCTCCGCTGAGAGTTTTCAGCCAATATTCGAAAGATCCTATCCAAACCCCGCGACGACCAGATTCAACGGGTAGGGAGTCACCTGCCGCTGACGGGCGTTCCCGTCTAATCGTCGCTCCCAGATAATTATCACATCCAACGATCCGAAAATCGCCAGAAATTAATTCATTAACGAGCGATAAACCTAAGCACGCCGCGTTTCTCGCTCACGCGCCCCGCGCTCTCGCGCCTCGCGCTCTCGCGCCGCGCGCTCTCGCGCCGTGCGCTATCTCTCTCATCGAAGCGCTCTCGCGCTCACGCGCCCGCGTGCCCGCACATCCCGCGCCTACCGCACGCCGTGTATACAAGGCGTTTAAAGCCCCGAGAGACGCACAAAAACGCGACAACACAACTCGCATCACCGCGCGAGTTTCCACGAACGTTAAATACCGACACGCCGCCTGCATCTAATGTAAGAACGGACGTATAATAAAGATTGCCACCGCCGTTCTCGCCGTCCGTTGCCGCAATTTCCGATTGCACACGCACACTGTATACCCGAACATTTATACTGTACATACGACCATTTAGATACACACCGCCGTACATACATACATACACGCACACTGTAAACACGACCATTTATATCTACGCCGCCGTACATACATACACCCGCGCACACTGTACATACAAACATCTGCATATACGCCGCTGCACACACACACACACTTGTACATGCATGCTACGTTTGAAATAAACCATTCTTATTTTCACTAAACGTAAGTCTACTGTCTCGCCGACCCCTTTCTCGAGCCCTGATCCCGACAGAGCAAGAATCCGAGCCGCACTCGCGAAAGTGGTGCGTTACATATAGTATATATTTTGTATAGTATATAGTATATAAGTCAATTAAGATTTAATTTTTTTTAAGTTGTGTTATTTTAAAATCGTCGCAGTCAACGCGCTACTGATTATCACCGACCTCTCATTTTTACCAAGGACTGCGTTATTTCGCCGTACCGTATAGTTAATAATACTTTCTTTTATTTGATTAATTTAATTTATGTGGTGTTGAGCACTTACTTTTTGAAAGAAAATTTACGATATACGAGGAAATCTGATTTTGAGCTCAAACAGAATGAAGGAATAAGGAATTAAACATAAAGGAATTCTGATCAGTTAAATTTCAGTGTTTAATCTTTAATTTCAATTTTTAATCTATGGATTTAATTTCTTTATGTTTAATTCCTTATTCATTCTTTATTATATTTTTATATTATACATATTTAGTACTAATATTCTATTTCTACGTACTAGAAATTATTTTGCATTAATATTTGAAACAATCATGTCTGCTTTTTTTCTACGCACTGAAATATTTTACATTAAAATGTCTGTTTTTCTTTACAGACTTGAATATTTAGTATTAATGTCTACTTCTTTTTTTAATATATGTTTTCTCCTCTACACATCATTATAATTCTCCTCTGGCATCATTATAAAAATATAATGCGTAGAAAAAAAGACATATAGAAAAGAAACAAACATTAATGCAAAATACTTCAGTGCTTAAAGAAATACAGACATTATATTAATGGAAAATAATCTAGTGCGTAGAAGAGAAAACATATTAATGCGAACCAATGCAAGAAAAGAAATAGACATTAATGCTAAACATTCCAGTGCATAAAGAAAAACAGACATTTTGATTGTAAAATATTTTATTGCGTAGAAAAAAAAGCAGACATGATTGTTTCAAATTTTAATGTAAAATACCCCAGTGCGTAGAAAATAATACATTATATTATATAAAATAACTCAATATACTGTATACTATGTATTAAATATTATGGAAAACAATGCATATAAAATATCAATTAACGGGTTAATAAAAGAATAAGGAATTGAACATAATTATATAATTTTATTATTATAATCATGTAAGATATTAATTAATCTAATACATAAAAGAAAATTATATAGTATGTATAATATAACAATATAATAATGAAAGAATAAGGAATTAAACATAAAGGAATTAAATCCATAGATTAAAAATTGAAATTAAAGATTAAACACTGAAATTTAACTGATCAGAATTCCTTTATGTTTAATTCCTTATTCCTTCATTCTGTTTGAGCTCAAAATCAGATTTCCTCGTATATCGTAAATTTTCTTTCAAAAAGTAAGTGCTCAACATCACATAAATTAAATTAATCAAATAAAAGAAAGTATTATTAACTATACGGTACGGCGAAATAACGCAGTCCTTGGTAAAAATGAGAGGTCGGTGATAATCAGTAGCGCGTTGACTGCGACGATTTTAAAATAACACAACTTAAAAAAAATTAAATCTTAATTGACTTATATACTATATACTATACAAAATATATACTATATACTATGTACTAGATAGATATAGAAAATATATTAATTAAAGAGTTAAAAAAAAAAATAAGGAATTGAACATAAAGGAATTAAATCCATCAGATTAAAAATTGAAAATTAAAAATTAAACACTGAAATTTAACCAATCAGAATTCCTTTATGTTCAATTCCTTATTTCTTTATTCTGTTTGAGATCAAAATCAGACTTCGTATTGAGAGAACATAAAAAAAAATTCCGCACGTTAACGGATTAATAATAACTCGTGCACGTAACAAATAAGAACAGATCGCGCTGAAGAGAGCAACGTCAATATGAATTCGCGTCGGCATTGAGTCGCGAACTAAACAATACAATCAAATACGGTACGGAAATAACGCAGCTCTTGGTAGATCAATCAGCCTTCTTCGTATTGAGAGAAACAAAAAAAATTCCGCACGTTAACGGATTAATAATGACTCGTGCACGTAACAAATAAGAACAGATCGCGCTAAAGAGAGCAACGTCAATATGAATTCGCGTCGGCATTGAGTCGCGAACTAAACAATACAATCAAATACGGTACGGAAATAACGCAGCTCTTGGTAGAAATGGGAGGTCGGTGATGACCGATAGCGCGTTGACTGTGAAGATGAGATCGATGAGGGGAGGAGAAGCAAAAGAATGCGAGGGAAAGACGGAAGATTCCATTGGTCAGCCATCGGAAAATGATTCTGAAAATAATTACTAACATATATTGAGATAAGTATAAATTTTATATACTGTATGTTTATAAATAATAATTATATTATATTATATTATTATAAATAATTTAAAATATTAAAATTATATTATTATAAATAATAATTTTACCGTTACGTTCTTCTTCCTCTCTCATTTCCCCTATTATAGTTAGCCGAAGACAGCTTAAAGAGAAATTTCATGAATTTTTCTTGTCGACGTACACCTGCCCTTGTGCCTCTTCGCCTCCAATCCATAATTGGAATAAAATATAAACAAATCAATTATTGAATCAAATATATATGTATCGTAATATATAATATAGTGCAATATATATTATATTACTTGATAATTACAATTTATAATTTTTTAATAATATATACTTTATACTTTACTTACAAGAAGTATTATCTGCATTTGGAGGCAGATCCTTGGAGGCAGTCTCTGTAGTTACATCAGTAAAGGGGCCATCGAAGCCTTCAGGGGCATCAACAGCAATAGGATTTGCCTGCGTTCTTTTTGTGACAGTAGGTGTCGTAATACGAGTTTTCATTCTCACATGAGAAGTGCCGGCAGCTGCTGCTCTTGAAGCCAATGTTGCAGGATTTATATTAAAGGCAGGAATATTGGTGACTGGAATTTTTACTTTTTTAGCTTCTTCTTCACGCATATATGTTGTAGGAACAGTGGTGGCTTTTGCCCCTGCCTCCATGGTGACAGAATTTGCCATTGGCAAATTATTAATTGCAGGAGTGTTTGTAGGAGTTATTACCAGGTTGAAGCACTCTTCATCTAACATCTAAAGAATAATAAAATGTACATATTTAATTGTGTTATTTTTAACATGTTCTACTATGCGGTTTGGTTCTTGATCAAGGTACTTGATCGCAATCAAAAATAGTCTAGACAAACATCACGCGTAAAAACACATTGAAACACGTCCGTTCTCGTTCGCGAACGACAACGGACTCCATAATTTATCTCTGGACTTAACTTTTACGAATATAAAAGTTTCTATAATAAAATATTTCTACAATAAGAATATTATGATATTAGGAGAGATGTACTTACCATTTCGTCTTCCATATCGTCCATTTCGTTAGCCATATTCGTTGTACAATTCTTCTTCCTCTTTGTCAATTGTATCACTGATGATGTATTACATCGATAGAGATTGTGCATAGTATAATTTTCTCACTGATAATAAATCACATTTCACCATAGATTATGCACTATAAAAACCCTAGAAAAACTTGAAATAAAGTTAGGTTAATCAACTTAAAGATCATATTACTGTCGCATGACATTCACTACGCTATATAGTGATGCCAGCTTGCGTACAAGAATAAAGTACATTATACATTTACGCAATTAATAGCTGGTATTGTTTCGGTCTTGAAATATTTCCCTAATTCATTGTTTTCAAGATAAATAATATCGGATTTATTGTTCAACATTTGTCATAGAAAAATCGACCCGAATTTGTAGCTGTACAAGTAGAGTACATTAACACAATTAATTGCTGTTATAATTTTGGTCTCAAAATGTTTCCCTAATTTATTGCTTTTAAAATATATAATCTTGAATTTATTGCTCAACTATTGTTTGACTATTGTTAATGCACTTTACTTTTGTAGACAAGCTAGCATCGCCACTCGTTGGAGTCAATTTTTTTAAATAAAACGTTGAGCAATAAATTCGATACTATACAGAGTATCTCATTTTAATCGACCACCCCTGATAATTTCGCAGAAAGTGGTTTTATAAAAAAATGTTTAATATAAAAGTTGTAGGGTTTAAAAGGGTCTATTTACTGGCTTTATCATTTTGACCTTCGGTGGTTTCGCCAAGGTCAGGACAAGGTCACCTTGAATTTTTTAAATGGAACCATCCATTTTTTAGATAAATCGATTCCTCGTAATATTCTGCATAAAAAGTTATAAGGGTAGGATGTCCAAAAAGTGAATATTTTACGAGATAGTTTATACTTTAATTTGATATAATTTTACATAAACTATCTCAGAAAAACTTTTATGCACAAAATAATGAGGGAAATCAATTGGTTTAAAGAAAACACAGTTGTTTATAAGAAAAAATATTTAGCCGCTAGTTGCAAATTACATACTTTTTCTTAAAAACAACTATGTATTTTCTTTATACCAATTGATTCCTCTCATTATTTTATGCATAAAAGTATTGAGATAAGATTATCGAAAAATGAATATTTTCTGAGATAGTTTATGTAAGATTATATCAAATTAAAGTATAAAATATCTTGTAAACTATTCACTCCTTGGCTATCCTACCCTCATAACTTTTATGCAGAATATTGCGAGGAATGGATTTATATAAAAAAATAGGGTGGTTCCATTTAAAAAATTCAAGGTGACCTTGTCCTGGCCTTGGCGACACCACCCAAGGTCAAACTGAAAGGCCAGTAAATAGATCTTTTTAAACCCTACAACTTTTATATTAAACATTTTTTTATTCGATCACTTTCTGCGAAGTTATCAGGGATGGTCGATTAAAATGGTACACCCTGTATATCTTTAGAGCAATAAATTAGGGAAACATTTTGAGATCAAAATTATAACAGCAGTTAATTGCGTTACTATACTTTACTCTTGTAGACAAGCTAGTATCACCACGTGTTCGGGTTGATGTTTCTAGTTAATAGGGATGCTAACTTAATAGCAAGTTAGCACTCGATTTTTAATATAATTTTATTTACATGATTAACATTTTTATATGTGTGATTTATATATATAATAGTGTTGACATATTTTTATTTTTATTTGCAGGTTAATCGTGGTGATATACCGATTTTATTGAGTAAATTTTTCTATCGGCTGCTGGCGCTGTGTAATTGGCTGCCATAAAGCGCTGAAAAAATCGGCTGCATTAGCGCTGAATATTGGCTTGCCTTACGCGCCTAATTAGAAAAATTATCTGTATCTGGGTTTATTAGACGCCCAAACAGATAATTAATCCGCTTTTATAGCGTTGAATTTTATATATTGTTAAAAAATTAAGATTAATATATATAAAATTTACGTAATATATACGTAATATAGTTATAATATACTTAAATATATATATAAATATATATATAATATATAATATATATATTAAAATATACGTAAAATATACGTATAATATTATTGCAATCAAAATATTGCATCCTACTTCAATATATATAATTGTACATTTCAATTTTAAATAAAAATGTCTGTACAAAGAAAAAAAGATAAAGTTTTGATGCCTACAGAAAGAGACATAATTGTTCACGGCGGATGGTTAACTGACATGCATATGGAACATTTCGACCATCTTTTAAAAAACTGTTCAGATTATAGACCTGTTGAAACATGGCGAGTACAATGCCTTGATACGATTCAACCTGTGCCAGAGGATAAAAAACATATACAAATATTGCACAGTTCATCAGGTTTATATGATGGACATTGGGTATGCAGTTATTATAACAGAAAAAATATATTTATTTATGATTCGTTAAATTTAAGAAAATTACATAAGCATCATGAACAATTCTTGAAAAGATTGACCAACATATGATTTTTAAAAGTATTCTATCAAGTTTCCAAATGTGCAATATCAACCAAATAGTAACGATTGCGGTGTTTTCGCAATAGCTTTTGCAATTTCATTATTATTTAATATCAAACCCGAAAAAATAAGAAATGATCATAGTTTAATGCGTTCGCATTTGATGAAAATTTTTGAATCTAATGTAATTGAGCATTTTCCACAAGATTTACAATGTGGTGCTTCTCAAAAAGTACTTCCATTAGCAGTAGTCAAAGCGAGAGAAGCTGAAGCAATTCGTGTACATACGATGCGTCAACATGAGACGGAGCAACAAAAATTGAATCGTTTGGAAAAAGTTTACAATATTCGATCTAAAAAATTAAGTAATAATCAATTATTAATATTAACAGGCGAAAATACTTCAAAAGAATTTATAAAAACAACAAATGATATTGAAGAAACTGATAAATATTTTCAAAATAAGCATTATATTAAAAATGATACCGATTGCAAAATTATTAACTATAACAGTAATGATTTGTGTAATAACAATAAAACAAATAAAATCGAAATTTACGAACAAATCTATACAAACAAAGATTCTGAAAATAAATATGCTAAGAAACGGTCTCAATGTGAAGATACTGTCCAATTAAAAAATATTAATAAAAAAGAACAATGTGTGCAAGATTCAAATAGTCTACTTATTAACAAGCAGATACGTTATATAAAAGATTTAGAAAATAGTCGAGCTAAAAAACGGCATCAATACGAACAAGATTTAGAAAATAATCGCGCTAAACAACGATATAGATATGAAAAAAATTTAGAAGATAATCGAGCTAAAAAACGACATCGATACGAGCAAGATTTAGAAAACAATCGCGCTAAGAAACGATATCGATATGATCAGGATATAGAAAATAATCGCACTAAGAAACGAGATCTGTATAAACAGAATATTGTAAAACAACGTACACAAAAACGTATACGTTATTCTAAGAACGCTCAGCATGAGCGAGATAGACAAGAAAGATTAGATCCTAATTGTAAATGGCTTTATAATAAACAATATTATCAGAAAAGTAAAAAATCTGAACTTATAATAAAAAATCACATTATTGGGAAAAAAATTATTAAAAAGTACAAAAAATTCTGGTCAAAAAACACCATAAAACTTCGTAATTCTTCAGAAATATTTATAAAAAATATTATTGAAAAACTCAGTATTAAAGGTCATATTGAGAAACGATTGAAAGCCGAAAAAATCGTACGTATGTGCATGTGTATTAGTAGGTTTAATAGGCCGGTTCTAACTCAGGTCCTCCGAGGGGGGTGCGGGGCGCGGGGGTATGACGTCACGCGGGGTGGGGGATCTTGGTGGCGCGGGGTCTGGCGTCACGCGGGGTGGGGAAGAGATCTTGTAGGTGAGGGGTATGACGTCACGCGGGGTGGGGGATCTCGGGGACGCGTGTCGTAAAATCTTCGTGGGGTCCTAAACACGTTCGACAGGTGTTTATCTTTGTGGTCGATGTTCGAGCCGTTGCCTCGAATAGTATCATTCGTCGCACCTGGTGATACGCTCTCTCCCCGCTCCCGCCGACCCCGTCGCGAGGTGGATCGAGAAGCTTCAAGGCGGACCGGCGGGGAGTGGTAGCAGGCAGGAAGAAAGCCCGGATAGATAGCGAGAGCTCTTACCAGTGCGCTACCAGCAAGCTTCGCACGCTTATCTGTACGCTTTATCTGTACGCACTCCTTTCTCTTTGCTTTACTGCGACTACTTTCGTGCTTACTGTATTTTCGGCCTTAATCTCATTTAAATAAAGACTGTGATATATTTAAGTCAGAACCGTGTCTAATTCTATTACTCTGCGCATTCTTTCTCGCACGTGCTCCGCTCGATTCTGAAGCCGACTTCATTACGCGTTTTCAATCTTAACCGCATAACTTTCGGCGGAAAAAAGAGCAAACAGTCGATTTATTGCCTGAGAACTCTACGAGTCCATAAAACTGGTTTTTTTTCATTTTTATGGGCATTTTATCATTAGGAAATCATTCGGCAGCTTTGCACCCTCGCGGAAAATCTCCCATAAAACGAGAGTGAAACATCTTCATCAATATTTTTTTTTTTTAAGGAAGAATTGCAACGGTGCCAACGTTCGGCTGCTCGAATTTGTAACCGAACACTCTAGAGACCACTAAAAACAATGTTTTGACATTTTTATGGAGATTTTATCATTAGGATATTGTGGAAAAGAATGGAGGCCGACACTGCGACGAACATGTCGGAACGTTTTTATAGATGCAAAAGCGCTGACTTTCGGCAGCTGTTGAATCCTCGCGGAAAAATCTCCCATAAAACGAGAGCGAAACATCTTCCTTAATTATTAAGGAAAGAATGCAACGTATCAGCGCCAACGTTTGGCTGCTTGTGTCCTTACTTCTCTATCCATAAAACGACAACGCGATTGGGGGAAACTATCTTTGAGATATGCCGAATGTTAGAAAGAGAAGACAGAATTAGGTGAAATATAAGGAGGATGAGAGCGCGTCAGACCATAGTACGATTTGAGAGCGCATAGATGCAGCGGTGAAAAAAAAGTTTAGTGGTTACTTTCTTGTGTCAGAAGTGTCAGTGGCATAATAGTGAAATAAAAGAAATAATGGAAAACATCGAGCAGAACGAACGCAACCTGTTGGAGCGGTCGCGCCAAGTTGCCACCTTGGGTGAATATTTTGCATGGGCGCTGCGCTGCGAGGAATTTATCAAACTGCTCAAAGAAAACAGCCGTAACAAGCGTCCGCGACTCTCGATTGGAAATAGACAATCTTTGGTGGCTAGAATCGCGCGACTCGAGGGTGCAAAAATTTGATTGCAGAAACAGTTTATATCCAGTGGTGGTGAATACAGTAGCGATAATAACGCGGAAAGACTCGTTTGGCGAGAAATCGATACGGCGTTCGAAAATCGTATATTGACCGGTGCGGTGATTAACGCACACTATATCGAACCGCGACAATTTTTGGAAGACGCTAGTAATGTAGTACTCGAGCAAGTGCAAGACGTTATAAAAATACACAACTGTGTAAAAATAAATACTGTGTTCAACGGCGAGTTTGTGACGGGTGATAAGCACGCCAACAAAAGTATTAACACGAGAAATTATGAACTCTTTCGCACGTCCGATTTACGCGAGTGGTATGAGCGGCACGTCATCGAAACCACATTGACGTCTCTCGAAGAATTCCAGGAACGTGATAGTGGATGGGCATTGTCACGAATCCTCGATCTTACGGTCAACGTCAACAAGTGCAATCCTATGCGCGCTGGATGCCATATTAAATTACTGCGAGAAATTATGACGAAGAGAGCGGTGATTAATGTGCGATCAACGGACAATGCATGTTTTGCATGGTCAGTGGTGGCCGCTCTGTACCTAGCTGAAAGAAACGTGGAACGAGAATCTTCATATTTGCACTATACGACAGTGCTAAATTTACAAAGCATTGAGTTTCCGATGACGTTGAATCAAATTAAAAAGTTTGAACATATAAATGATGTCTCAATCAACGTCTACGGCATCGAGAGGAAGAAGGAAGTACCAATTCTTCCGATACAACTCACCGATCGGAAAAGAGAAAAACATGTGAATTTGCTATACGTGGAGGAGGAGAATGATAACGTTGGGCATTTTGCATGCATAAAAAATCTGTCTCGCCTCATAAGCTCGCAACTGAGCAAACATGATCACAAGAAATATATTTGCGATCGGTGCGTACATTTATTGCAATAAAATTATATATTAAAAAATAATTGTAAATAAAAATTATAATTTTTTCTTTCACAGATGCTTGCACTATTTCAGATCGGAGGACAAGTTGCAGGCTCACATTGTGGCCTGTCGAGACATGAACGACTGCGCAATCAGATTACCAAGTGATAAGGATAAGTGGCTCGGCTTCGACAACTACAACAGGAAAGAGCGGCTTCCGTTTGTAGTGTACGCCGATTTGGAGTGTGTGCTGAGGAAGACATCGGAACACGTGTCATACAATCAACATCACGAGGTATTTAGCGTTAGGTACTACGTGCAATGCTCGTACGATGAAACATTATCCGCATACCGATCTTATCGCGATGCCGATTGTGTCGCGTGGTTCGCCAACGAACTCAAGAAATTAGCGCATCGCGTAAAGGGTATTTTGTCTGATAATGTCCCCATGACAAAATTAATGCAAGATGAATGGGAAAAATTTCATAGCGCCATGCAATGTCACATTTGCGAAAAATCGTTTGCGCCGGACGATAATCGAGTACGCGATCATTGTCATCTAACTGGGCGATACAGGGGTCCCGCGCACTCAAACTGCAATCTAATTTACAAAGACTCTTATGTCATTCCTGTAGTTTTCCACAATCTATCCGGTTACGACGCACATTTTATCATAAAAGAAATAGCTACCGCATATAAAAGACGCGTAGATGTACTTCCAATAACAAGAGAAAAATACATTTCATTTACAAAGATTGTCAATAGTACCGAGGACAAAGATTGGAAAACTTGCGTAAAATTACGTTTCATTGACTCTTATAAATTTCTAGCATCAAGTCTCGATAAATTGGCATCTTTTTTGAATAAAAAGAAACTAAAAATTTTACAATCAGAATTTAAAAATTTACAGGCAGAAAATTTCAATTTATTGACGCGAAAAGGTATCTTTCCGTACGAATATATAGATTGTGTTGATAAATTGCAAGAAACGTGTTTACCGCCGCGCGAATCATTTTACAGTTCTTTAACCGGTGACACAATATCCGAGAAAGATTACGCGCTCGCCGAAATTGTATGGAACCGATTCTCCCTTCGAACGCTAGGTGAATATAGCGATCTGTACTTAAAAACTGATGTCTTGTTGTTAGCAGATATTTTTGAAAACTTTCGCGACACTTGCATCGCGAGTTATGGACTCGACCCTGCGTACTACTATACTCTTCCCGGCTATACATGGGATGCCATGTTAAAGCATACAAATATTACATTCGAATTGCTTACAGACATTGACATGGTTATGTTTATCGAACGAGGTATACGCGGCGGTCTAAGTCAATGTACAAACAGATACGCGCATGCTAATAACAAGTACATGCAGTCGTACGATCCGTCGAAACCATCATCCTATCTTATGTATTTCGATGTAAATAATCTGTATGGATGGGCAATGTGTCAGCCATTGCCGTATGCCGATTTTCGATGGGTTGATAATGTATCTAATTTTGACATATCATCTATCGCGCTCAATTCGCCTATAGGCTATATCCTCGA
The DNA here is from genome assembly GCA_963971435.1 of Lasius platythorax. Classification (NCBI taxonomy): domain Eukaryota; kingdom Metazoa; phylum Arthropoda; class Insecta; order Hymenoptera; family Formicidae; genus Lasius; species Lasius platythorax. The sequence goes on along the minus strand of OZ020535.1, from coordinate 22,843,554 downwards.
AGTCGATTTAGAGTATCCGCAACATCTTCACAACACGCACACTGACCTACCGTTCTGTCCGACGCGTGATAAACCGCCAGGCAAGCGGGAGGATAAGCTCTTCGCGACTCTGTACGATAAGAGGCGTTACGTCATACACTACCGTAACCTGTAGCAATGTACGCGTCATGGTCTTCGTATCGTAAAAATACATCGTATACTACAATTTGCTCAATCCGCATGGCTTCGTGATTACATTGAACTTAATACAAAATTCAGAACACAAGCGAAAAATGATTTTGAGAAAAATTTGTACAAATTGATGAACAACGCGGTATTCAACAAAACTATGGAAAACGTTCGAAATCATGTAGATGTAAAATTATCAACAAAGTGGGACGGACGATACGGTGCGGAGGCGATGATCGCGAAACCAAATTTCCATAGCAGGAGCGTCATTGCGGAAAACCTAATTGCCGTTGAATTACGTAAATTAGAAGTAAAATTTAACAAACCAATCTATGTTGGTATGTGCATACTCGATATATCGAAAGTGTGTCTGTATGAATTTTACTACGAGTACATGTCACCGCTGTATCGTGATAAATGTCGGGTAATGTACACTGACACCGACAGTCTAATATATCACATCGAGTGCGACGATGTGTACGAGAACATGAAACGCGATATCGCTAGATTCGATACGAGCGATTATCCAATTGACAACGTCTACGATATACCACATGCAAACAAAAAGGTGCTGGGCTTAAAGAAGGATGAGAATAACGGCGCGATAATGACCGAATTCGTCGGACTTAGAGCAAAAATGTATGCGTTGCGAGTGGATGGCAAAAAAGACACTAAAAAAGTAAAAGGTGTTAAAAGTAACGTTGTCGCGAGAAAGATAACATTCGAAGATTATACGCGGTGCCTGAATGACGAGATAAAAATCTCACGACAGCAGTCTTGTATAAGATCAAAATTGCATGAAGTGTATACCATCCGTGAGACAAAAATTGCTCTGAGTCCGTACGATGACAAGCGGTACGTCATACCCGATTCGACCGACACATTACCATGAGGACATTATAAAATACCATTGTAAATTATATTTGTAATGTAATGTAATATAATGTAATATCGTGTGTGTGTGTGTGTGTGTGTGTGTGTGTGTGTGTGTGTGCGCGCGCGCGCGCGCGCGCGCGTGTGTGTGATATAATGTTATGTAACATATGTGAATGTATTTTATATTGTAACGACTAATGGAAAGGATGTATTAATAAAGATTTTGTATATTTTTCAAATACTTCATATATTTTTTATATTTTTTATATGTTGTACACATTGTATATTTTTCCATAAATTTAGAAAATTAATGATTACAATCTGTGTGATGAATTAAATCACATTATCCTTATGTATCCAAAAATTGTGCGAACTATCAAATCCCAGCCATTTCACATAAACATCGTCACCCCTCCTGCGCAGTATTTTCTCTACAAGATACACGTCCGGATAATTTGCGCGATGCAACTCGTGCTCGTAAAACGCTCCAGCGATAGATTTTTTGCGATAATCCTCGAGTAGATATGTTACAGGATTAGTATGCTGCACTTTAACAATCTTAAACACCTCAGTTGTCCAATTTGGTGTGTAACCCTTCTCGAAAAGTTGCTTGTACTTGCTAACGCGCACCGGGTTGCCTACTTTGAACTTTGCCGGACCGGCGATTTTTACACGACTGTATACAGTAGCCAAGAGTCTTTCCGCGATCGCGGGGGTGACGTCAACGGGTCGCATGCCAATCGTCCGATGCTTGCGCGCGTTGTAATCCGATACAAGTTCCGGCAATGCGTCGATCCACTTGTAAGTTCCGTTCAACGTAAACATCTTCCACATATCGTTCTTTAGCGTGCGATTGAATCGCTCGACGACCGACGCCTTTGATACCGAATACGTGAAATAGTGATTAATGTTATGTTTCCGTATAAGCCGTTGCACATCAGTATTGTAAAATTTCTTCCCGTTATCGGTTTGCATGTTTTTCGGGCATCTCTTGCTATTTCGAATTATCTCGGCGATTGCGTCAGCTGTCTCGCTTCCGCCTTTACCCTTGAGTGGTACAGCCCACGCGTGCTTGCTCAACACATCGATGACGGTATGTAGTGGTAACCTCTGTTAAAACGAGAATACGGACGCATCTCGACAATGTCGGCTTGCCACAGGTCATCGTTTCCCCGCACTATGACGTGTCTTCGGGGAAAATTTTTTCTCGCCGGCGCATGCAGTTCGTTCACCAACTGCCGTCTCTCCAAACTATGTTTATTCTTCGCTTCGTCAGTTTTTCTCGATGGTCGTTTGTTGTTGTTGTTGTTCGCTTTTTTATCACTAATTTCTGTTTATCGTCCTTCAGTAGCCGTTCTTGACCCGTTCTTTATGTTCCGCTTGCGTTCTTAACACGTTCGTTGTCGTTCTTGATCCGTTCTTGACCCGTTCTTGATCCGTTCGTTGTCGTTTTTAACACGTTCGTTGTCGTTCTTGATCCGTTCGTTGTCGTTCTTAACACGTTCTTGATCCGTTCTTGACCCGTTCTTGATCCGTTCGTTGTCGTTCTTAACACGTTCGTTGTCGTTCTTGATCCGTTCGTTGTCGTTCTTAACACGTTCTTAAGCCGTTCGTAGCCGTTTCTGAGTCGTTCTTGATCCGTTCGTAGCCGTTCTTGATCCGTTCGTAGCCGTTTTTGATCCGTTCGTTGTCGTTTTTAACACGTTCGTTGTCGTTCTTGATCCGTTCGTTGTCGTTCTTAACACGTTCTTGATCCGTTCTTAACCCGTTCTTGACCCGTTCGTTGTCGTTCTTAACACGTTCGTTGTCGTTCTTAATCCGTTCCTTGTCGTTCTTAACACGTTCTTAAGCCGTTCGTAGCCGTTTCTGAGTCGTTCTTGATCCGTTCGTAGCCGTTCTTGATCCGTTCGTAGCCGTTCTTAACACGTTCGTTGTCGTTCTTAACACGTTCTTGAGCCGTTCGTAGCCGTTTCTGAGTCGTTCTTGATCTTCCACTCGCGTTAGATAGCGTTCTTGCGTTGTTCACCGCCGTTCTTGACCAATTCGAAAATCGTTCTTGACCCGTTCGCAGCCTTGTTCGCAATCGTTTCTGACCCGTTCGTAGCCGCCTTTGGCCCGTTCGTAGCCTCGTTCACAAACGTCTTTTGACCGTTCGTAGCCTTTCCTGAGTTGTTTGTAGCCTTGCATGTAGCCTTTAAGGACTTGTTCGTAGCCTCGTTCGCAGCCCTGCTTGAGATGTTGGTAGCCTTGTTCGAAGCTGCTAGGCCGTTCCCAGCTGTTGCTAGGTCGTTCACTGCTGTTGCTAGGCCGTTCCCAGCTGTTGCTAGGTCGTTCCCAGCTGTTGCTAGGTCGTTCACTGCCACTGCCACTGCCACTGCCACTGCCACTCATTGTAGTTAGATAGCAGTTCGATAATCCTTCGTAGCTGTTCGATAATTATTCTTAGCTGTTCGATAACCCTTCGTAGATGTTCGATAATCGTTCGATAACCGCTTCTAACCCGTTCACTGCTGCTCATTCAGGTTGATAGCTGTTTCTGAGTTAGCCGCGCGTTGAAGTTCGTCTAACACAATCTGTATCGCTCGCACGTCCTTCTCGAACGAAGTTAGCTTCTCGTCTGATTCTTTCTGTCGATTCATCAATCCTTTAACGCAGGATTCCACATACAGTTTGTTGACGGCATCGGTGTCAGCCTCAGGTTGCGCTACACGGCGAATTTTGCGCAACCTTGCGTCATAGTCCGTAACGACCCGACATAGAGCGTTTTCGTGCACATAACTTTTCAACAATCTATCCCACGAACCGCTTGTGCCGGTTGCATCATATCTTGGTTCGAATAATCCAAATTTGTTGATAGGCATTTTTCAATGCTTTGTGATGTGTCACACGACGCCGATCGACTGATTAGTTTGTCGAGATCCGTTTAATTTATAATAATGCCCGCTTCCCGAAGTTCCTCGATGATCGACAGGATCTCGTTGTCGTGAGCGTTGTGGCCAGCTTGGCGCGAAGCGTCGAGCAATCGTAGGCGATCCACTAGCTCGTTGGGATCGTCCCAGTGCACGTAATCAATCTTATTGTTGGGTAGCGTCATAGCGCGAGGCATAGACACTCCTCTTCCAGATTTTGGCTTTTTCGGTTCGATCGACATCAACGGTGCAATTATTTGTTTGTACTTGTATCCTCTGTTACTCCGCAAATGGCCCTGCGCATCATAGTTGCGTTTATGCGCGTTTGTCGCCAATAATATATTCTTGTATTTTTGCAAATCGTCCCCCACGTAAATGATGTCATCGGGAATTCTCTTGAAGATCAACTCGTACAATCCTGGCGTTCCAATGTATCGCACGTTGTCTATGATTACAGCGTCATCTTTGTCAACGTCGAATCGCTTGTTGCCGAGCATCATTTCATTCTTGTCGAAATAGACTCCGTACACATGATCAATCTCGTGTTTTCTATCACCACCGAGGAGAGCGCCCATGTACTTATGTCCTAGTGGCCCCAAATGTTCTCGCAACATTTCTTGACCTTCCGGCGATTCTAACCTATTTCGAACGGATGTTTCGAACGTGCTGCCCGTGGTTTCGAAAACATTTTCGTTTACGAGTGTTTTGGGTATCATAGGTTGTACGCTTCTCGGTGACGTTAACGGTGTAGAGGTTATCGGCAGTTCATGCAGTGAAGCGTTCAATGGCTTCAAAATATTTCGCACTCGCGGAATATCCCAATTCGCGTTTAACCGTTTTCTCTTTTTCGGTGCCTCCTCCTCTTCTTCCTCTTCCTTCTCATCCTCCTTGTATCGCTTAATGGGTAACGTCTTGATCTTCACGTCAGTGTTACTCTCCGGTTCGTTTTTCACCGCAATCGAGTTGTCGACAATCTTTTGTAGCGGCTCGATAATAGGTCTAAATTGGGTCGTGACCGCGATATCGTCATCGATCTTACCGGTCTTCAAAGCGCGATGTTTCTTGCGGATCGATTCGCTGGTTTTCGCAATCTCTTTCGCTATCTTTTCATGCTCGCGAATATTATCGTTCCCAGCCATGTCGGTAGAGTGTCGAACGCTCGCGTTTCACCCCTCTCGGCAGAATATCAGCAACGACTAATCGTTTTGTGGTATCGCGAACACGTTAAATCCGTTTCTGTATCGCCCGTTCGTAAGCGTGCTATCCTTGTCTATTACTAAAAATCCATACCTTTGCTGCCAACAAGTACGACATAGTTCACTGAAATCCTCGTATGACATGTCGGTATTCACGTGATCGTTGTACACGTGTTTCAAGTTGGTACCGTCCTGTTTAAACAAGATTAACAGGTTCGCGTTGTCGCGTATAAGATGTTTCGGTATTATCGCGTATGTCTGGCAGAGATAGAAGCAGTCGACGTTCGAGTGGCGTTCCATTGAAAAGTACTCTCTTATCATATTTTGCTTGTCGCACGCCACGTCATCGAAAACGAAAATCGAGTTTGGACATGCTTCGCTCGGTGGAATGAAGTCACTGTTATTGGAGAATGTAAAATAGCCGATTTCGTCGATCGACGTCAACAAATTCTCCAGATACCGATATTTTGGCTATTGCAGTGACTTTGAGTACACGTACACATTTTCAAAGCGGACGCCGTGCGGGCTTTCTATCAAACTAATCAACACGTTAGTTTTACCGCAATTCGAGGGGCCGCAAACGATCGCGCGTATAGTAGTCGGCAGCATCGTACCGTGTCTACGCATCCCCGCGTTGTCCCCCATCGAGCGTAATCTGGCGTTGTAATTCGTCACGCGTATCGCGAAAGGTTGTCTGACGAATTTCATATTCCCACTTCCGATTCGGATCGCACGCCTGTCTATTTATAGATGCGCGAAGTCGCGAAGTGCTCAGTAACGAAAAAATGTTTGTCCTGCTATCAAGTCCTTATGATATTCTCGATTCGAGTGCCGAACAGCTACAATTTGTGTCTAAAGCAGTTTCATTGCGAATGTGTGGCAATTACGTCCACTACGTGTAGAAAAAACTTCCGGAACACATAAAGGCGGATTCGGAGGTTCAGACCTATCGTCGCTGTTTCGAACATTACAATCGACCGTGGCAGCAAACGCACATTGACGGTCCAGCGCTGATGATAAAAGATTGCAGCGAATGTCAACGCAAATAGGTGGAGGCCTATTAAATCACGCCATAAACGCACTTCCAATCGAATTTCATATTCCCGGCTATCAGTTTTGCGGTCCGGGCACGCGGCTAGAAAAGCGATTAGCCAGAGGCGATCTAGGTATCAACCCATTAGACGCAGCGTGCCGTGAACACGATATAACGTACTCTCGGAGCAACAATCTCACTGAGAGACACGCAGCGGATAAGGTACTCGCCAAGAAAGCGCAAACTCGCATTGTTGCGAAAGATTCGTCTCTCGGTGAGAGAGCCGCCGCCACAGCTGTCTGGGCAGCGATGAAAGCCAAGACAAAGTTTGGTATGGGTCTGAAGACAAAGACGAAGACAAAGATGAAGAAAAAGACGGCGAAGAAACGTGTACTTCCGGTCGCGAAACGCGGGGGCGTATTGCCGATTCTACCAATAGTGGGTGCGCTTGGATCTCTGATTGGTGGAGCAGCTGGTGTAGCAAAGATGGTGAACGATAGAAAAGCTGCACAACGTCAGTTGCAAGAGATGCTACGTCACAATCGCGCCATGGAAGGTCACGGATTGTATCTCGCGCCATACAAATACGGACGAGGAAAACGACAAAAAAGAGAAAAAAAAACGTCAAAGAGACGCTAAAAATGCCACAGGGTGTAACTACGAACGTACAATTGCTGCAACTGGCAAAACGTATGCACATTCCATACTTTAGAGGCGTTTTCATGCGTGACTCATTACCGATCGGTGGTATATATCGAAACGAAAGCGGCATCGTAAATTTGGATAACGCTAAAGAATCGGGTACTCACTGGGTAGCGTATGCAAAGAGGGGGGATCGCGCTATATATTTCGACAGTTTCGGCAACCTTCGACCACCCAAGGAACTGATGCGATATTTAAATGTGATGAAAATAGAATATAATCACACTTTTTATTAAACTTACGATCAAAGCATCTGCGGACAATTGTGCTTGCAGTTTCTCCGAACGGTCGATGCATGCGAATTTAAAGACAGACATTGCGCTATTTAACTTAGTATTCGTTAAACAGTTTAGTCAACATGTCTATGACATTCACGCTGACGGGAGGAGTAGTGTTCTCGCGGCAAACTACTTTCCCACCGTAGATTTGAGCGACGGTGAATACGAGCTTGGTCTAGCGGATTTTGAGAGTTATCACACGATATCGAACGTGAATTCCTCAAATAATAAATTTTACTTTGGCAAAGACGACGTGGAAATTACGATTCCCGAGGGATCGTACGAGCTGCAAGCGATACATGAATTTTTGAAACATACAATTTCACGGAAACGTCCGCTACACGCAGTTCGTGACGGCGATAAAAAACACACTGATGATGGTGACTTTGAAGATGGAGAATGGCCGATAGTGCTCCGTGCTAATTACAATACAATGAGGAGTGAGATTAAATGCGCCTACAGAATAAATTTTAGCAAGCCTAACAACATTGGATCGCTACTAGGATTCTCGAACCGTATACTGCAGCCGCGAAAATTGTACGAGTCGGACACGCCGATTAACATTATTAACGTGAACATTATCCGCATAGAATGTAATGTGACCGCGGGTGCGTACAGCAACGGCAAACTCGTTCATACGATACATGAATTTTCACCGAGGGTACCACCAGGATATAAGATATCGGAAACACCGGCGCACATCATTTACCTACCGATCATCGTACGGAGCATTACGGATTTAACGTTACGTGTTGTCGACCAGGACGGACGATTACTTGATTTTCGAGGAGAAGAGATCACCATTAGATTGCACGTACGACGGCGACAGTGATAACATACGTATGCAGCGTATGAAATGCTCGTGTTGAACAAAGACGTGAGAGATAACACAATCTTTACGAGGCCAGCGACAACAACGTTGACATTCGCTAATATCCAAGCTGTCGGTTGCACTAAGAAAAAGAAATTGAACGCATCAAACGTTGCGTTTTTACAATCTTTGGGATTTGCGGTGCGAAACATTTGAACGATGACTGATATTCTCAACATCGAAGACGAGCCAATCTTTGACGATCGCATCGTCAAGATTGAGACTCATGCGTACAACCCGTTTGCCAACACAACATTTGGGCACAGTGACGAGATAAGAATACCCATACAACAACAGGATCTGTATACGTTGCCGTATGAGAGTTTCTTATACATCGAGGGAGAACTGAAGATAAACAACTCAGTTGAAGGATCTACTGTGGCGCTGGAAAATAATTGTGCCGCATTCATGTTTGATGAGATTCGATACAAACTTGATGGCGTGGAGATTGATCGCAACAGAAACGTGGGAATAACAAGTGCGCTCAAAAACTATGTAACAATGACATTCGATAGAAGCATGACTATGAGTAACGCCAGCTGGACTGATCCGATTACTGTGAATGGATACTTTAATTTTTGCGTACCGCTCTACATGTTATTGGGATTTTGTGAAGATTATAGACGCGTGGTGATTAACGCTCGTCACGAGTTGATCTTAATACGATCGCGCAACGACAACAATTGTCTGGTTGGAGATTCTGCGCTGCGACCTGAGGTCAACATATTCAAGATACAATGGCGAATGCCACACGTGTTGTTGAGCGAAATTAAGAAGTTGTCTATGCTGCGCGCTCTGGAAAGCGGACGCTACCTCAGCATGGGTTTTCGCTCGTGGGATCTGTACGAGTTTCCGCTATTGCAGCGTACAACCAAGCATTCATGGGCCTTTAAGACCGCGACTCAGCTGGAGAAGCCGCGATACGTTATCTTTGCTCTGCAAACAGGCAAGAAGAACGTCATGGCTGAAGATACGAGTAAATTCGACCACTGCAAATTAACCAATGTGAAACTCTATCTGAACTCGGAATATTATCCGTACGACGACATGAATCTGGATTTTGATAGAAATATATGGTCGATTCTGTACGACGCATACACGCGTTTCTCCAAAGACTATTACGAATACGCGTATCTCGAGCCGAATGTCACCCTCACAATGTTTCTACTTAACGGCCCATTCGTTATCATCGATTGTTCTCGACAAAACGAATCGGTCAAGAGCGCAACAGTGGATGTGCGATTGGAATTTGAGTGTAAGAAGAATGTGCCTGATAATACCACTGCGTACTGTCTCATCATACACGATCGCATGATCCAGTACAACCCGCTGACTAACGTTGTGCGCAAAATCACCTAAGCGTTTGCGACAACAATTTAGAGAGTTGGGGATGGTGGGCTGATGGCGAGGCGGCTGCTGCTGCGAGGCGCTGGAGGGGGTGACCGAGCGGTGGTTGCGTAGAGATCCTGCATAACAGAAAAAATCATTTATTAGTTATTTTTTAAATAAATATTTTAAATACAAGATATACTTACGGAAACTACTTAAACATCAGAATCAGAATCAGAAACTGAATATATGGTATATTCTAGATATAACAGCCATTGAATTTGCTTATGGATTCTTTGCATCCTTTTAGAACATGCTTCTCGATTTCCGCCTGGCAAACTGCAATATTTGCAAAGGGCTGCTTCAAGTCTATTCTTCTCTGTAATCCGTATATAATATTCTAAATTTGCGGTTGGAAAATTTTTTAAGCCAAGTTCGCGATTTCTCAAATATTGCACCACCGAAGACATTGAAATGTTCTTTAATTTTTCCTCCATCTTCACAATAGAATTTTTTCACTTTCAAATTTTTTATTCTAAATTTATCGCACTTTAAGTGTCTGAATTTTTTTTCCCTCAAAGTTTATTATTCCTAAGCACAAAAGGGGCACACTACATGCTATTACTTGGCACAGGTTATTTCCACAGTTATGGCAACTAGGTTCAATAAGATGAACATATTTCCCAGTCTCGTGTTTATGCACAATATTAGCACGTGAATATAAGTCTTGTACACGTATAAAACATGTTGAACAAAACTTGTCACCATTTCCTTTATAATAAAATGTAATACTGCACATTATTTGTTGTTCGGTGATATCTCGCAAGTCTTCTCGATTTAACGGTAGCACTTGTTCATAGTCCTCACCATTCTCACTCTCATAATCGGAGTCTTCTTCCACTTCTTCATCAATATCAATCTCTGCTTCATCGATATTCATATCTTCATCACTGTCGTCGATGATAATCACATCTTCAGTATTCATTTTTTCACTGTATAAACTTCTCTCGACACTTAGCTCGACGACTGCTGAATACGTTCTAACGCGGAGACAGATTCACAAATTTGAGCAGCCAAACGTTGGCGCTGATACGTTGCATTCTTTCCTTAATAATTAAGGAAGATGTTTCGCTCTCGTTTTATGGGAGATTTTCCGCGAGGATACAACAGCTGCCGAAAGTCAGCGCTTTTGCATCTATAAAAACGTTCCGACATGTTCGTCGCAGCGTCGGCCTCCATTCTTTTCCACAATATCCTAATGATAAAATCTCCATAAAAATGTGAAAACATTGTTTTTAATGGTCTCTAGAGTGTTCGGTTACAAATTCGAGCAGTCGAACGTTGGCACCGTTGCAATTCTTCCTTAAAAAAGAAAAATATTGATGAAGATGTTTCACTCTCGTTTTATGGGAGATTTTCCGCGAGGGTGCAAAGCTGCCGAATGATTTCCTAATGACAAAATGCCCATAAAAATGAGAAAAAAAACAGTTTTATGGACTCGTAGAGTTCTCAGGCAATAAATCAACCACAAAGATGAACACCTGTCGAACGTGTTTAGGACCCCCCGAAGATTTTACGACACGCGTTCCCGAGATCCCCCCACCCCGCGTGACGTCATACCCCTCACCAACAAGATCTCCCCCCACCCCGCGTGACGCCAGACCCCGCGCCACAAGATCCCCCAATCCCCGCGTGACGTCATACCCCCGCGCCCTCGAAATACCCCCGCGCCTCGCACCCCCCTCAGAGGACCTGAGTTAGAACCGGCCTATTATACCTACTTGTATTAGAAACAATTATATTCGCAATATATATAAAATGTTAGCTTTGATTAAAAAGAAAGCAGAAGTAAGCTTGACCCATGTCGCAAAATGTTCTACAAATGAAGATAAATTAGATGCGTTATGTGGCGAATCTAGACATACAGCCTCATCTGAAAATTATTTCATTGATTCTACATATCATAATGTTACTTCATCGGAACCTTTGAATACGAAAGAAGAAGTTCTGAATATATTACCATTAATAAAAAATGTAACTTTATCGAAACCTTTGGTAATAAATACGAAAGGACAAGTTGTGAATATATTACCATTAATACAATTACGAGCAAAAAAATCGTGGTTGTGCAGTACTTCATGTAAAATTGACAATCCATTTTTAATTGACCGTTATCAAAAGTTCCTCGAAACCGTAAATACATGTACTTTAAATAATGTACCAAAATTGATACAACGTATTCATGAATGTACTATGAAAATTTCAAATGAGAAATTGGGCCATACGCGTAGCTGCCATATTGATTTAACACTTTGCAAAAGAATGTTTCTTCCAATTCAATTATTATCGCCTCATTTTCCACAAGTTAGAATTATTAAGCGTTTAATTTATCAACTTGCTAATTTTTATCGAAAGATGAAAAATCTGGATAAGGCATTAACTGATGCTGATTTGAACACATTGAATGAAATGGTGACTGCTGCAGAAGAAAAGTCAGATATGTACAAACATCAACAGACAGATACATTTTTGAGCGATAATGATATTATTTTTAAATATCATAAAGCGTTTAAGATTTTGACTAAACGTTCAACAGACACTCCACGGCATATTTTCGTATCTTGTGAGAAATTATGTTATAAAAAAAATGTTTCTAAAGTCAATAGTCTTAAAGCACAAATAGACATTCGAATTTGGAGAGATTTAATGGCACATGTACAACAAGAAAAAATTAATGCGGAATATATATGTAATTATTGTGCAGGGAAATTTCGTAAAGGCCTAATGCTTGCATATTGCATCTTGAATAATCTCTTCACACATAATGTGCCTGAAGTAATATCATCTCTTAACACATTTGAAAAAAATTTTTATACAGAGAGCTAAAGCGTTTCGAACTGTCCTCAAAATGGGAACAGTTATTAATAAAAAATTGCCTCAAAGGCAAATGGTACAAAAAGTTAAAGGCAGAACATTTCATTTGCCACTTCCGTTACAGGAGACATTCAATAAATTATGTCATGATACTGACCCAATAAATAATAATCACGAATTATATATTTTAGTTAGAGGTATTCTGACAAAATCAAAGATTATTTTGGGAAGAGATAGTTGATGTTAAAAAAGTATTTGACACTATAACGTAGTTAAAGCACAATAATGCTTTATACTCTCATATTATTGCCACAATGATATAAATTTGGCAAAATTAAAAAATGCAGAATTCCACATGGAAGAGACAGAAAATAATACCGAAGCGACATTGGATGAAGAGGCTGAATTATTAAATGATCCGATAGAAGAGATAAAAATTGATAAAGAAGTTATATTAAAGGGTCAACAGAAAGCAATATTAACTCAAGTTACTGATGAAAATGATGGCTATTACGAACAATATACTACGTATCTATCCCTTATATGAAAAGTCTCATTGTCAGTGACGGGAATTCTTTGGCACCGCCGCTTCTTATCTGATCGAGATATCAAATAACATGTAGGACTGCTGGCGTGCGCGGCACTGTCTTTTGTAAACATTTAGGAGTTTTTTTATCGTCTCATCTTTAAGAGTTTAATATAACTAGCAATGGCCTGCTTCTCTCTCCAAAGAAGCGATGTTTAAGCCGTCATAGCCATATCGCAAAAACGAGTGTTATTTTTGATGATATCGCATTCATGTAATATCAATACCGTTAATTACAACATTTCATGTCGTTTTAGAACGATGGAGATATCTTTATTGATTGGTGAGATACGACAGTTTAATGAAAATGAGAAACAGCTTGAAGCTCGAGTTGATAAATTTCCGCGCGCTTTTTCGGCTTAATAATTGCAAATGTATTAGTGTCAATAATAAAGCCCTTTTTATACATTTTCTGCTCTATTGGAATTATTCGGTTTGATTAATGACAATAATACATCTTCGATTATTAAGCCGACAAAGCGCGCGCAAATTGATCAAATCGGGCGTCAAGCTGTTTCTCATTTTCATTAAACGCTTATGTCTCAAGAACCGCTTTAGATATAAAAATGATTCAATAAGCACTTTTTAGTATATTCTCTGCTCTATTGGAATTACTCGGTTTTATTAATGACAATAATACATCTCCGATTATTAAGCCGATAAAGCGCACGGAAATTTATCATATCGGGCGTCAAGCTGTTTCTCATTTTCATTAAACTGTCGTATCTCATCAATCAATAAAGATATCTCCATCGTTCAAAAACGACATGAAATGTAATTAACGGTATTGGTGTTACATGAATGCAATATCATCAAAAATAGCACTCGTATTTGCGATGTGGCTATGACGGCGTAAACATCACTTCTTTAGAAGCAGGCCATTGCTACTTATATTAAACTCTTAAAGATGAGACGATAGAAAAAAGGCCGAAATATTTACAAAAGACAGTGCCGCGCACGCCAGCAGTCCTACATGTTATTTGTTATCTCGATCAGCTTAGAAGCGGTGTCAAAAAAGTCCCGTCACTGACAATGAGATAAATAATACTTCTTGGCGTGAAGAATATTGCTTACAGATTTTCGCTAATATTCCGGCAACCGCTAAAGTTATAAGGATGTTTCAAAAAGCACTTTCTAGTTCATACTCTTCCCTAATAATATTACTCGATTTTATTACTGATAATAATACATTTGCAATTATTAAGCCGAAAAAGCGCGCGGAAGTCGAATGAATTGGGCGTCAAGCTGTATCTTATTTTTATTAAACACTTATGTATGTCTCAATAACCGCTTTAAATATAAAAATGATTCAAAAAGCACTTTTTAGTACATTCTCTGCTCTATTGGAATTACTCAGTTTTATTAATGACAATAATACATCTTCGATTATTAAGCCGAAAAAGCGCGCGGAAATTTATCAAATCGGTCGTCAAGCTGTTTCTCATTTTCATTAAACGCTTATGTCTCAAGAACCGCTTTACATACACAGAAGAAACAGTTTTGTTCGTATAAGCAAAATTTGGTACACCAAACAAAAGAATTTGGTTAATATATGATCAACCAAATGTTTGATTGCTCCAATCAAAAAATTTGGTTCCTTCCATTTATTTCCTACAATCAAAATTTTTTTGTCTGAAATAAAAATATATTAATAACAATCATATTTTTGGTAGAGAATTTTATTCTTATAAAAGTATTACAAAATAATCGGAATCAATTGATTTAATTATAAATGTAATGTTACGTCCAGACTCGGGAAAAAGATATAGTCAGACGGAAGGACCGTAACTTACCGTTTCTCGAGACAGATGTTTCTAGGCACGTGCCTCGAGTCAAGTGAATTCTAAGGCCCGAACAGGTCAACGACTGGGAAGGTCGTTATGACTCTGTTCGTAGGGCATTCACTTGAAGGTCCCTTTTCGGTAAGAGAATTTAATCTCTTTTACGCGGGACGGGACCCTGTGCGATTTCGGAATGAGGAGATAAGAGCGGGATTAATTAAAATAAATGAAATTCGTTTTGAACATTATAATTTATTCTAAATTAATTAAGTGAAAAATTTAATTGACATAAAAACTTAGGGTAATTATGCATAAAGGGGGCCTCCTGTCCGATTTGGTTTATTTTTAAATATGTTGTAGGGAAGGTCTTCCCGAGTAATTTCATATATATATATATATATAAGGGTCGGGCTCAAATAGTTTAGGAGATACAAGCTGAAAAAAAAATAAAAAATAATTCACATGAGTTTGCAACATTCCACGCGAAGCGAGTTCCACCCTTCGAGGTGGGGTGCGGATAGGTGGAACCAAATTTTAGTTTTAAATCAGAAATAGGTTTGGGTTAGGTTATATCTTCCGGAAGTGGAGCCCCCCCGTAGGGGGGTGGAACCCACTGCGTCCACGCATACACTTTCCAATCCACACAAGAATTGTAGGGTGCACCTCGCTTCGCGTTGTAAAGTATATGCGTGGACGCAGTAGGTTCCGCCCCCCCCCCTACGGGGGTTTTCACTTTTGCTATTTTTTATTTTTAACCTTTTTCAGTTTGTATCTCCGAAACTATTTGAGTCCGACCCTTATATATATATATGAAATTACTCAGGAAGACCCCCCCTACAACATATTTAAAAATAAACCAAATCGGAGAGGAGGCCCCTTTTATGCATAATTACCAAACTTAGGTTATAGTACATGATTAATATATATATATATATATCGATTGATAGCGTACCGAGACGTATGTTAATTAAATCGCGTGTGTGTGTTTGTGAGTGTGTTTTTTATTTCCGCGGGTGTTACATAAGTTCGGAGGTCGTCAGTCAGAAAAGTCTGGGGTATTAATTTTAGAGTTTCTGACTGGTTTTACAATGCGAAATAAATATTAAACAAGGTAATAACTTTAAAACGTGTAAATGGTTTATGTAACAAACGTCTAAGCATAAACAGGATGTCAGGAATCGGGGATTTCTTCGAATTCAATGGTGGAAGGTTTGTAGATCCGCCAAAAGAATTGGATGGGAACTGCCACTGGATACCTGCGGCAGGGATGAAAACATGGGATAATAGTGTCGGGGGTAGATTCGATTAATACCTTCCTCAGGTCGGCAAGATTCACAGGGTCGGGCCCCACGGTGAAGGCATCTTCTGGGAGAGGATCCGTGTATGGAGGGAGGGTTCTCAGGCAATAATCTAATAAATTTTGGTAAGTGCGAGGAGGAGGATCATTTTCAAGAAGAGGTGGCGAGGGTGATGGAAGGGGGGAATCTCCGAGTTCTATGACGAGAGGCGAGGGGGATCTCGGGGACTCGTGGACAGGAGAAAGGGGGGGAGAATCTTCTAGATCTATTAAAATTGGTGAAGGAGATCTTGAGGAAGTAGACGAGGATTGCGGAGAGAGAGGAGGGGGAGTAGGGACTCTCGGAGACGGAGAGGTTTCGCGAGAGGAAAAGGGGAGTACCGAGGGGGAGGAAGACCGTTCCTGGGACGAGATGGGAGAAAGTCGGGGGTGGTACGTGCGGGTGATTGGTTAAGGTATCGTTACTTATGCTAGACGGTTGGTCATTATTAAGTGTAGTTGCTGAGTCGTTTATAGAAAAGGTTGAATTATCATTTATAATAGGCGGGGAATCTACGCTAGTTGCGGAATTTTCCGAGTGGTTTTCCGCCGAACCCCGAGCCAATGATTTTCTTAGGCGACGGTTGCGCCGATTTCGCGAACGTTTGGCGACGTTTCGCGAATTTCGCCAAACGGGCTTCACTATCAGAAAAACAATTTAAGATTGTTAGAGAAAGCCGAATATTTTATATATAGAACAGCTCTTGGATTAAAATATAAAAAAAACAATTTTTTCAAATGATTAATGCTAGAATATATATGTATATATATATATATATATATATATATATATATATATATATATATGTGTGTGTGTGTGTGTGTGAGTGATAATGTCTATTTTTCTATATGGATGGGAACTGCCAGGGTGAATGTTCTAAATGGAAAGGAAGGAAGGCCGTGAGTATCGTGAGTTTTCGTGAGTATCGTGAGTTTCGCTGCAATAAGCAGGAAACCCGTCAACGACGTGTGAAAGTATTGTGAGTATTGTGAGTTTACGCTGCAATAAGTAGGAAACCCGTCAACGATGTATGTGAGTATTGTATTGTGAGTTTACGCTGCAATAAGCAGGAAACCCGTCAACGATGTATGTGAGTATTGTGAGTATTGGGAGTTTACGCTGCAATAAGCAGGAAACCCGTCAACGATGTGTGCGAATGAGGAAGAGATTTTAAGGTCCGATGGAAATCAAGGATGATTGTGATGTTGCAATTTGATTTGAAAAGGGGGGGGAGGTTGAGACTTGGAAATAGACAATCAAATGATAAGAGTTTACGAAAAACATCCAAGAGTTATTCTGAGATGAGTGAATATGATAGTTATGTGATTTCGGACGACTTAGTTCTTATAGAATACGTTGTTGGCTTTTAATTTAGAGGTGAACTCGGTCTCTCAGGTGCTGTTCCTTGATAGGGTCAGCGTCGGTGATGATCGTGGTGAGCTTCAGGTCGTGGTGAAATTCAGAAGCGTTCTTGGAAGCACCACTGCACTTACTCGCGCACACTTTTTACTGAGTGAAAAACTCTGAATCTTTTTCAAGATAGAATCGCGGATTCAAAATTTGTTGCGCGACCGTACTAAAAAGAAGTTGTCGTAGATGATGATGATATAGAGATGGAGATCGAGACGGAGATGTCGAGAATTAGAGATTTAGAGATGATATTTTGAGGTGATCGCTCCGAGAAAAATCTCGGTTTATATTGCATTTTTGGTACACGCCCTCCGTTGACGATTGGAAATTTTAACGAATTAGGATTCTTTAATTATCCCACTTATGAGTTTTAGCTACCCCCTCCGTAGGGCAGATTAGAAAAGTGTAACGAATCGGAGGGTTTGTTTTAGTTTCTACGAATAGGAGAGCGTCTTCCAAAAATCGGAAATTCTAGGTATTACGCCTTCGGCGGCAGCGTTTGTCCGGCGTAATTTATATTTGAGGAAGCGCGTAATGCACCCGCTAATGAAAAGGGGTGACTTTTATTACCCTCTTGAGACAGCGATAATGCGTATGTCGCGTCCGCTGTCCGAGCGCACGTGCAGCTTTCTCGTGCATTTGTCGGTGTCCGTCTTTTCAATTTTTTATTTATTACAATATCCGGTGTGGGAAAGTGACGGTTTGTCCATATTTTTCGGCTTCGGCTGTCAACAGCTTCCTTCTTAAATATGGACAGAGTGTCACGGAGTGTCTCTGAAATGTAATCTTTATGGCTTCTTCACTTTTTTTATACGTATTGTTCCGAATTCTGTCTCATAAAGATGTCGCAGTGTCTATATCTCTATGAGTTTATTAGGTCCACGCATTATTTCTTAATCGTTTTGGCGCCTATGTGGCGCACTTGCCATAATAAATTCAAAGAGATTTTGACTTTTATGATTTTTCAAAAAGCTGCACGTGTTCTCAAGTCGTGGGAAAGAAAAGAATCGTGGAGTCTACAGGACGTAACAGTAACATTATACTTATTAATTAATTTATCATATTGTAAAGCTTTCCATTTCGTTGTGAATGAAACACGATAAGCATATAAATGACTTGAGAAACTAAGTGTTTCTAATACTTGTAAAACAAAAAACGGTTTTTTTGCTTTATTTAAGCAAATAAAATGGATAATACCAAAAACAGGTAACACGTCCGTTACACTTAAGTTTAACACAAATTGTGGCTTAAATAAAATGCTTTCGATTTTAATCCATGAAATAATTGTGTAAGTTTCTGGTAAGTATTCTTTAAACAAATCAAAAGGAGAATGAAGATATACTGAATCTATAGAAACACTTAGTCCGAATAACATTTCATCACTTAATGTTATTAAGTAATCTATCATTCAGTTTTAACTGATGTTTCAACGCAAGAGTAAGTAGCAAATTTTTTCTACTAGTTATAATATGTGATTCTATCTTTGACTCTTTATGTTTTGCCTCGAAACGCATACACCAAAGATTCACTAAAGGTCCTACACGAAGCATAAGTCGTGGGTAATGCAACATATTATGATGTTTTGTTTTCAAGGTGTTACCAAATAATTTAATGTAAATTTCATGATGTTCCGTTACCAAACATTGCAAATATTCAACTTCCTGCAATTAAAAAGATCTAGCGTTTAAAATATCAATTATTGCTCTTAGAGTAAGGTACAATTTCCAATGAGAATCATCTGAAGGCAAAGATCGCCAATAATGAGATCAAAATATTTCATAAAACGTATTACCTGAGTTGCAGAAAATCAAAATAATAATTATTTAATTTTTCTCTTTTTAAAAAAGGAATTCGATTACCTAATTCACTTACGCCAAAGTCAAATGCTCCGATACGATCGTTTAAATCTTGAAGTGTAAAAATCTTTAAATTTACAATATAATATAATAGAACTTTGAATTTCAACGGGCTAGAAGAGCCAAACGCGGATGATAGTGCGTTAATTTAGATGAAAATTAATTTTTCATCGAAATTAATTTGCTGTGCACAGGGCACAAATTTTTCTTGGTTCGATACCAAGGAAATAAATTAAATCTCATATTCGAGATATTAATTTAAGTAAAACCCCTCTGACCCCCCTAAAGAGTTGTAGGCGAGAAAAATATCGGGGAGAAGTCGCTGAATCGGGAATCGAACCCGAGTCTTTCGCTTGCCGGGCGACTGCTCTTACCACTGAGCTATTCAGACCCCTTCACCACGATACTTCTCGTTCGCCTATAACTTGTAAATAAATATGTTTGTTGATAACGTCATCTTTCAGCCGACGTGAAATAACTAAGGAATATTTTAGGCTCTCAATTTGAAAAACAACTTTGAATTTCAACGGGCTAGAAGAGCCAAACGCGGATGATAGTGCGTTAATTTAGATGAAAATTAATTTTTCATCGAAATTAATTTGCTGTGCACAGGGCACAAATTTTTCTTGGTTCGATACCAAGGAAATAAATTAAATCTCATATTCGAGATATTAATTTAAGTAAAACCCCTCTGACCCCCCTAAAGAGTTGTAGGCGAGAAAAATATCGGGGAGAAGTCGCTGAATCGGGAATCGAACCCGAGTCTTTCGCTTGCCGGGCGACTGCTCTTAACCACTGAGCTATTCAGACCCCTTCACCACGATACTTCTCGTTCGCCTATAACTTGTAAATAAATATGTTTGTTGATAACGTCATCTTTCAGCCGACGTGAAATAACTAAGGAATATTTTAGGCTCTCAATTTGAAAAACAACTTTGAATTTCAACGGGCTAGAAGAGCCAAACGCGGATGATAGTGCGTTAATTTAGATGAAAATTAATTTTTCATCGAAATTAATTTGCTGTGCACAGGGCACAAATTTTTCTTGGTTCGATACCAAGGAAATAAATTAAATCTCATATTCGAGATATTAATTTAAGTAAAACCCCTCTGACCCCCCTAAAGAGTTGTAGGCGAGAAAAATATCGGGGAGAAGTCGCTGAATCGGGAATCGAACCCGAGTCTTTCGCTTGCCGGGCGACTGCTCTTACCACTGAGCTATTCAGACCCCTTCACCACGATACTTCTCGTTCGCCTATAACTTGTAAATAAATATGTTTGTTGATAACGTCATCTTTCAGCCGACGTGAAATAACTAAGGAATATTTTAGGCTCTCAATTTGAAAAACAACTTTGAATTTCAACGGGCTAGAAGAGCCAAACGCGGATGATAGTGCGTTAATTTAGATGAAAATTAATTTTTCATCGAAATTAATTTGCTGTGCACAGGGCACAAATTTTTCTTGGTTCGATACCAAGGAAATAAATTAAATCTCATATTCGAGATATTAATTTAAGTAAAACCCCTCTGACCCCCCTAAAGAGTTGTAGGCGAGAAAAATATCGGGGAGAAGTCGCTGAATCGGGAATCGAACCCGAGTCTTTCGCTTGCCGGGCGACTGCTCTTACCACTGAGCTATTCAGACCCCTTCACCACGATACTTCTCGTTCGCCTATAACTTGTAAATAAATATGTTTGTTGATAACGTCATCTTTCAGCCGACGTGAAATAACTAAGGAATATTTTAGGCTCTCAATTTGAAAAACAACTTTGAATTTCAACGGGCTAGAAGAGCCAAACGCGGATGATAGTGCGTTAATTTAGATGAAAATTAATTTTTCATCGAAATTAATTTGCTGTGCACAGGGCACAAATTTTTCTTGGTTCGATACCAAGGAAATAAATTAAATCTCATATTCGAGATATTAATTTAAGTAAAACCCCTCTGACCCCCCTAAAGTGTTGTAGGCGAGAAAAATATCGGGGAGAAGTCGCTGAATCGGGAATCGAACCCGAGTCTTTCGCTTGCCGGGCGACTGCTCTTACCACTGAGCTATTCAGACCCCTTCACCACGATACTTCTCGTTCGCCTATAACTTGTAAATAAATATGTTTGTTGATAACGTCATCTTTCAGCCGACGTGAAATAACTAAGGAATATTTTAGGCTCTCAATTTGAAAAACAACTTTGAATTTCAACGGGCTAGAAGAGCCAAACGCGGATGATAGTGCGTTAATTTAGATGAAAATTAATTTTTCATCGAAATTAATTTGCTGTGCACAGGGCACAAATTTTTCTTGGTTCGATACCAAGGAAATAAATTAAATCTCATATTCGAGATATTAATTTAAGTAAAACCCCTCTGACCCCCCTAAAGAGTTGTAGGCGAGAAAAATATCGGGGAGAAGTCGCTGAATCGGGAATCGAACCCGAGTCTTTCGCTTGCCGGGCGACTGCTCTTACCACTGAGCTATTCAGACCCCTTCTAAAATATTCCTTAGTTATTTCACGTCGGCTGAAAGATGACGTTATCAACAAACATATTTATTTACAAGTTATAGGCGAACGAGAAGTATCGTGGTGAAGGGGTCTGAATAGCTCAGTGGTAAGAGCAGTCGCCCGGCAAGCGAAAGACTCGGGTTCGATTCCCGATTCAGCGACTTCTCCCCGATATTTTTCTCGCCTACAACTCTTTAGGGGGGTCAGAGGGGTTTTACTTAAATTAATATCTCGAATATGAGATTTAATTTATTTCCTTGGTATCGAACCAAGAAAAATTTGTGCCCTGTGCACAGCAAATTAATTTCGATGAAAAATTAATTTTCATCTAAATTAACGCACTATCATCCGCGTTTGGCTCTTCTAGCCCGTTGAAATTCAAAGTTGTTTTTCAAATTGAGAGCCTAAAATATTCCTTAGTAATATAATAGAATTTCCCGAGTGGAAATTTAGACTCGCCGAAGTCCAGTCATGAGCTAGCCGATACGTGTTTTGGATAGCCACTGTCTAGTAATGTAACGCTTAGAAGTTCTAGATACTTGACAAATATATTGTCTCATAGCGAGCTTAGGAAAACTATCTAGTAATCAGCTAGCCTGGGCTAGATTAAAAAATATATGGAAAAATAAATTTTCTTTTCTTTGATTTATTAATTGCTGCATTTTTCAAGTTTTGCTATCGAGTATTTGTAATAAGCAAGTTTTAAATTCTCCTTATATGGTATAACGTAATATAAAATACGAACTTAAAAATTTTTTCAAATTACTAAACAGTATTTAATACTTTAAATGCTCAATATTGTTAAATACGAATATGTTAAATAATTAAAATTTAAACTGTGTATATAAAAGATGTTCAGTAAAGATTGCCGACCGATTTTGCATTTTTAAAAATATATCATAATTTAAAAGTATTGTGTTAAAAAATAAATTATAAATAAAAAACTTCTATATATTTAGGATATTTAATTTTAGACCAAGGTGGGCTAAACGTGTGTTGCCTGTTTATATGTATATGTGCGCGACGGAACGTGAAAATCGAGTTGAGGAGCCAGAGAGGAAAGAAAACTTCTCTTCAAGCGCGTAACGTTAACAAACTATATTTTGATAATCACTAATACAAAGAAATACAATAAAAGTCGAGGAAAGTTAACTAAACGTTCGTTAATTTGATTAATTAACCGCGATCCGCAAGCTACGGTGTGCGCGAGAAAAGGACAAGCGATCCGTTTCTGAAATTTTGAGTCGCACTCTGTTCGCGTCGGAAGACTGTACGAAAGAGCGCCCGCGGTCTCTCGAGAAGAGCTTTTATAATAATAAAAGGTCGAGAATCTTCTAGATGTTTAAGAAGATTCTCAAAACCGGTGAAGGGCAATCGGAGATTGACTATGTAACTTTATCTGGTATAATAATTATAAATTGTTGATATTTGGTGACTTCTCTCGAGCGACCGCGGTGTTTGTTGTCTGTCTCTCTTTAAGAGAGAGATAGTGCGAGCGCTTATTTACGAAGGCGCGGGGCGTTCGCACGCTCCTGCGGCCGAGCGCTGATTTCTGAGACAGCGTATACTGGTTTTATTAATATACGATTTTGGCTGCATGTTGCATGGAAGGCATGAATGCATGAACTAATCCTTTTATTATTTAGCTTTCAATTTTGTTCGAAAGTCCGATCTCGAACAGTATAATTGTCGAGTCAACGATACTTATTGTTTGTGTCCTTCATTATTTATTTTATTAGATTTTAACGGCCGCAGGGAAAGTCAGAGTCAGTCGTCCTCGAGCGGTACAAATAATAGGAGCGTTGAGACCGTCGCGCGTCGAAAAAATTATTTAATCGCGAGTCCAAGTCCGAGTCCTTTATATTTTACTGTAATTATTTTATATTAATTAATATTGCACAGTACATATAAATAATAGATTATAGATAAGAATATTAATTAACATATTAAATAACATTATAGATAATGATATTAATACTTCTTTAAAAAATTTTGAAGAAGATAGCGGAATCATTAAATGATATGTTAACAGCTATAGCCATTGACTAGCTACTGCTATTTAAAAAGTTGTTAACATTCGAACAGTGAGTTATATATATATTATGTAATTCTTGAATAATTTCTCTAATGACTGTTTAGTGATTGTGTCTAATCGGTATCTTTTATATATATTTTTTCAATGTTTTAATTTTGCGATTTATTTTCCTGTTCATGCACAATACGCCGCGCCTGAACACGACAGTCCTATAACACAACAATTTGTTATTTTATAACAATTTTATTGTCAGAGTGTAGTGTAACGCAACGTTCTCCAGTTTCTATCACTGTCTCCTCTGTTAAATTTGCAACAGTAAGTAATAAATTGCAATAAATAGTATTTGTGTATTTAAATAGTTCTTTTTCGTTATTATTACTTTTTGTCGTATTTATGATACGTAAAAGAAAATCAAATTATTTATCCATTTTATCAGAGTGAATCTTAATTTATTTATTGTTATTGAAAGGTTATAGTTGCTATTGTATATTAAAACTTTATTTCGTACCTTTTTTCTTTAAGATGTCAACATTGAACAAAAAGAACACATTTAATATTGTTAATTTTTTTAAATCAACTACATATGAAGATAAAAAATCTATGGACTGTGTTCCATCGACTTGGATATCTTTTGATCCAGAAAATCAAGAATTGGTCGCCAAATTCATGCCTTCTCCATACACTAAGAAAAAATCTAATGTATTACATGAGCTGGTCAAAAATAACAACATTCCATTAGAAAAGTGGTCACAGTATCCTATAAAAATACTTGAAAGTGCTGGTAGAGTAATTTTAATAAAAAAATTAACACAAAAATATGATATATGTAATGGTATTATATATTTTAGAAACTTATACAGAGGCTTTATTAAAAATGGAGAGACTAATAGAAGAAGATTTTAATTATACTACAGATTATTGCACAACAGATGTAGACGATGCTGAAGATAATAATAATAATCTGAAAAAAAAGTAAAAAAAGAAGAGAGCCTTATATTACCAGTATATAGATTGAATGGACAATTATCAAAATACACAGTGTCTTCATCTGATGAAAATGGTAAAAATGATAATTATTATGTCTTTCTTTGTTTTATTATTTTTTATTATATTATAAATTATACAAAATATTTTTATTTTATTTTTATCATAGACTCAAATACTGAAAGCGATACGTGTGAGCCATTTAAAAAATCGATAGTCCCAAAAAAGGAAAAATCACAAAAAAATAATAGTAAAAAAAGCAGTAGTGACATTTCTACAGGTAAAGTTAATCATGAATCACTTGCTCTTGTTTTGTCAGTTATTGCAAAAAAGTAAATTAATGTAAGTATAAAATAACTTTTTTTCAGCAACAAACATGCCAAGTTCTTCCAACAAACCTACGATTGTTGAAGACGTAATATTAACAAATCCAATATCAATTAATCCAGTCTCTTCTAATGTCGTCACGAATTGTAATAAGTTATTGATAATATTTTAATTTTCAACATTTTATAAAAACTTTAAAGTTTATATTATAGTTCTAACGATTTTTGTGATTTTTTTAGATTTAAAACGTATTTTAACTGACTTACAAAACATTAATCACAACCAACAACTTATGAGAAACGATTTGCAGACATTGAAAACAAATTTTGAGCAAAATATAATTGAAAGAATTGGTGAAAATGTCCCAATTCATTGGACGGAAGAAAATCAAATTAAATGGCCTCTTCATACGAAAGAGGAATATGATAAATTAAATTTATTATTGGCGGATAAAAAAATTCGCAAAGATTTTGTAAGATATCTCATTATCAAAATTATCCAATTTTTTTTACTTTTTTTTCTTTTCAAATGTTTAGATGATTACAATTGGATTCATAATTGATGGAGGAACTGTAGTGTCAAAAAATTTACTCATGATTTTCCGAAAATTTTTTCATAAAGACCTGGCGACAAAATTTATCTGTGTAAAACAAATGAAAAATAAATTTACACTTAAACCTTCAGCACTGTACGATTGCATAATTGGTAATTCATTTTGATGATTATTACAATATGTACCATACATACTTTGATAAAATTAACAGTAATATGACTAATAATTTAAGAAGTGCTTATGATGAAAAGTAGAAAAGGTGCAATCCTAGAAACAGTCACAGAAAAATTGTTAATAAGATTGATTGGTGCAATATTGACGAACTCCAAAGATTGGGAGAAGGGGAGATTGCATAAAGGAAACTGCAATTCAACAAACAAAGGATAAGGAAAATGATGACGACGATGACGATGATGACGATTCATAGAGAATAAATTTATATAGAAAGAGAAAATGACATAAATTTGAATGACATAATTTTAAACTAATTTTTGACATTTTTGACATTTTTGACATTTATAAAATTAGTTTAGAGTTGCTAAATTTTTTTCTAATATATTATTATTTAATTTTTCAATTTCAATGTTACATTATTTATATATTTTTATTCAATGTTTACATTATTTATATATTATTTATATTACATTATTTATATTCAATGGTACATTATTTATATTACATTATTTATATTCAATGTTTACATTATTTATATATTATTTATATTACATTATTTATATTCAATGGTACATTATTTATATATTATTTATATTACATTATTTATATTCAATGGTACATTATTTATATATTTTGTTTAAATACTGTAAAATTAAAAAATATCTAGAAATAAATATTACTGTCGGTAATCACAAATACTTAAAATTATTCACATTTTTATTTATAATTATGAAGTAACGGTACTGCGTAAATTTTTTTATAATTAAAGTATTTTTTTTGTACGGCACATGTAATTTCACCATTTTAAAATAAATGTCTTTTAATTTAAATTCGATTATGTCTGTAGACGGCTCTTTTCTTAATTGCCACATATGTAAATCGGCAGAGTTTGTTGGATATTCGAAAATTGATTTTTGTTGCATCCATTGTACACCAGTTATTTTTATGTCGTCTATATTTTTGTAAGAATAACCAAGGTCTGTAATTTTAATAATTATACCACTATTCAGCATTACTAAATTATTCGGCTCTTCTGTGGTGTTACAAAAATCTTTATATTGCAATTTTAATATTAATTGACAATTATCGTTAGACATTTTTTGTTTTAAAATATGAAACGTAATTGGAATTATTGGTTTGTTTGTGATAATACTTTTTTCATGTAGTCGTCGACATATTTGAGCTAGCGGTTTATTGCTAATACGTAAAAATTTCCTCATGATTCCTAAATAATTTTCAAATGGAAATGCTGAAATTTCGTTGAGAGTACAATTATTTATTCTAACGTCATCAGCTATATGTAAAAGATAGTGTGCATTTAGAATCTGAGATCCTTCACCATAAAATTTTGGTAACTGTATAAAAAATGTTTTCAAGTAAGATTGAGCATTCTCATTATATAATTGTGCAAAATTTTTTGTGTATAAAATTCGAAAAGCCACATGAAAAAGTAAAAAATGATGATACATTTCAGGACTTAAAATTTCCTTGAAGACAATAGGGCCAGCATATAAGGCTAAAAATCGAAGTTCTGATGCTTTCAAGTTTGGAACAGGAGCCCGAGGTTTTCATTGGAATTCTTCAGGCACATATGTTTTCAAATGCGTTATGCGTTCGAACAATTTTTGTTGAAGATCAGACTTCAATTTTACAGCAGACTTATTAAATAATAATTCCATTATATAGAACTTCTTTGTGATTCCCAGACAGCATAGATGCATGTAATCTAAAGGAAAAGTATAAATCATATCGATTGATGGTTGTATCCGTAATAATGGTGAATAGCCAGTGTGATGTTCTTTTTGTTGCTGTTTTCTGAATAATTCGTCTGATCGTTTGCAACAATCGATATCAGGATATATTATGCGCTTATTTGGAAATCCTGCACTTTTCCCATAAACTTCGCAACGCTCACAGGCGGCATAGCCTCCATGTCCTTTTATTTGTTTTAAGAATTTTCTAGCAGGGATATCACAAATGAAATGTTTCAAAATTATAACATATTTTTTGTTTTCCATGTAAATTCCATTTTTATGTAAAGAATTAATTTCTGCAATAAAATCATCCATAAATTCATTTACATCACTTGGCTTTGAATCTCCGTAGTAAATTGCCACAGGAAATGGAAAATATATGTCTGGTTTATGGAGAATTTTGCAGAGTATGGGCCACAATTGTTTAGTACTCGATTTGTATGGAGAAGCTCCATCAACATTCATTTGAAGAGATATGATATTATCTCTATGTGCATTAGGATCTACACAATTCTTAAGACCTTTTTCAATCCCCAAGTAAACAAACTCACCAATGTGATCATTTGCTCCTCTCATCGCTTTTACAGTATACTCAGTTTTTGAAGACTCTAAAAATGTTTTGCTACATTTTGGAAGTTGAGGTAAAAGTCTTTTTCGTAATATGTTCAGAAGAATGTCAATATGTGCCAATGGAATATTATATGTGATTGCCCAATTTCTTATTTCTTCAATTTCAGAATCATTTTCCGCCATATTGTTGTTGTCATCTTCACTGATTTCAGAGAAATTATGGTGCTGATTTTCATCTTCATTGTCATTTTCATTCTCATCTTCATTCTCATCTTCATTGATTAACTGGAGTGGAATTGCGTCAATGTGAATAGAATCATTCACAGTACTTGAATCTCTATAGATTCTCGACGTGCTAGCAATATTTGAAATTTGATCCAAATTTCCAACTAAATAACGAATAAAATATAAGAATTAAAAAACAACCAGTCATTAAATATACATATAGCGATATGATAAATAGGGTTTTACATACCGTAGGAATCATCAGATTGCAAAATACTATTCAATGCAGATTTAATAAGACGATGTTTCTGGACGCGTTTGCGAATTTTTTCTCTTCTATTCATAACTTAGACTTAGTATTTTATAATATAAAAAAGAGGTTCTAATATAAAATATTCTCAATGTAAAGCTAATTAAGAGCCGAGCGTGCGCAATTGGTGCGCAAATAATTTTTCTTTTTTGTCGTCAAATTGTTTATCCTAAATGTTTCGGTCCTGATTTCGGACTATCATCAGCAATTGCCAATTATAAAAAAATACTGTCATTTACAATTCAAAATTTGATGAAGCGTGGATTTTTTAATCGCCTATTTCTCTCTCTCTCTCTCTCTCTCTCTGTCTGTCTTTCTCTCTCTCTCCCTCCCTCTCTCTCTCTCTCCCTCTCTCTCTCCCCCCTCTCCCTCTCTCTTTCTCCCTTTCCCTCCCTCCCTTTCTCTCTATTCATTATTTTATATATATATATTGCAACGTCTTAACCCGCCTCGGGACGCCGATCCTGAGGGTGGAAAGCGGTAAGCGGTATTTGAGTCTTGACGACTCAATTTAGGATATCTTTACGTTGGTCGGTATCAGTGACGGTACGCAACGGTAGCTCGGTAAGACTGAAAAGCGATCGTAATACGGTATTGGGCGCCAGGCGCGATTGTTCGCGCCGCGGTATCGGTAATACGGGAAAACAAACGTTATTTCCGGCTACGCCCTGCTCAGTATATGGCAGAGGGGCGTGATTCAATTAATTGATCTGATTCTGGAGAGGAGATCTCATACAAAAAAAATACACAAAATTAGTTAGTTAACAGAGATATATTTAACAATGGTGTATAACATGGACAAATACGATCGAGAAATTATATTTTACATAAATGGATGTGGTAGATAAGTTACAATATTAATATACTGTCGCGTCGGGTTCTTTTCTCCCGGGCGCGTTACAAACGATAGTTTCAATTTACTTACACGACGGTATCCTGCGAAAATATACGCTAGATAATAACGATATTCACTAAATTAATGTTCGGTAATGCCCTGTGAATCGAGCCTAATCGTAAAGGCGATATTCGATCACCGGGAAGGTCGCGATACAAAGACGGTAGAATTCCTTCGCGCCACGCGGCGATCACGTGATCGAAAGGAATGCGGCGCGAGCGCGGAACAATAGGAGTCGACGATAACGGGAGGCGATATAATTTCGGAAATATTCGAGACACGATAATTCTTTACTCCGACATTGACTTTACGGTCTCTTTCGGTATTACGGTAATAGTTTTCGATACGCTAATTGATAGCTTACAATATAACGAATAGTCTTCATACAAGAGCTATCGGCCGATCGCGCGGTAATTTCGTGATTCTCTCTCGACTCTCGCGGAGTTCTCTTTGAGCTTACGGTAACGGTAACTCGCGGAGAGCGTGACTCTCTCTCGACTCTCGCGGAGTTCTCGTTGAGCTTACGGTAACGGTAACTCGCGGAGAGCGACAGCACGCAAATTCCGGTATCTCACGACGCGATATTCTCGAATCAGACACACGGTAATTTTTCGGTATGAGAACGGTGCAATAGGTTCCTTCTAGTGTTACGATATGATAATTATCTAGACACACGGAACGATCTTACACTTAATTACGACTGTCGGCGGCAGCCTCTCCGAGAGGGATACACTCGCGGTAATCTGGCTTGAGCCGATCTCGCGGTAACTACTTTCGGAGCTGTTGCTCCTAAAACGATATCGGTAAACTACGGTAAGTTACTTACGGTAACGGTACATTCTCAGAATCACGACACGGTATCGACTCAACCAGATCACAACACTTAACGGCTACCTGAGTGGCGGCTTACAGTAATCGCTGATCTCGGTGGTCGTCCTGGCGAACTCGATCCCGGCGTTCCTTCCATGATAGCGGCGTACCGAACAGTGACTCTCTCCGAGAGAGTTCTCAGGTCCCTCGATTCCCGCGCCGATCTTCCACGCATCCTGTCGATGTTCGCTGCTGTGGGGTGGCTTCGATCCGCCCATCGATTCTCCACCCCTCTCCTAGCTCGCTAGCGGTAACTCAAGGGATCTTCTCCCGCACGTGTTGACATGCTGATTCTCGGGTTGCCGTGTAGCGCCCGTTGTGGTATTTCAGGGGTCGGATGTGGCAGGCTGGCCAGGCCGTACTTCAATCCTTCCCGATAATAGTAGCGGTAATTGCGGGGTGCTCCACTCAGCCGGTAGTATGCGGGGGGGGGGGGAACTCCGGTAGTTCTTTCCCGATGCTGCTGTTTTCTAAAAAAAAATGCAGTATACACATCCGGATGCAAGGAGAAATACGGAATCGGCGGGGTTCGATACCTGACCTGAGTATCCTCGGAGAGTTTGGTCCGCGGTTTCCTCCGGTCCTCTTCTGTCGCCGTTATGCTCCGCGTCCTCGGTATCTTGCGGTACAAAAAATGTTGTCGACCACTCAGGCAGTCCTACGACTCGCTTTTATTACCGCAGCGGTAACTGCGATAATTATTATCGAATTCGAGGTCGCTCCCTCTCAGTCACGAGGAGCAACCCCGGAATCGTTTCCCCCCCGATCGGGCAGTAACCCTTGTGACGGCGCAAAAAGGCGTCACGTCACAATATATAATTATATATATATTATTTTATATATATATATACATAATAAATTTATATATATGATAGATATATAAAATATATATGTGTAAAATTAATAAAATATTAATAAATAAAATTGAAACCAACCCTAACAGCACACATGTTCGAAAGGTGTCCAGAGGACATCCAGAGGATGTAAAATATCCTCTGGATGTCCTCTGAACATCTTTTGAACATCTGTGCTGTTAGGGAATGTGGAAATAAATGAACTAGGAATATATAAGTAAATATAAATAAGTAAATAAATATAAAAATACATTAAAAATTATTTTATCAGTATTGTCATAATTTTTTATACAATTCTTACATACTATTTCTTATATACTACTTTCGGAAAAGAAATTCAAATTATTATATTATCTTATACCTTATATCTTATACTCTATATTTTAAACATTTCATCAAAGTAGAAAAAGTAAAAAAAAAAATAGGAAAGCTTCAAGTAACGCAACAAACATAAGTAATAATAATTCAAATTTAAAACTAAAACTAAAATAAAACTAAAATATAAAATTAAAATAATAAAAAACTAAAATAATTTTATGAAATTAAAAATACGGCACGTATCCGGATGGTGCCGGCGCCGCGGGCACGTATCCGGATGGTGCCGACGGCGCGGGCAAGTATCCGGATAGTGCTGGCGGCGCGGGCACATATCTGGTTGGTGCCGGCGGCGCGGGCACGTATCCGGATGGTGCCGGCGGCGCGGGCACGTATCCGATCGGTGCGGGCGGTACAGGCATGTATCCCGATGGTCCGGGCGGTACAGGCATGTATCCAGTCGGTGCGGGCGGTGCGGGCATGTATCCCGATGGTGCGGGCACGTAGGATGGTGCGCGCACGTAGGATGGTGCGGGCATGCATCCCGGAATGTACGCCGGCATGTATGCAGGTCGCTGCATACCGGCGTACTTCCGTTGCCTCCTCCTTTCTCTCTGCACTGCTCGCCGCACCGCATCATTAATTCGCTGAAAAATAATTAAACTATTAGTATTTTGTAATAAAATATTAGTTAATAGTGTTTTTACACACACACACACACACACACACAATTTATCCGATCATAATATTGAATATTTTTTTTCTTCATTATCGAAACATATGCAGAAATTTTTTTTTCCTGTTTTCTAGTAATTGCATACATGTAGATATATGTGTATGGTGTGTGTATGTGTATAAAATATGCGCGAGCACACATATACATACTGAAACACATGTAGATGTTTATATATATATATACATATATAAACATTTACATGTGTTTCAGTATATATATGTGTGCTCGCGCATATTTTATACACATACACACACCATACACATATATCTACATGTATGCAATTACTAGAAAACAGGAAAAAAAATTCTGCATGTTTCGATAATGAAGAAAAAAAATATTCAATATTATGATCGGATAAATTGTTGATGCCGTTACCAGCGTCGCGCGAGACATATATCCGATCACACTATTGTTATTTTATACTCTAAAGGCCATTCTACAATACGTCGCAAATGCCCCGGTCGCGAAAGATGGCAACTACTAGTAAAAAACTGCTATTTCCGGTTGCGCTTAGCAGTTGCGGTTGCCAAAAGAAGTTAAAAGTTAGCCAACTCTCTTTTAGCAACCGCAACTGCCAAGCGCAACCGGAAATAGCATTTTTCAACTAGTAGTTGCCATCCTTCGCAACTGGCAACGGGGCATTTGCGACGTATTGTAGAATGGCCTTTATAATTTAGTAAAATACTATTTATAATAAAACTTACCTTTTTAACATTTTGCTCCATTCTCGGAGTCGGTCCCGTCCCCGCTAGCGGTGACGTCGCCGAGTTCACCGTCATGCTTAGCGTCGGCGTCGGCGTCGTCGTCATCGCCGTCGGCATCGGCGTCGGCGTCGTCGTCATCGCCGTCGGCATCGGCGTCGGCGTCGTCGTCATTGCCGTCGGCATCGGCTTCGACCTCGTCGTCGCCGTCGGCATCGGCGTCATCGTCATCGCCGTCGGCGTCGGCTTCGACCTCGCCGTCACCGTTGGCATCGGCGTCGGCGTCGTCATCGCCGTCGGCGTCGTCATCGCCGTCGGCGTCGTCATCGCCGTCGGCGTCGTCATCGCCGTCGGCGTCGGCGTTGTCGTCATCGCCATCTCCGTTTTTCTTGGTCTTCCCGGCAAATTTCCTTCACTTCGTGCTGTAATAAATAATATATTATAAATATGTCTATAATACGATTTTTTATTTTAGACAGGAGAGAGAAGAGAGAGGAGAGAGAGAGGAGTGAAGAGAGAGGAGACAGGAGAGAGGAAGGAGTGAAGAAAGAGAGAGAGAGGAGATAGGAGAGAGAAGAGAGAGGAAAGAAAAAGGAGTGAAGAGAGACAGGAGAGAAAGGAGACAGGAGAGAGAGGAGACAGGAGAGAGAGGAGAGAGGAAAGAGAGAGGAATGAAGAGAGAGAGGGAGAGAAAAAATAGGAGAGAGAGAAAGATATATATATATGTGTGTGTGTGTAAATAAAATTAATACTTACATCTAGGCATTGTTGATCGCTAGCTCGTTACTCGGACCTCGGACTCGTTACTCGCACTCGCGCGTCTCGCCAGTTCGGAGACAAATGACTATTTTCTGGCCGATTCGGAGCACGTACGCCGTTGCCACACGGTTTATTATTTTGTTTCTGTAGATACACTCGCGAGATATTCAATATCCATGTATTATAATGTCATCGAAAGTAAAAACGAATAAAGAGCAAGCGAGATGACGTATAATGAAAGAGTTTGAAAGAGTTTCGAAGTCTCTCTCTCGCGAGGCTTATTTTATCTATGGACAATTCCACGTCAAATCGGACAAAAATCGACCTTTTTGACCTTATATTTTATAAATCGAACGAAACTTTTTTCACGGCAAACATAAAATAAAGAAATACGTATTTTTTTATTTGTCCAAAATATTTTTATATATTTTTATATTTTTATGTCATCCTACTATAG
Source organism: Lasius platythorax (assembly GCA_963971435.1). Classification (NCBI taxonomy): domain Eukaryota; kingdom Metazoa; phylum Arthropoda; class Insecta; order Hymenoptera; family Formicidae; genus Lasius; species Lasius platythorax. Next base: position 22,809,328 of record OZ020535.1, on the reverse strand, counting down.
AAAATAAAACTTTTACATTTCACATATAATAATTTTGTAAAATTAATTTTAATGGATCAAAATTAATTAATTTTTGAATTTTTTTTTTAGTTTTTTTTATGCAAGTATATCATAAATAACCGTATCGATACATTAAAATATACATGATCCAGTGGCGTCGTGTAAGTGCGTAAGGCTTATCCCCGTTACGGACTCGGGTTCAAATCCGAACAGCGTACAAGCCCTTTTTCGCATAATGCGACGGGATTGTCCCGATTGCGCACATTACGGATCGGACACAGCGATATTTCCCGATCGGACACAGTCCCGATCGGGCACAATCCCGATCGGACACAGTCCCGATCGGACACATTCCCGATCGGACACAGTCCCGATCGGACACAGTCCCGATCGGACACATTCTCGATCGGACACATACAGTTGCATTCGGACACAGTCCCGATCGGACACAGTCTCGATCGGACACAGGTCCGGGTGCAGGAGGGAGGCCGTAGGCCCCCCTCGCACCCCCATAGGCACCATACTATTGGCGGGGTGGGTGCGGGAGGGGGCCGAAGGCCCCCCTTGCACCCCCCCGTGTGTGTGTGTGTGTGTGTGTGTGTGCGCGCGCGCCTGTGTCCGATCGGGCCTGTGTCCGATCGGGCCTGTGTCCGAAAGCAACTGTATGTGTCCGATCGAGAATGTGTCCGATCGGGACTGTGTCCGATCGGGACTGTGTCCGATCGAGACTGTGTCCGATCGGGACTGTGTCCGATCGGGACTGTGTCCGATCGGGACTGTGTCCGATCGGGAATGTGTCCGATCGGGACTGTGTCCGATCGGGAAATATCGCTGTGTCCGATCCGTAATGTGCGCAATCGGGACTCACTCAATGCGACGATGGTCGCCGTCAGCAGCAAACGTGTGTTTGCACCGCCCGCATAATCCGGATACATGCCCGCACCATCTGGATACACATGTTTGTACCGCCCGCACAAATACGCCAAAAGGATCATCATTCCTTTTGCAATTTTTTTTTTAATTATAAAAGAAAAATGTACAATAATTGTTTTACAAATTGAATACCGAACTATAATCTTGTTTGTAATAATATGCTAATAACGTGTGTGTACATTTCCATCTTCATATATAGTTCACAACTTTTGATTTATTTATATCAATGTAAATAAATATATACATATATATATATATATATATATGTATATATACATGTACACGCACCGGCAGGAATGGAGTCCCTCGGTAAATGTATGCGTATGTGTATGACAGTCGAAAGCGTCACCGCATACACACGAAGCGCGACGTATGTGTCACTTGAAGCGCGGAGGAGATCAAGCAGCGAAGGAGAAATTGGTAGGAGGCAATCCGATGTTGCATCCTTTTCGCAAATCACACGATCGAGAGAGAAAGCAATGCAAGACGTGATGTCAGTTAGAGGTGTCCCTACAGCCGTCTCACTCGCTCGACGCTCGAATGGAGAGAGTGCGAGTGAGAAAGCTATAGGACACCGCGCTGTCTCTATCGGCTTCTCGTTTGCTCCAATATCGAGCTGTCATCCTTTCCTTTTTTTTTCCTTTAAGAAACGTAGCTGAGCCGCGTGCATTAATTATATTAATGAATAGATATTAAATATTAAAAAATATTAATAAACATTAATATTTATAAATGAATATTAATATTAATTAATATTATTATTAATAATATTATTATTAATAAATATAATATAAATAAATATTAACAATATTATAATAGATAAGCTTGCGCGTGTTATAAAACAAATAGATTGGTAAGAATTAGGCCTATAACGAGCAATTATGAGTGTTTTCATAGTAATTAACTTTATTATTATAGAGTTACAAGATTCTTTAAGACGGAACATTTCGACACTTACTTGTGTCTCTTCAGCCGCTAACGAATAAATACATTTAAATTATGGATATGTCAAATTTTATTTTAAATGATTGCGAATTGCTGGTGTTTTTGACGCAACATCTTTGAGGTATTTTTTTAACATTTTAGTATTGTTGACTATGGACGCTCGATACACAGTTCCGTCGTTCGTTCCGTCTTAAAGAACCAATCTATTTGTTTTATAACACGCGCGAGCTTATCTATTATAATATTGTTAATATTTATTAATATTATATTTATTAATAATTAATATTAATATTTATTTATAAATTAATATTAATATTTATTTCTAAATATAAATATTTATTAAAATATTTTTTAATATTTAATATTTATTCATTAATAAAATGAATGCACGCGGCTCAGTCACGTTTCTTAAAGGAAAAAAAGGAAAGGATGACAGCTCGATATTGGAGCGAACGAGACGCCGATAGAGACAGCGCGATGTCCTACAGCTTTCTCACTCGCACTCTCTCCATTCGAGCGTCGAGTGAGTGAGAAGGCTATAGGGACACCACTAACTGTCATCACGTCTTGCATTGCTTTCTCTCTCGATCGTGCGATTTGCAAAAAGGATGCAACATCGGATTGCCTCCTACCAATTTCTCCTTCGCTCCTTGATCTCCTCCGCGCTTCAAGTGACACATACGTCGTGCTTCATGTGTATGCGGTGACGCTTTCGACTGTCATACACATACGCATACATTTACCGAGGGACTCCATTCCTGCCGGTGCGTGTACATATACTGTGTATATATATAAAATTGTAAACTTTATATAAAGATGGAAGTGTATACACACGTTATTAAAATGTTATTACTAACAATATTAATTCAGTGTTCAACTCGTCAATTATTGTACTTTTTTTTTTATAATATGAAATAAAAATTTGCAAAAGTGTACAATATAGTAGCCGGTTAAATCAATTACATATAAACCGGTATTATGAAAATTTTTTACACGTAACACAATTTGACATTCTAAATATATATGTATGATATAAGTATATGTATATATACCTACATATATATTTGCAGTGTAAAATTGTGTTATGTGTGACTAAAATTTTCGTTTCGAGATTACAAACATATTTATATCAAAATATATATTAAAACGATAACATCAATAATATGTAATAAAATAAATAAGTACATATATAAGATTTGACTAGTTACAATAGCATACGAGCGATAATTTTTATAAACTTTGAAATTTTGAAATTTATAATATATAATTAGATTGTATTAACTAATTTGAATAACATTTTTAATCACACATTATCTCACGCAATAATAAATGGAATTACAAAATGGGCATAATAATACGTAAAAATATCCTTGGTAATATTAATAAAAAGTTAAATAGATTTGTTTTGAGAAAAAGATTATAATTCAGTACAATTGTAAAAGAATTTTTTGTTTAGAAAAAATGAATAAAATAATAAACGTATAAATTTAATTATAATATATCTTCCATAATATTTTATCATGTGCCATTATTGTAACTAGTCAATCTTGTTCACGTTGCATATATTGTATAATCTTATATTAATTATAATACGTATATTTGTAATCTTCTTTCAGTCTCTTCATTTCTTCTTGCATATTAAATATAATTTTAGAATATAAATTTAATTTGATTGAAAGATTTATTTCGCGATACGTTTATGTCGTTATTTGGCGATGGGTATTATAATATCGCACGCGCGTGATAATATGCGGTGAACATAATTATAATGTTGTATTTAAAATTACACAGTAAAGCTTCAAGTGCTCAGTCGTAATACCATCGTACGCAGGATTCACGAACAGTTATATTTTTCAATTGTTGTTTATAAAATTCTCATTATATGAACAATGATGAAGCGCGAGTCGTAATTGCTCGCATAATTATAAAAACACTATATATATACATAAAAATATTTTTATATATATTATATACACGCGGGTGATTATTTCCTGAAATATAGATTATGACAATGTTTAATAATATAAAAATAATATCAGTATAATATTAGCCAGTATTATCATCAATTATACATAAACTGATATTACGAAAATTTTAGTTGCATATGACACAATTTGACATTCTGAATAAATAAATAAATATATATATATATGTCTTGGTCTCTCTCGTTCTCTCTCTCTCCCCCCTCCTCTCCCCCTCTCTTCCCTCTCCACCCTTCCCCTCTCACCCCTTCTCCTCTCACCCCTCCCCCTCCCCTCCCCTCCCCCTCTCTCCCCCCTCTCTCTCTCCCTCTCTTCGCGTTCGGTGAGTAGATATACACACGTGTCTTTGACAGCTCTGACATTTGATCGATTTTCTGCCGCTATTCTGGCCCTGCGGGGCCGACTTTTTGAGTTGCAGTATTCGGATGTCAGGGGCCATCTTTCTTGACTACATTGCCGCAGGTCTGTCCTGCCTCTGTGGTCAGTGGGGGCTGGACTGTTCTTAGCTTTTCTTGGAGACAAAATTTTTCGGCGTTGGATTATATGTTTATACGACCTGACCGCCTTCGATCTATCTACATACTTTACTACATTATTGGCATGGATATCGCGGAAGGCAGTGTGATGGCGAGCAGCGGTGAGGGGAAGAGAGGACTCACGAGGCAGACAAACAGCGCGTCAAAATTGAATTCAGGTATGTTGGAGAGATCTTTTGAGATGTTAAATGCATCGCGGATAAACGCGCTTAGGGCAACGGTGGACAGGCACACAGATACGGTAGCTAGATCGCTATTGACTGGCAAAGATTCGCTCGAAAAAAGAGCTGCAATTGAGGCGGCATTTCGAGCATGCAGAGATGCATTTATGGAGGTATCGACGGTCTTTATAAACATGTTGGAGGAGAGGTCAACGTCCGTTAGCTTCTCGGCGGCGGACTTGAAGAGCGCAGTAGTGGAGGCGCTTGGAAAGGTTGATGGAGCGAGTAGGGGGAGATCAACGCTGACAAGTGGCGAGGAGGCCGAGGCGGGGGGTGGAAAGTCATTTGCATCCTATGCTTTTGCCGCTGGCGCTAGGAATAAGGAGGTGCGGGTATCTCGAGGACCTACAGTCGAATTGCCGAATACCACGAGCTTTTTGGTAATACCCGAGGAGAAAGCCGTGGACAAATTTACGTCGTCAAAGATAACGAAGGAGACCTTATGCCGGATACTTAGGCCGGCTGACTGTGGTCTACGGATCAAGAAGGTGACATATGCCGGAGGCAGTGGTGTCAGGGTGGAGGCGGTCTCACCTGACATTGAGAAGATCAAGGCCTACCCTGGACTGGCGGAAGCGGGTCTAAAAATACAAGAGAACACGAAATCGAATCCAAGGTTCATAGTTCACAGCATTCCGATGGGGATGTCTGAAGCCGAGATTAGGAGCGAATTAGTGGCACAGAATCTGAACAACGAGCAGACTAAGGATCTGAGGATAGTGTATATATTCAAACCTATACAAGACAGACAAACCACTAGCTGTATAATAGAGGTCTCACCAGGTGCGCGCAAGACTCTGCTTAAGAGCGGGCGCATCTACTTGCGCTACAGTGCGTGCCCCTTTGCAGACCATGTTAGAATAGTACAGTGCTACAAATGTCTAGCTTTCGGTCATTACGCTGCGGCATGTAAGGCGGAGTCAGCCTGTGCGAGATGTGCCGGGAATCACGAGACAAGGGACTGCAAGAGTGAGGGGCAGAAACTCAAATGCGTTAACTGTGCGCGCCATAATGGACATCAGGGCGAAGCTGCGCACTCGGCAATGGATGCGGCGAGGTGTCCTACACTGCGGAAGAAAATTGAGGACAAAATGGCGTACATAAACTATGGCTGATAATTCAAATCTAACAGAGGACATCATGATCTGTCACGTTAACTGTCAGTCACTTTATGCACACTTCGATGAATTTCGTCATAATTTTACAAATTCGGACTACCATGTAATATGCATGTCGGAGACGTGGCTGAGGCCAGGCATAACTGATACCATGGTCGGGCTCCCGGGATATTCGCTCTTCAGGTGTGACAGGGAGGGCAGAAGTGGAGGTGGCGTAGGCTTTTATTTGTCTGAACGTTTAAGTGCCACTATTCTTCGAAGCTGGGCAGAGACTTTGGATGTCAGACCGGAATTTATAATTGCCGAAATATGCGTGGAAAATTCGGCAAAACTCCTGATAGCAGTGGTCTACCGACCTCCTAATTCTGGCTACTTAAACGAGTTTTTCCAGGTTTTTATGGAACTCCATGGCAACTACAGACATTCGATAATATTGGGGGATTTCAACGCGGACATGAATACGATAACCTTCGACAGTCAACAGCTGAGAAATTTCGTGACCTCATCGAATCTCCACCTTGTACCTTATGAGTCGACATACCATCTCAAGGACTCTAGTACGCTCCTTGATCTGTGTATCATTGACAATGTGGAGAAGCTGAATGACTACGGCCAGTGTGGGGTGGGCTGCTTATCTGCGCATGATCTAATATACAGGGTGTTGAAAAAAAAGGGTCACATATTTTGATAGCAGGTAGTATTGATCAAAACAAAAAGAAAAGGTCTAATTAACATGGGTCTTAAGACTAATATCTTCAAAGATACAAGCTATTTTGTTATTTGAGCTCTTTGTCATTTTCTTATTAGTCGTGTCATCTTTAGAATGTAATGAACAAAGGAGTAGGGGAGAGTGGGGTACAATGGGGATATCTTTTTTCTAGGTGCCTTAAAAAATAAAAAATAAACAAAGAGAGATAAAGAAACAATTTTTATTTTCATATGAAATGTAATCATTTATCTTCCATAAAAAAACTGAAGTAAAGAAACTGAATGTATGATAACAAAATATAAACTCTTTTTTTACACAAAACAAAAAATTTTAATGCTGACTCAGCATTAGAGGAGGTGCTCTATGTGATTGCCATTCACTCTCACGTATGTTTCAGCCCTACGTCTTAGAGAATCACGCACTCTTTCAAATACACCTGGCTGGTCAGAAATTTGCCGACACTCATTGAAAATGCGATCCTGCAGTGTTTGGATGTCATTGACGGGTGTTGAAGACACCAAGGTCTTTAAGTGTCCCCATAACCAAAAATCTAAAGGGTTCAGATCCGGGGATCGAGCAGGCCAAACTACTGGACCTCCCCGACCAATCCATTGCACAGTAAATGCCTGGGTTAAGTGTCGTCGGACGATATGAAGAAAATGGGGTGGTGCACCATCATGCATGAACCAGATTCGTTGCCTTTGAAGGAGAGGGATTTCCTCCAACATGATAGGCAATTCGTTCGATAAAAACTGGTGATAGATAGCACCTGCTAATCTATTTAATAAAACGTAAGGCCCTATGATTCTATCACCAACAATTCCTGTCCAGATGTTAATACGAAACTGATGTTGATCTCGGAATTCTTCAATCGCGTGCGGATTTTCATCTGACCAGACATGCGTATTATGGAAATTGACTATTCCATTTTTTGTGAAGCCCGCCTCATCGGTAAATAAAATGTTTTCTATAAAATGTAGATCTTCAACACATTTTCGTAAAAACCATTGACAAAATACTAATCTGGCCTGGTAATCTGGTGGTCTAAGAGCTTGCACTCGTTGGATATGATAGGGGTATAGTGACTGCTCGTGAAGAATGGACCAGACAAGACGATGATTGATGCCTTCAGCTGCTGCTATTCTTCTTACACTTGTTCTAGGATCTTCTTCCACTCTTCTCAATATCCGTTCCTCCATGTCAGGCGTGCGAACTGAGCGAGTCCTGCCCCGATCAATTACTCGTGGTGTTAAAGATCCAGTTTCTGCGAGTCGCTGGAAAAGTTTGCTGAACAATTTTTGAGAGGGTACCTTGCGTGTTGGATAGTTTTGAACGTAGCGGGCACGTGCTTCCCGGTTGCTTCCATTGGCTAAACCATAACAAAATATCATATCTGCCATTTCTCGTGTGGAATAATAGGCTTCCATTGTTTTCACTTTCACTTTTTTTTGTTTGTTCACTGTTTTTCACTGAGTAAACTGCACACTCTAACTTTATGTAGTGTACTACGAGTCAGACGGTTAATCTCGTACTGACGAACTCTCGTACAGCAACAGTAGTAAACACTCTTTTGTTTACTAGGGCTGCTCATATTCGTTAAGGCCTACGCAATGTCGTCTGACTTGTGGTATCTATTGCGAACCAAACGTAAATATCAGGAGAGAAGAAATGAAAAAGGAAGAGAAATGAAGTAGAGTGCGTGATTTGAAAGAGTGCGTGATTCTCTAAAACGTAGGGTTGAAACATGCGTGAGAGTGAATGGCAATCACATAGAGCACCTCTTCTAATGCTGAGTCAGCATTAAAATTTTTTGCTTTTTGTAAAAAAAGTTTTTATTTTGTTATCATACATTCAGTTTCTTTACTTCAGTTTTTTTATGGAAGATAAATGATTACATTTTATATTAAAATAAAAATTGTTTCTTTATCTCTTTTTGTTTATTTTTTATTTTTTAAGGCACCTAGAAAAAAGATATCCCCATTGTACCCCACTCTCCCCTACTCCTTTGTTCATTACATTCTAAAGATGACACGACTAATAAGAAAATGACAAAGAGCTCAAATAACAAAATAGCTTGTATCTTTGAAGATATTAGTCTTAGGACCCATGTTAATTAGACCTTTTCCGCTTGTTTTGATCAATACTACCTGCTATCAAAATATGTGACCCCTTTTTTCAACACCCTGTATATTAAATATGATATGAAGATTATGCGAAGACGAGAGAGACAGATCTTATGTCGGGACTGGCGTGACTTTGATGATGCCGCCTTTCGGGCGGATGTCGGTCTCATCGACTGGACGGAACTTTTCGCCTCTTCCAACATGGACGAAAAGATGGACATTTTCAATACAAGGCTACTGGAACTCTTTAACCGGCATGCACCACCGAGGCTGGGAAGGTGCAGGAACTTGCCTTCGCCGTGGTTGACCGAGGACATCCGTTCCGCCATGAGGGAGAGAGACTTGGCGAGGAGGACCTGGAGGAGAAGAAGATGCGACTTTCACTATAACCGCTTTAAAGTACTGCGGAATAGGGCACAGAACCTGGTGCGCGACGCAAAGCGCGAATATTATACAAATAAATTTAGCAAGGCGGATAGTGCCAGGGACGTGTGGAGCGGACTTAGGCAGTTAGGACTAATAAAATCCAGGGAGAACGGAAAGCGCCTGTCACACTCGCCGGAGGAGCTCAATGAGTTCTTCGTGGGGGGTCATGAGCGACCGCGTCCTGCTGGTGCTGCATTCTTGACTTCTTTGGAGGACGTGCTTGCAGGGAACTTTAGTGATGAGGATTTTCACTGGAAATACGTAACACCTGAAATGATCGGCAGAGCTATCTCCAAGATTAAGTCCAATGCGGTGGGAATTGACGGGTTATCTCTGACAATGCTAAGAACGGTAACCCACGCTGTGATGCCGGTCATGGAGCATCTCTTTAATTTTTCTTTGATGAACGGAGTCTTCCCTTCGGGGTGGAAGTCGGCGCTCGTTTGTCCGATTCCTAAGGTCAAGTGCCCAACAATGGTTCAACATTATCGGCCAATTTCCATCCTTCCTACCTTGTCGAAGGCTCTGGAAAGGGTTGTGAGCGAGCAAATACGTGCTTGGATGGATGAGACTGGCCTCTATGATCCGTGTCGGTCTGCGTATAGGAGACACCACTCGACACAGACTAGTCTGATCAGATTACTGGACGAGGTGAGGGGGGCTGCGGATGATAGGATGGTCACCGTGTCTGCTCTATTCGATTTCTCGAAGGCCTTTGACAGGGTTGACCATTTGCTGCTGGCCAGTAAGCTGAGAAAGCTAAATTTCTCGGATAGCACTGTGCGATGGATCTTCTCCTATCTGAACGGGAGAACACAGGCCGTTAGAGACGCCATCGAAAACACGACGTCTTCGTTGGCCCCTGTCAGAACAGGGGTGCCACAGGGTTCGGTACTGGGACTATTGCTATTTACGTTGTATCTATCTGATTTCCGCCAGGTGCTTAAGCACTGTAAATATAACTATTATGCCGACAACCTTCTAGTCTATCTACATGGGAAACCCAAGGATCTGGTGGAGGTGATAGGCAAGGTCAATGAGGACATTGAAGCTATCCTTGGCTGGACACAAGCGAATGGACTTATTTTGAACTCGGAAAAGACGAAGGCGATTATCTTCGGAACCACGAGGTACCTTAATAGCATCGATTCAACTGTTCCTCCCAGTATAAGAGTTGGAGGCACGGAAATACGATATTTCTTCATCAATAAAATATTTGGGCGTAGCTATTATGAGGAACTTATCTTGGGAAAAACAAATCACATCAATAACGAGGAAGATCTACTACGTCTTGTATCAGCTTAAACTATGCAGGCATCTGCTTCCAGAGGCCCTCAGAGCCAGGCTCGTGGTATCTCTCGTGAATCCTCACTTGGACTACTGCTGCGCAGCCTTTACGGACATCACTGGGGAGGCGAACTTAAAGTTATACAGGGCCTATAACGCCTGCATCAGGTTCATATTCGGCATTCGAGCCGATGTACACATAACACTTTACTATGAAAGGTTAAATTGGCTCAAGGTAGCATGTAGGAGGGATTATTTCGTCGGGTGTCTGGCATACAGCATTATGAAGACTGGACAACCAAGCCTACTGAACTCTGGTCTCAACTGCAGAGTGCAAAACGCGAATCGCGCTACCAGGGGACCCACAGACTGTTTGACCTTGCCACGGTGTAGGACGGAGCTATACAAACGTTCCTTCAGACTGACAGCGATCAGATTCTGGAACGGTCTTCCCTCCAATATAAGAAATGCCAAAACTTTGGCTGATTTTAAACAGAAGCTCTACACGCATCTGAGGGGACTCCCTCCAACGTAACTGACCTGACCTGACTGAACGCGACTTACTTATATTATAACCGCTATTGTATCTCTCCTTGTCAATCTAAAACGGATAGTGAAATCATCTAACTCTATCTTCAATCTATCTACATCACACTCACACGTACACACACACACACACAAACACACACACATACATATATATTTTTGTATTATAGTCTTTTGCAACTTTTTACTTGTTAAATCTTATTGTTTCTTTTTGGGGCGCTTGAGGGGATGTATCCCAGAGCGCAGGATAAATAAAGCCTTCTATCTATCTATCTATCCCTCTCCCTCTCCCTCTCTCTCCCTCTCCCTCTCTCTCCCCCTCTCTCTCCCTTCCTCTCCCACTCTTTCTCCCTCTCCCTCGCTCTCCTTCTCCCTCCCTCTACCTCCCTTTCCCTCCCTCTCTCCCGCTCCCTCTCCCACCCCTTTCTCTCCCCTCTCTCCCCCTCTCTTTCTCTCCCTCCCTCTTCCTCCCTCTCCATCACTCCCTCCCTCTCCCTCTCTCTCTCCCTCTCCCTCTCCCTGTCTCACCCTCCCTCCCTCACCCTCCCTCTCCATCACCCCCTCTCTCTCTCCCTCCCTCTCTTTCTCTCCCCCCTTCTCTCCCTTTCTCTCCCTCTCCCTCCCTCTCCCTCCCTCTTCCTCCCTCTTTCCCGCTTTCTCTCCCACCCCTCCTCTCCCTTCTCTATTCCTCTCTTTCTCTCCCTCTCCCTCCCTCACCCTCCCTCTCCATCACCCCCTTTCTCCCCCTCTCCCACTCCCCCCCTCTCCCCCCTCTCCCCTCTCTCCCTCTCCCCCCTCTCCCCTCTCTCCCTCTCCCTCGTTCTCCCTCTCCCTCCCTCTCCCTCCCTCTCTCCCTCTCCCTCTCCCACTCCCCCTCTCTCCCCCTTTCTACCCCTCTCTTTCTCTCCCTCCCTCTCCCTCTCCCTCCCTCATCCTCCCTTTCCATCACTTCTTCCCTCCTCTTTTTCACCCCCCCTCTCCATCACCCCCCTTCTCACTCTCTCTCTCTCTCTCTCTCTCTCTCTCTCTCTCTCTCTCTCTCTCTCTCTCTCTCTCTCTCTCTCTCTCTCTCTCTCTCGTTTTCGTTCTTTCTCGTTTTTTAAATAATAGAATTTATGTGTTATTAAGATCCGATATTCTATGATATTTTTAACTCGGTAATCTAATATGTAAAAGCATAATATATATATTTGCTAGTGGATTCGGTGTCATTAATTAAATACTACAAAAAAGAATTATATAATCCCTAAAAACTTACCTTTTTAAAAAAATGTAAAAAAAAGGCGCCAAGTACAAGCGCTAATTATGAAAAACTGTTATGTATCTACAAAATAGTGTTATTTTAATCTACAAAATTGTTATCTTTATCTGCTAAAAAAATTTTAATTAAAAAACTTGGCGCTGCTAAATTTCAAAGTATATTTTAAAGTATATATTAAACCAACGAATAAATTAAATTTAAATCTAAATTTAATTCAGAACTATATTTAATTTAATTACATCAATAACTGCAATGTAAATATATTAAAGAATACGTTAATTTAAGCATATTATTTAGTTTAGCAGCGCCAAGTTTTTTTCATTAAAATTTTTTAATTTTTGTAGGAAATTAAAACAACTATTTTGTACAACTTTTTTTTGTTAAAATATTTTTAAAAGTTCTTACTTTCAATTGGCGCTATTGTTTGATATCACATTATTTTTGTAGAATATATTTTACACAATTAAAATAATTTATAGAACAGTTTTTAACAGTTTAGAAAACACTATTTTCTGCAGATAAAGATAACAATTTTGTAGATTAAAATAACACTATTTTGTAGATACATAACAGTTTTTCATAATTAGCGCGTGTACTTGGCGCCTTTTTTTACATTTTTTTAAAAAGGTAAGTTTTTAGGGATTCAGTTTTCGGTAATCTTACCTTAATACTTTTATGCATAAAATAAAGAGACCAATCAATTGGTGTAAAAAAAACAGTTGGTTTTAAAAAAAAGTGTAATTTGCAACATGTAGCTGCATACTTTTTTTTGGAAGCAATTATGTGTTTTCTTTACACCAATTGATTACTCTTATTATTCTGTGCATAAAAGTATTAAGGTAAGATTACCGAAAACTAAATGTTTTACAAGATATTTTGTATTTTATGTCAAAATACTATAAACTTCAAGCCTTATAACTCGAAAAGTACTTAACAAAAAAAATTTATTATAGTGTTTTGAAAAGCTCTCGAGGTAAGCTACAAGAATATGTAATAAAAAAATGGGGATTTTATTTAAGAAAACATTAATGACCTTGACCTGACTTTGAAAAGGTCTCTCAAGGTCAAGTCCATATTTCCATCATGTGTCCCCCTTCAAACCACGTAACTTTCGTCTGAAAAATTTTTCAATAAAATTATCGGTTTGCGAGATAATTGACTGTATCATTTAAAACGAAACACCCTGTATAATTATTATATATGTACTAAATTAAATTATAATTATGAAATAAAAATTAAAAATTACATAATAATAATGATAATAATATTGATAAAGTCAATTATGATGATGATGATGATTATGATAATGACAACAATGATGATGATGAGGATTATACTGATAATGATAATAATGATGATGATGATGATGATAATTATGATGATAATAATGATGATGATGATAATGATGATGATGATGATGATGATGATGATGATGATAATGATGATGATGATAATGATAATATATTATATTAATTATAATAGTACTTCTATAATTATATATGGAGGTTAAAATTAGAATAATTATTATAAATATTATTTAGAGGAATTAACTAATTTACAATACTTAAATTAAATAATTGAGTTAAATAATTATTTCATAATTAATAATAAAAATTAATTTATTAATAATTGCATTTAAAAATTATACATATAATAATTACTTATACACAATGTATATATATTTAAACATTTTGAAACTTACATATCTAATTACGTATATCTATATTTTTGCAAAATGCCAAGACGTAAAATAGAACAAAATTTAGAAGAAGAAAAATTAAAACAACGTCGTGAAAAAAAAACTGAAAATCGATGTTTGCGTCGACATGCTATGAAAGTATCAAATAATAATAGTAGTTTACAAAACAAAATTAATTAAGGATATAATATTATTGATACTGCATGTGTTAGTAAAATAAATGTTAATCATATAACAACACATGTTACTTCACTACATCACAAACGTGCAGAATATCAATATCAATATCGATCATGAAAAGAAAGACAACCACAATTAAATACAAATAATATAACATTAATGGATAATATAATACATTGGTTCTATGGATGTATATTGTAAAAGGCGCCAAATATACGCGTTATGTGAAAAAGTGTTACACAAAAATGTATGTTATTTTTAAATTCTACAAATTATTTTAATATTGTACAAAATATTGTAGAAAATTCTTCTGCAAATTATTTGTATATATGTATGTATAGTTTATTGTGTCCCTTAAAAGTTTACAAGGCGCTTTTAAAGAGCGGTCCCAAATCTTTACAAAACTATAAAACCATTTCCCCTCGCGACCTGGCCATAGGCGACCCTTACACACTTGTATCTCCCTCCCTCGACTCCCGTCCCTCTTCCCACTTCCCTCCTCCTTAATCTCTATTTCTTCTCCTCGCATTTCTCTTCTTTCCTCCTTCCTTCTCTCCCTCTGGTTTCCTCCTCCTTCCACTCTTCCCCTTCCTGGTATACTTGCATCCTGACGTCCCTTTCCGTCTCTCTCCTTCAGCTTTCCTTCTTCTTCCTTCCTTCCCTTTTGAAACTTAACTCGCCTGTATCTCTATAAAATAAAACAAGAAAGACAGAAACGGCAAGCAACCTCTCTTCCTATTCAACTCCCCTTCCCCCTTTCTTCCTTCCTCTCCCTTAGATCCTTCCCTTCTCCCAACTCTTCTCCTCATCATCCCAATACCACTCTTTATCCTCTATCCAAATCTCCCTATTTGTCGTCTCAATCCTCCTTCCCATCCATCTCTCTAACCTAGCCTTCTCCCTTATTCTCCATCTATACCTCCTTTCCTCCATTGTCAGGTCCTCATCTATCCTAATCCCCCACCTCTTCCATACCTCTCCCCTTTTCACCCACAACTCCTCTTTATCCCATTCCTCCTCCAATTCTACTAACAAAACTATCTTCTCCCGCTCTCTATTCCACCCCTTTCACCCTCCCCTTTTTTCCCAAAACTTTCTCTACTATCCATTCCATCTCCACTCTTCTTTCCTCTCTGCTTTCTTCTTCTATTCCTCTCCATACCAAGTTCTTCCTTCTCCTTTCTCTTCTTTTCTGCTCTTCTTTCATCTCTAACTCTGCTGTCTCCTTTCCCCTCTCCTCTCTTTTTTTCTTTCTTTCTCTAATCTCCTCTCTGCATTTTCCCAATTCTTCTCCATTTCCTCCTTTTCTTCCGCCTCCTCGTCTTCCGCCTCACTCCACCAACTTCTCCTCTCCCCTTCCCCTCCTTCTCCTTCTTTCTTCATTAGCTTACATCCCCTTTCCCCGTTATCTACTTTTCTTTCTGCTATATCATCCCTCCTTTTCCCCCCCGCTGATCCCCCTCTTCTATTCTTTACCTCCGCTCCTTTTGCGCCCCTCACTTTTCCCGTTCCCTCGCTATCTTTTTCCTCTCTCCCTGTAGCAGCCCTGCTATCCTCTCCTACCCCCCCTCCTTGCCTCATTTTTCCTTTCGACCTTCTCCTTTCTATCCTCCTCTCTCCTCTTCAAAACTGGCCTCTCTCTTCCCTCCATCCTTCTCACTTGCTCATCCTTCAGTCCTTCCGTCCTCTCCCTTTCTCTCTCCTCTCTTCTCATCCTCTCCAATTTCTTATCCGCCTTCAATCTCCACTCTTCCCTTCTCCTTTGCTCCAGATTTACTATCGTCTCTCTTTCATCACCTCTCTTTTCTTCTTCTTCCTTTCCGCCTTCTCCTCCCGCTCTTTCCGCCACGCCTGTTCTTCTCCTTCTCCCTTTTCTAGGATCTTCCGCTCATTCTCCTCTCTCTTCCTTAATTCATTATCCGCACTCTCCTTCCACATTTCCTCCCTGACCTTTAGCCTCTTCCTATCCGACCACCCCTGTCACCTCCTTTTCTGTCTCCTCCTCCTTCCCCCTCTTTCCCACTTTCTCCTTTTTTCTCCTTTCATTATTCCCCGCATTCTCCTCCACCCTCTCGACATTTTCCCCCGTTGCCCTTCTTCCCTTCTCAATTCCTTTTCCATCCTCTTCTCTCTTCCGTGTGACTTTCCTCTTCTTTTCCATCTCACCCTTATCCTCTCTTGACCTCTTTGACCAGTCTTCCTCCTTCTCAACTTTACCAATGCACTCTAACCTCTCCCTTTCACTTCCCTCTTTTTCCCGTCCACTCCCCACATTCACTCTCAAGCGCCTTAATTTCTTCTTTATCCCTTTCAGTCCTCTCCTTATCCCACTCAGCTCTCTCACTAGATCCTCTTTCCAGTCTGTCATCTCCTCTATCTCTTCGCAAATCTCTCTGAACTTTTCCTTTCACGCTTGCTATTCTTCTCTCTAATACGCAGTCACAACTAATCCGCCGCAGCACGTGCTCCACGCACATGTCTCGCAAGCTGTCCTCATCCGTTTCATTTCTGCTCTCCGCCGGTAATACCCCCTATCCTCTACACATCCCTTACTTATCGACTTCGACCATTCCTTAGTTCCTCTTTCTTCTGCCGTCTTCCTCGTCGCTACCATCTCCCTCTCTCCTCACATTGCTCCGAAAACCTTAACTCCGATTTCCCGACTTCTTTCCAACCGTGAAACTCCTTTCCTTCTGCCTCCCTATATCCTCCTCCATTTCCTCGAGTTCCTCCGGTCATCCTCTATCGCCTCCTCTTCCTACACATTTCTCCCTATCCTCTTCCGCCTCTTCCTTTCCCGAAAAACTTTCACACACACGTCACACGACTACTCCCTATAACCGCCATCTTCCCTTCTGCAAATTATTTTAATATTGTATAAAATATATCCTACAAAAATAATGATATCAAAAAATTGCGCCAACTGCAAATAAAAACTTATAAAAATATTTTTAACAAAATAGATTGTACAAAATAGTTGTTGTTTTAATTTCCTACATACATTCTACAAAAATAATATCAAAAATTGCGCCAACTAAAAATAAAAGCTTATGAAAATATTTTAACCATATTTAATACATTGCAATATAATTAAAATAGTAGGGCGTATAGCTAAATAATTATTTTATAACTAAGTGCACAATTATAATTTACCAATAACCATATATATTCTAAAAAGTTAATAAAAAAAAGATTATATAAAGGAAAAATCAAATTAAAAATTTATACAAAAATTAAAAATTAAAATTTTTACAAATTAAAATTTAAAAACATGCGAAAATTAAAAATTTATACAAAATCCAAAAATAAAAAAATTAGTTAAAAAACGACGCTGCTAAACTGAATAATATGCTAATGATATTAATGCAATTATTCATGTAATAATGTTTATTAAATTAAATTAATTATTTGTTACCTTAAGATACATTGCAGTTATTCATTTTGAAACTTAGTAGCACCAAATTTAAAAAAAAATTTTTTTTATTTTTTGATTTTGTATAAATTTTTAATTTTCGCATAAGTTTTAATTTATAATTTTTTGTAAAAATTTTAATTTTTAATTTTTGTATGAATTTTTAATTTTGTTTTTTGTTTTATACTAGAACAACACAGGCGCGCGCTACGCGCGCGTTTTCATTTACGGACGTTGTCCAATATTCACAATAAATTAAACAGTTAAAAATGTGATTTTATATTTACATACACGTTTTTACACGTAAACACAAACACGCACGCACGCACGCACGCACGCACGCACGCACACACACACACATGAGACTTTCTTTTACAAATCGAACACCTAATATGGGGTCACATTTTTTATTTGCTTCAAAAATATTTTACGCGTTTCTTATACAAGATAGCTGCATCTAGTATACATTGTGCATATTTTTATATACAACTTTATACAGCAGAACTTCTCGAATATGAGTTTTTTGGTCAAATAGAGTATCGAACAACCTTCCAAAATCGAGAATATATATAATTCTAGATATCGTTACATCTCTTTCTTTTTTACAAGAATGATTTCCAATGCAAATCTCAAAATATCGTATAATACGGACTCCGCATCATTATCAAGTATATTGCTTTAACAGCTCGAAAAAGTGATTTTTTTGAAAAATCTTTTTGTGGTTAATCTATCTAATGATACGTCTAATTGTATACGGAATTTGAAGAAAATCGGTCGGGACCTATTTTACGTAGAAAAAGTGCGGGGTCCTTTACTGCTTGTACACTCTTAAAAAAGAAAATGTAATTCACCGACTGTAACATAACTATAATATTATACTAAAGTTACATTATTTATTTTAAAATCAAGAAAAATGTAACCGCAAGTAATTCGTTTTCTTCATTTCATATTATTATCAATCTCATTATTATTATTATTATTTTAACGAATTATAATAAATAATAGTCGATTATTATATTTTTTAGCTTTCTTTTAATTTCTCTCACACTTACTAACAGGTACAGTACGACGCCGCGGACCCAGCGCCCGCCGCCGCGCGCCGCGGAGCGCGTTCTGCCGTACAAATTAATTTATTCCATACAGATGGGATCAAATGACCATCCTAAAAGAATATGATTTTTATAGAAAATGAAACGAGGAATACGATGGTATTTTTTTACATTTTTAAACTGATAGCCTCGAGTAATAAAATAACTTTAAATATTTTAATTGTTTATAATAATTACAAGTTAACAACAAATATAATAATAATCAACATTAAAATAAAAATAATCTTATTACCTTGAAAATGAGCCTAAACTGAACTCTATACGATGAATAGAAGCGGAGTTATCGCGATTTAAATAAGTGTATAATCGGCGAGTTTTCAAAATTTTAACCGTCTGTATTTTCGAAAATATTGACGAAAAAAAAATGCCGAAATACGTGTCGGCTTATTTTGTATAAGAAAGGCGTAAAAAATTTTTGAGGCAAATGAAAAAGGTGACCCAATATTTTTTACAAAATTTGTTTGATTTGTAAAAGAATGTCTCATATACAGGGTGTCCCAGGAGGAAAGATCAATATTCTGAAAAGTGATGGTATCGGTCATTTTAAGCAAAAATGTTCATATGAATGAATGTCCTATTCCGAAGATTTCCGAGATAGAGCTTGAATGTACAGTTACAAAATTACTAATAAAAAAGAGATACTACGTACTGTTTCTAATTTATTGTTCAAGTGACACATTTTTTACAGTTTATAATAAAGCTTCAAAGATTCCACCGTCAACATCAACTCTTTTGAAAACATGGCGTGTTGCTCGCATAAAGAAACATCACGATGCACTCAGACGAGCAACACGCCATGTTCTCACAAGAGTTGATAAATGCATTGATGTTGACGATGAAATTTTTGAAAATTTATTATAAACTGTAAAAAATGTGTCACTTGAATAACAGTACGTAGTATCTCTTTCTCATCAGTAACTCATTGCAACTGTACATTCAAATAACTCGATCTCGGAAATCGTTCGGAATAGGACACTCGTTCATATGAACATTTTTGCTTAAAATGACCGATACCATCATCTCCCAGAATATTGACCTTTCTCCCTGGGACACCCTGTTTATACATACGCCTTACGTACATACATATATACATACGTACATACATATGTATATGCGTACATAGGTACATATGTACATACATACATACGTGCTTATGTGCATATGTGCGTACGTGTACATATACATATATTATGTAGAGTATACACACACACATAATATGCATATTTATACAGGGTGTCCCATTTTAAAAAACGCACCTCGATAATTCTTCAACGAAGCATTTTCAGCAAAAATGTTTCAGACAAAAGTTGTACGGCTTCGAGGGGCACATAAGATGGTGTCATTAGTTTGACCTTGAATAGTTGCTTGAAGATCACGTAAAGGTCACCTTCAATTTTTAACCACTCACATCAAGTATCTGGGAGTGTGGATCTCGAATAATATATCCTGGGATCGACAAGTCTCCAACACCACAGGCAAAGTCCGCTCGACGTTATACAGGCTCAAGTTGTGTGCGCACTTATTACCTGATGCTCTAAAAAAAAGACTAGTCAAATCACTAGTCTTCCCGCACATCGATTATTGTGTCGCTGCCCTTACAAACATCACGGCGGAACTCGATCTCAAACTATATCGCGCGGTAAACGCCTGCATCAGATTTATTTTCCGTATTCGTACAGATGTCAGCATTACACCCTATTATGCAGGACTCAAGATCGGGGGCAGAAGAGACTATCACGCGCTATGCCTGCTGTTTGGTATCCTTAGACACCAACAGCCAAAACTCATTTACGACCAACTTAAATTCGCTTAAGCTAAACTTAAAGTCGCAGAACTGCGACTACTAGTAGAGCTGCAATGACTGCCGATGATCTGCTCTTGGTGCCTCACAGTCGAACTGAGTTCTACAAACGCTCCTTCAGACTGAGCGCGGCTAGACTATGGAACAACCTTCCTAATCGGCTACGGGTTCTTGTAACCGGCGGCAAATTTAAACATGAACTGAATGAATACCTATTAGGAATTCCCCCCGGCCTAAATTAGTTGTAATCAGTCGTAATCCGCATTATGGTTCTCAATTTTTGCTTATGAATATTTTAAAATTAATTATTTTCATTTTCATGTTGATGTATATATGTGTACAAATCATGTTAATTTTTCACTTTGAACTACTTTATATTGTTGTTCCTACTTGTGTAAGACTGTATCATGCGCTTGAGGGGACTTGTCCCAGAGCGCTCAATAAATAATGCCTTCTCTCTTTTTCTCTCCCTCTCCCTCTCCCCCTCCCCCTTTTCCCTTTCTCCCTCCCTCCCACCCTCCCTCCCTCCCTCCCTCCCCTCTCTCTCTCTCTCTCTCTCTCTCTCTCTCTCTCTCTTCGAGCGTGTGTGTGTACATTACGTGTTATATGTGCATATGTATGCATAATATAGTGATAATTAAGATAACACTTACACCTTGTGTCTTGTCTGCTTCTTTATTTTCACTACATTTTGATTTCATTATAAAGAAATGATCGAGCACCCTCGAAGAAAATATAGACGCGTGATCGCGTAATGAAAAATTCACAATCAGTGGCGCTAAAGGATATTATTACCATGGTAACTCAGTGGCGCTAAAGGATATTATTACCATGGTAACTACAAATTAAAGGTCTTTTCAATAAACAAATAGGCCTTTAGTTTAGATGTGATTACCATGGTAACATCTTTTGGCGCCAGTATTTATTATTGTAGTGATTGTATAATATAACCGCATTTTCGATATCTTCTCATCTAAGTAATAAAATTAAATTTGTTAAAACTGTGTGGCTTACAAAAAGTGTGGCAGTTTTCCTCTGATTTAATCAGGTAATTGCTCATTGTTCGCGATCAGAGTACCTTGTCTAATCTATATTTTTAATTTTCAGCACTTTTACTTCACAAAAGTAAAAGTGCTGAAAATTAAAAATATAGGATTAGACAAGGTACATTCAAACAGCGAAATACGAAACTGCAGTTTCATATAGAAAAATTATAATTTTCATTAAGAGCGCCCGGCCGCAGGGGCGTACGATCACCCCGCGCCTCAATCATAAGCGCTATAGAGAGCTCGTATAATCAAAATAACGAAGATATTAGCCGCGATCTTGCGAGAGGAATGAAAACAACAACAATCATCGGTTTAAGCCCGAAAAGTGATTGCTCATCGCCTCCTCGTCCTTCACCAGAATTCTTATTATTTAGAATTAATCGAGAACATTCGCAAAATAAAACTATAAAAGCTCCTCTCGTCAGATCACGGCCGCTCTTTTTCGACTGTCTCTCGAGGAGAAAAGAGTGTCAGTTCAGAACAAAAAAAACCCGTCGAACGGATCGCTTGTCCGTTTCGAGTACCGTCGCGGGCGTCTTTTTCGTATCAACGCGATTTTCGATCATTAATCAATTAACGCTTTATGTAATTTAGTTGTTTTTTTTGTGTGTTAAATATATCATTTTGATTTTTGTTCGTGTTATACATTACGTGTAATCAGTTATTCTGCCCAGTCCGCTCCAAAACTTAACTTCCGTTCCGTCGCGCACACTCATACACATTTAAATAATATTTATTTATTATAAGTAAATAATTAGTACATAATATTTATCAAAATAGTAATATTTATTTATTATAAATAAATAATTAGTACATATGCTTTTATCATTATTGCGAATACAAGATAACTCGCATAATATTGTACATGTATCTTTACGAATAAGTTAGTTTCTTGACAAATAGCAAGAATAATATGTAGGAAATGTTTATGAAATATATTGTTTGATTGGTTAATAAAAATTTAGTAGATATATTTATATACAATTCAGAGAATGTACTTACACACATAATTCTTGCTATTTTTTAACGAACCAAATTATTTATAAGAATGCATGTCTTATACGAGTTATCTTGTATACGCACTAATTTTAGAGCTTATGCACTAATGCAGATACAGTTCAAAAGTATTAATTTATTTTAAATAATGCAAGAAGTGTTTGTTCATATAAAGACAAAGAAATGGTGATTATATACTTTCTGGATAGTTTAATCAGGTAAGAAATAAATCATTACATATATTCTTAAATCATTATTGCGTATGCAAGGTAAATCTAACTTGGTTCGTTGAAAAATAGCAAGAATTATATGTAAGAAATATTTATGAAATATATTGTTTGATTGGTTAATAAAAATATAGTAGATATATTTATATACAATTCAGGGAAAGTACTTATATACAATTCTTGCTATTTTTTAACGAACCAAGTTACATTATTTATAAAATGGATGTATTATATGACCCAGTAAACACAAGCTAACAGCAACGTATCATCAATGTTATTATAATTCCCACTCAACAATGTAACTATTACGTACAAGGTATGTTACGTTGCAGTTACATTGTCGAGTGGGAAATTATAACATTAAAGTTATGTTGCTGTTAGCTTGTGTTTACTGGGGCGTTATCTTGTACGCTCTAATGATTATAGAGCATATGCATTAATACAGATATCAAAATTATTGATCTAATTTAAATATTGCGCAAGAAGAGTTTGCTTATATTGTGATGTAAATTAAAATATTTACATTAAGTAGCTACACATTTTGTGGATAGTTTAATATTATATAAGTACGTACATTTCCTAAATTATATAAAAGAATATTAATTAAATTTTTACTAACTAAATACATTTCTAAATATTTTATACATATTATACACATTCATAAATATTTTATACAGATGATTCGTACCAATAATTTAAAATCGTATCTGCATACGTTTGTTGAAACTAAACAAACAATATATTCCAAAAAAGTTATTTCATAACGCTGCATGTATTACATGAATTATCTTGCATAAAAGCATATGCACTAATTTATTTATAATAAGCAAGTGAGAGCCGGGCGCAAGAACTTAAGCGCTAAGACTTCGGCTGTAATCTTCTTTATTTAAACTAGAACGTTTCGGTCCTTTCTTTGGACCATCTTCAGCATTGTGTTTACAGAATGGTGTACAAATTAATACTGACGGATTGTGAAATGATAAGATCATAAAAGGATGAACTTTGAAGTACAAAACAATAACAGATCATAAATGATCGTAAAATTCTATTGATGGTTTGAAATCAAAACAAATTGTAAAGGAGCGAGATGAGATGTGCCAATCAATAACAGATCGTAAATATATATAATCTATAATAAATAAAAGATAATAAAAATGAACCAAATTATTAGGTACGCCCGTAACGGAATTAAATAACAATAATGGAACATAAAAGTGGACGGTCGCATATTGGTGAACTGCGATACGCTAAGTGTGGGTGATTAATAAGCGAGTGACGCGCAATGCGTTCGGCGGACCTTCACGGTTGTATCTCGGATTTGAAAGTTATCAGATTTTATTTAGACGCTCAACAATTGTTGAGTATATGTGATATAAACACTCCGTGTCGGTCTGTCGGTTCAGACTGTTTTTTTGTCGTTTAATATAAAGCATTTCTAACGTTAATCTTTTTCCCAAACTCATTTCTTCCAAGATTCCAACAAGAAAATCTCGAATTTGTAATAAGAGTTTTACGTGAAAATGGGTACTCATTACCTTTCGTGTTTCAAGAGCTCCACACGAGATTAAAAACATTGTTCAATAAGAGTGAGAAAACGTCTAATCGTGAACGGGGTGTTTCTGTGGAGGAGACAACGGAGCGCCCAACATTCTTTAACATTCCGTATGTCCCAAGATTTTTGGAACAATTCAAACATATAGTCCGCGATCGGAATGTAATCATGTCCTACACGGGCATGAATAAGCTCCGTTTTTTCATTAAAGTCCACAAAGATCCGCTACCGAAATACTCACGGAAAAATGTGGTATATAAAATAATTTGTAAAGATTGCGACGCGTCGTATGTGAGCCAAACAGGCATATTACTAAAAACATGTATCACTGAGCACCGCAGTCACATAAACAGAAGCACTCCGCAACCATCTGTGATCACAGACCACAGATTGTTAGATGAATTGTTTCATGAATTTAATTGGGACGGCGTTGATATTTTGGATGAAGAAATGAATTTGGGAAGAAGATTAACGTCAGAAATGCTTTATATTAAATGATAAAAGAACAGTCTGAACCGACAGACCGACACGGAGTGTTTACATCACACATACTCAACAATTGTTGAGCGTCTAAATAAAATCTGATAACTTTCAAATCCGAGATACAACCGTGGAGGCCCGCCGCGCCGGTGCATTGCGCGTCACTCGCTTATTAATCACCCACACTTAGCGTATCGCAGTTCATCAATATGCGACCGTCCACTTTTATGTCCCATTATTGTTATTTAATTCCGTTACGGGCGTACCAAATAATTTGGTTCACTTTTATTACCAGACTACATATATTTACGATCTGTTATTGATTGGCACATCTCATCTCGCTCCTTTACGATTTGTTTTGATTTCAATCCATCAATAGAATTTTACGATCATTTATGATCTGTTATTGTTTTGTACTTCAAAATTCATCCTTTTATGATCTTGTCATTTCACAATTCGTCAGTATTAATTTGTACACCATTCTGTAAACACAATGCTGAAGATCCAAGGAAAAGACTGAAACGTTCAAATTGAAATAAAAAAGATTACAACTGAAGTCTGAGCGCTTAAGTTCTTGCGTCCGGCTCTCACTTGCCTATTCCTCTTATCCTGATATATTATTTTTTAACTTTAAATTTTTGAATTTTCTAAATTTTTTGTCTTATTATCTTTTCTTGAATATACCTTTAAGTATATTTGGATTAAATAAATATGAATAATGATTTAGTGGTATAAATAAACTATGCTATATATATATTTTATTGCATTTAATTTGCTTCTGCAAATAGAATAGAATGCAATATTAAATAGATAAAGGAATGCAAAATTTCGCAATTTTAATACTTTCTACATCTTATATTAAATAGATCTAATCTAATTATTCAGAAAATAATTTATCTGAATATTATATATTATTAAGGGGGTTTATTTTAAAAAACGATCCAACTAGCAAAAAATAGTCTTTATTATAATGATGTCATAGACGACGTTTCGACCTTTGGTTTAGGTCCTTTTCAAGTCTTAAATAAAATAAAAACATATACAAAAATTAATTAAATTCGGAAGATAGCAAATAATGGAAGAGTGAGATGACAAAAGAAGAAAGGAAAACGAAAACAGCGCAAACCTTAATTAACACTAACCTTAGATGAAATATTCATATAATAAAAATTAGTGAAAACTCAGCATCGAAAAAATAGATGTCAAACAACGTTCCTGTCAAGAGCAATGATACAACACATACTGAGAAAGAGAGCAATGTTTTAAACGACTTTGATGATGTTATCATAAATAGGGTTTAAATTATCTGTGTCTTTTTGTAAGTTGATCGTGTTGTTATGTTTTTTTATGAAAAACATTTCCGCAATTTCTCTTTTTCTCGTGTGCCTTTCACAATGTAAAATATTCGGAGATGTCCAAAGTCGTGCATATATTCAGTTTTATGTTTACTAATTACATTATGGTTACTCGTATCCACTTTAATATTATTGATATGTTCTTTGATTCGAGTGTTCAAATGTCTTTTAGTTTGTCCTATGTAAGTGGCGTCACATTTGTTACAGTCGATCTTATATACCAGTGTTTCTTAACCTTTTTCACGATGCGGACCCCTTTTCGTCACACTATTTTCGTGCGGCCCCCCTTAAGTATTTAGTAATGTGAAATTAGATTCTTTTAAAATAGATTAAGTACATATTCAGAGCCGTTATACATATTCTTAACCTTATAAGCTACCTGGGTTACAGCCCGGAGTAACTAAGTGAGAGGCGGCACTAAAGCTTAACTCAAGATTTAAAATCCTAAAATGAATCAAATATTTATTTAAAATTACTCATCAAGGGTCATCAAATTTGGGGAGTAGAGAGAAATAAGTAAATGCATGCACTTTTATAATATTTTTATTGGTATAATTTTATATAAATTTAAAATACGTAATAATAATAATGATTATAATAATAATAATCGTAGATATATTTTTTGTTTAATAATAATAATAATAC
This sequence comes from Lasius platythorax, assembly GCA_963971435.1. NCBI lineage: Eukaryota > Metazoa > Arthropoda > Insecta > Hymenoptera > Formicidae > Lasius > Lasius platythorax. Next base: position 22,782,736 of record OZ020535.1, on the reverse strand, counting down.
ATGAATACCGGATTATGACCTGATATTATATTTTAATTTTATTTAATCAATTAATGAGAAGGCTGGTGCTGCATTTCACTTACAAGCCTTGTTATATCGGGTTTAATAGTTGAAACTTGTATTCTGAGTTCTGACTCTACGTTTTTCAAACGGTTTCTATATTTATTTTTAAGATAAACGAGAACAGAGAATGATTTTTCGCACAAGTATGTCGTTACAAAAGGCATTAATATCTTCATAGCTTTTTCTGATAGTTCCGGAAAATCTGCATGTAAGTGAGCCCAGAAATTTGGAAGAGACTGTTCCTTGAATTGCAATTTCAAAGCACCATCCGTGGATATTTCTATGAGCTTGTCTTCCTCTGCGGCTGTGAGCCCCTTTAGTTCATATACATTAACTGAAAATGGATCTCTAATCCAGTTTTTGCTTGCATCGGGAATAGGAAAATATTCACGGAAGCTATGCTGCAAATCTTTCAAATGTTGTGCGATAAGTGATGTGTCGTCCTCAGACAACACTTCGTCGGTGGAACCAAGAAAGTTTGTGAGATTTGGAAATGTCTCATAATTTCGGTTTGATAGGCGATTATACCACAATTCCAACTTTTTAATCATTGCTTCAATTTTATCTTCAACTTGAAAAACTGTAATTTTTTTTCCTTGAAGATTTAAGTTGAGCATATTTAAATGGGTGAAGATATCTGACAGATATGCTAATTTTACTAACCAGGAAAAATCTGTCAAACGATCGTGGAGTTGAAATTGTTGTTCCATGAGGAATAATCTTATCTCGTCTCTCAATTCCCAAAAACGGGACAAAACTTTACCTCGTGAAAGCCAACGAACTTCACAGTGTAGCAAAAGTTGATTATGTTCACTATCCATATCCTTGCAAAGCTGCTCAAAAAGTCTTGAATTCAGTGATTTGCTTTTTATAAAATTGACAATTTTGACCGATTCATTTAAGGTATGTTTTAATTTTTCTGGAATCTTCTTAGCAACTAGAGCTTCCCTATGTATGCAGCAATGGTACCAAGTCACCGACGGTATGATTTCTTTAATCCGTGCTACAAGTCCAGTAAGCCTTCCAGACATTGCTCGTGCCCCGTCTGTACTAATTCCAACGCACTTCAACCAATTTATCTCATGAGATGTTATAAACTCGTTTAAGGTGTTAAATACTTCTTCAGCTGTAGTGTGTACCAACAAGGAGATGAACAGTAAGTCTTCGAAAATATTTCTCTTGTGCTCATATCTAACGTAGCATAATAAGGTTGCTTTATTTGTTATGTCTGTACTTTCGTCTAGTTGCAGGGCAAAATAGGGGGACATACGAATTCTTTCTAATAACTGTTCCTTGATATTGGCAAACCGTCGATTCGCTTCTTAACTGTGTCATTTGATAAAGATATTAAGGAAAGGTCCTTAGCAGCTTTCTCGTTGATCAATGCAGAAACCATGATTTTTGCAGCAGGTAATATAAGTTCTTCAGCTATTGTGTGCGGTTTTCCGGTTTTTGCTATTAATTGAGAAACTTCAAACGAGGCTCTCACAGCATTTTCATTGTTACAACCAGTTGCAGTCTTTCTTATCATTTTCTTACTTTTCTGAAACTCCTGCTTCTTACTTTTAAAAAAATCAATGCTCTTTGTGGAATGTTCTTTATGTTTTGTATTGAAATGTCTTCGCAATTTTGACGGTTTCATGGCATCGTTCGACAATATATCGTAACATAACACACACTGTGGCAGTTGGTTGTCTTCTGGGCCTGTATACGTGAAGCCAATCGACAGATATTCTTTACTATAATGGCGACGCTTTTTAAGATGACTGGAAGAAGTCTCATTTTGCTTTGAACAGGATGCATCCTCATCAACATCATTAATATTCTTACGTTTTAAATTCAACCAGCGATCCATCCTGAGAGTCAAAATTTATTGTTACGAAATTTACCATCCGAGCCACAGCACGAAAAATCGAAAATTTATTTCTCCGAATCGAATAAAATTTTGACTGCTGGTTATTTACATAAAAAAAATATATATTGTGTGCATAAAAAATGTTCTAGAAATTGTTTTTGATATTAGACCTAAAAATTAATTAGTTGATGTCGAAATCCTATCCTGTTTTCTTTAAAACTTGAAAATTTACTTCTAATTTTTTTGTGAATATTTTTCTTTCAAATTGCGTTTAAATTTTAAAAATTGGTCGATAATTAACAAAAATATCACCAATTATGTAATAACATGTTCAAAACATGGCAAAAATTTGTCAAATTTTAATTAGCCGTAACTTCCAAAAAAAAAATTGGCTGAGTATATTTTTTATTTTTATATAAATAATTCACAGTCAAAATCTCACTCAAACCGGAGATGAAATTTTCATTTTAGAAAAAACCTGCGAAAGAATCCACACTTACCTTAATTTAAGTAATTACAAAACACAGCAGAAATAATAAATCAGCTTTTTGTCAAAACGCAACTAAAATTATTAGGAAATTAAGAAATGATTATTCTGTAATCATCCGATTTATAAAATATTTTTACTACTTGTATTTCTTTCACTGCTTACTTTTGTAATCTACCGATACGCAGTGATGCAAGAAAAAAGTGACATGCGACTCACAGATTCACACAATCAAGGATCGCTTACGTCACGCGTCCATGTGCGCTCAGCCGAGTACCACTCGGCCAAACACACACGGACGCGTGACTACCAACCATATGTATGTACACTGTGTTTTCTCCGCAATTTCTTCGAACTTTCGCGGACCCCCTGTAAAGACATCGCGGACCCCCAGGGGTCCGCGGACCACAGGTTAAGAACCGCTGTTATATACTATATCAGTTTTGTCCGTTTTAGATAACTTATCTTTACCTCGTTTAATCAATTTGTCAAGTTTTTTCGGTATTGTATAAATTAATTTTAAGCTTGTTTTTTTAATTGTTCTGCTAATATTGTCACTTAAGTTTTTTATGTAAGGTAATAAAATGCATGACGAGATATCAAACGCTCTGCTATTGTTATCAACACTAATAGTCATATTTTTCCGTTCTCTTAAAGTACATACTCTTTTTTGGACGTAGCGATCAATAATTTTCGGAGGAAAGCAATTGTTAGATAAGATTTTTTTAACCGTACGTATATTTTCGGAATGAAAACGATCATCAGATAACATAATCGCGTGGTCCACCAAATTATTGATAGTGTTGATTTTATAATTAAAGGGGTGGTTAGAATGGTAATTTAAATATCTACTCGAAGAGGTAGGTTTCAAGTACCAATTCGTCAAGAGTTTTCCTCCGCATCTGATAACAGTCGTGTCAAGAAAATTAATCACATTAATATTTTCAATTTCATGCGTAAATTGCAAGCGTTGATAAAAGCTGTTAAAAGTAGATAAGATGGTATCAATCTCAATCCGCGGAACAATAGTAAAAATATCGTCAACATACCTATAGTAAACCGAAATATCAAATTGCAGTAAGTTAAGACAGTGTGTTTCTAACTCGTCCATGACTAAATCAGCTAAAATGGGTGATAAGGGAGATCCCATTGGAGTGCCATATATCTGTTCATAATATTGTCCGTTAAAACAAAAACTAGTTGACTCTAACACCGTTTCAACAGCATACAGAAATTGTGGTAAACTGAAAGTTGTCTTGTCGGAAATCTCCGTCCATCGTTTCTCAATAGCTTTAAGGGCTAAATCTTTAGGAATATTCGTAAATAATGACGTAACATCCAGAGAGACCAACACCTCGTTATCTCTAATGGTATGGTTTTTAATGATATTCGCGAACGTCCATCCATCCTTGATGTGCGATGAAGGTTTTCTAATCGATTTGTCTCTTAATCCTTTAAAAGAGATTGATAGATCAAAATGGCTTGTGAATCTCAGTAATAAAAAGATTCCTGATAATATCTTAGACATTCTAAGCTTGGGTGACAAATTTAGTATACCGGTCAATCAAAACGACAGAAAAGACCGCATTAACTCAGTTGTCGAGGTTGCTAAGAATTTGGAAATCAATTGTTGTAAGATTCCCAATGAACTAGTGGATTCGACAAGAAGCGCAGTAGTAAAGGCTTTGCGGGGATTTTTATGCAAAAACAAACACGTTAACTATATAGATAGACACATTACTTCGAGTTTTAATATTTGTCAGAAGTTCTTAAAGAACAACAAAGACATTTTAGTCACAAAAGCTGATAAAGGTCAAGCCACAGTTATTTTGGACATGAAAAATTATACCGACAAAATGAATCTTTTACTTCAAGACCAATCTACCTATAGTAAATTAAAAAAAGATCCCATTAAAAAACTGACGA
>OZ020535.1:22554658-22778205 GCA_963971435.1 Lasius platythorax | reverse complement strand
CATTAAAAAACTGACGACAAAAATGAGTACTTTAGTCAAATCTTGGCGTGATAATGATTTGATTGACGCATCCACATATAAACTTCTTAATACGACCAACGGTAATCTTCCTAGATGTTACGGTTTGCCAAAAATTCACAAAGCTAATGCTCCCTTACGCACTATCGTGTCGTCCCTTGGGAGCCCGGTGTACAATATAGCGCGCTTTATCCATGAGATACTTGAACGCTCGATTAGAAAACCTTCATCGCACATCAAGGATGGATGGACGTTCGCGAATATCATTAAAAACCATACCATTAAAGATAATGAGGTGTTGGTCTCTCTGGATGTTACGTCATTATTTACGAATATTCCGAAAGATTTAGCCCTTAAAGCTATTGAGAAACGATGGACGGAGATTTCCGACAAGACAACTTTCAGTATACCACAATTTCTGTATGCTGTTGAAACGGTGTTAGAGTCAACTAGTTTTTGTTTTAACGGTGTGGCGGCCTAGACGGCCCCACAAAAGCGCCTGAACACAGGCAGCTAAGCGAGCGAAGCTTTCTCGCAAGCGCCTGTGCTACGAGGCAGCGGCGCCGCTACGTGGCGCAACCGCGGAATGTTTTCCCGCAGTTAAAACGCCGCTCCGGCCAGCATATAAGGCCGCGCGCAAAGCCGATGAATCAGCCACGGCACTGCTAGCGGAGTATACTCTCACAGCATATAGTGCCTTTTTGGTCTAACTTAGACCCAGCGCAGTCTTACGACTCGCTAGCTCTCTTCCACAGCGGTGCAGCCGGAAGATCATATCCGGAGTTCACGCCGACCACGGTCACAACCGCCGCCACGATCACCCGGCAACGAGCGGAGTGAGGTAGCCGAAAGACCTGCAACACCAGCGGGAGGAAGAGTCGAACGTCACGTCCACTGGAGCCTTCTACCGTGGACTCTGACACGGCTGGAGCTGCGGCCTCCACGACTCACCAGGCCGCCAAGGCACCTCTTGACGACGTGGGACGTGCGGGTAAGGCGATACACCAGCCCAAGGGAGACCTGGGTCGTACCGCCTCTAATATCACCGCTGCACGCATCTCCGACGCCATCGACATCCACGGCAACGCAGACTGCGGCACCGGCCCGCGTACACCGGGGCACTCAGGCCAGGGTTGAGGTCCGCAGCGTCGACCAAGCTATCCAATCGGATAGCGACTAGGAGCCACCGCTGACATCCGCGGCGACGCAGACCGATACGCCTGGACCAGACCCGCCGGAACTTCGAAGCCACACACCGCCAGGGCTTCCTCCAGCAAGGGAACGCGCAAGGACCGCGCCAGCACCGACCGGTAGAACATCTCGCCGCAGTCGCTGGGGACCTCTACGGCGTACACGGACGAAGCCGTCTATTACGTACAGGGAACGTAGGTCCCGGTAAATCAGTCCTTCTTAGGACTAAAAACAAACAGTCTTTTTCAGGACTCACCAAACGGCCCTTTTCAGGGCCCCAAAAAAGATCTGACGTGAGCATCTCGAGGACGAAAGCTGTGTGTTCTGCAGATATCAGCAGAAACGACACGACTGTATATAGTGTACATATTACTACAAATAAAGAGATCCAATAACCGAATCGCTATACTCGTCATTTACGGCTAGCTCACCTCCTCTCTGCGGCGTAATCACGCAAAACACGAAAAGCGCTACAACGGACAATATTATGAACAGATATATGGCACTCCAATGGGATCTCCCTTATCACCCATTTTAGCTGATTTAGTCATGGACGAGTTAGAAACACACTGTCTTAACTTACTGCAATTTGATATTTCGGTTTACTATAGGTATGTTGACGATATTTTTACTATTGTTCCGCGGATTGAGATTGATACCATCTTATCTACTTTTAACAGCTTTCATCAACGCTTGCAATTTACGCATGAAATTGAAAATATTAATGTGATTAATTTTCTTGACACGACTGTTATCAGATGCGGAGGAAAACTCTTGACGAATTGGTACTTGAAACCTACCTCTTCGAGTAGATATTTAAATTACCATTCTAACCACCCCTTTAATTATAAAATCAACACTATCAATAATTTGGTGGACCACGCGATTATGTTATCTGATGATCGTTTTCATTCCGAAAATATACGTACGGTTAAAAAAATCTTATCTAACAATTGCTTTCCTCCGAAAATTATTGATCGCTACGTCCAAAAAAGAGTATGTACTTTAAGAGAACGGAAAAATATGACTATTAGTGTTGATAACAATAGCAGAGCGTTTGATATCTCGTCATGCATTTTATTACCTTACATAAAAAACTTAAGTGACAATATTAGCAGAACAATTAAAAAAACAAGCTTAAAATTAATTTATACAATACCGAAAAAACTTGACAAATTGATTAAACGAGGTAAAGATAAGTTATCTAAAACGGACAAAACTGATATAGTATATAAGATCGACTGTAACAAATGTGACGCCACTTATATAGGACAAACTAAAAGACATTTGAACACTCGAATCAAAGAACATATCAATAATATTAAAGTGCATACGAGTAACCATAATGTAATTAGTAAACATAAAACTGAATATATGCACGACTTTGGACATCTCCGAATATTTTACATTGTGAAAGGCACACGAGAAAAAGAGAAATTGCTGAAATGTTTTTCATAAAAAAACATAACAACACGATCAACTTACAAAAAGACACAGATAATTTAAACCCTATTTATGATAACATCATCAAAGTCGTTTAAAACATTGCTCTCTTTCTCAGTATGTGTTGTATCATTGCTCTTGACAGGAACGTTGTTTGACATCTATTATTTCGATGCTGAGTTTTCACTAATTTTTATTATATGAATATTTCATCTAAGGTTAGTGTTAATTAAGGTTTGCGCTGTTTTCGTTTTCCTTTCTTCTTTTGTCATCTCACTCTTCCATTATTGTTTGCTATCTTCCGAATTTAATTAATTTTTGTATATGTTTTTATTTTATTTAAGACTTGAAAAGGACCTAAACCAAAGGTATAAACGTCGTCTATGACATCATTATAATAAAGACTATTTTTTGCCAGTTGGGTCGTTTTTTAAAATAAACCCCCTTAATTTTTTATTTCACTGGCGACACGAGTATAAATTCAAGATTATTATATATTATATTTTTCTAAATTTACTTAGCGTGATTCTTTGATTTCACTTCTTTTTAATGCTAATATTTTAAGTTTTGTTTCCATGTTATTCAGAAAGATAAAATATAATTTATAAATATAATTTTTGAGAAGATAATATTTTTGATGATTAATATTTTTAAGTAAATAAAAATTTTGAGAAAATATTTCGGCGATTAATTTTTGCAATTAAATAGATATATTATATAAAAAACAATTAATCTGAATATTTTCCACTATATTTTTTTAAATTTACTTAGCGTGATTTTTTGATTTCACTTCTTTTTGGTGCTAATATTTCAAGCTTTTTTCCCGTTTATTAATAAAGATAAAATATAATTTATAAATATAATTTTTGAGAAGAAATATTTTTGATGGCGATTAATTTTTGTAAAGGTAAAAAATATATAATTTATATAATTTTTGAAAAAATAATATTTTTGATGGCGATTAATTTTTGTAAAGAACTATTTTCGCTAGAGAAAGATATACTTAGCGCCATTTTTTACACCTGTTGTTTTTTACTGGAATTGCCTCAACCCATTTCGAAAATAATCTGTAATAACAAGCAAATATTTATTCCTCGAAAACGTTATCGGAAGAGGACCTAAAATGTCCATCTGCACTCTATCGAAAGGAGCTTCTACATTATAGACCTGTAGAGGAGATTTACCTTTTCCAGAAGGATTAACCTTAGCAATGCAAATAACACAGGAACGACACCAATCTTCAACATTCTTCTTACACGTGGTTCAATAAAATCTCTGACAGATTTTCGCTAGCGTCCTGTTCACTCCAAATTGTCCAGAAGGAGAATCATGAGCTTTTTTTTAAAATTGAATCAATTTTCTTTTGTGGTACTACTATTTGAAGAACTTGATTTTCTAACGACGGCGATTCCCACTTTTTATATAGAACACCGTTTAGCACAATTAATGCGTCCCAAAGATTCCAGTAAGTTTTACCTAAAACTCCCTTTGCAACCATTTTCTGCCGACTAGGTCGTATTCCATTCTCTTTGTCATGCAAAATTATGGAAATGATAGGATCTTCTAGTTGACTTTTTTCCAATTTTCAAATTCATCCCGCTCTAAAATAATTCGACTGCTTCCATTTTGTTTCTAGCATATTTCATTTCCACTTTTTCACAATAATTACAAAGATTCTCTTCACAAGAACGTCTAGAAAGCCCGTCCGCATTGCGATAAGGTTTCCCACTCCGATACACTGTTTCGAAATCATACTGTTGTAATCGTTCCAATCAACGAGCTAATTGGTTCTCTAATTCTTTAAAAGGCATTAGCCAGCGCAAAGAAACATGATCCGGCCGAATCACAAATTTCTTTCCAAATATATAATGATAAAAATATTTTACTGCATCTACTATTGCTAAAAGTTCTCGACGTGTAACGCAATAATTTTTTCTGATTTATTTAAAACACGACTGTAATATGCAATAACTTTTTTGTATCCCCTTGCATTTGAGATAATACTGCTCCAATTCCATGATTCGTAGCATCTGTGTCTAAAATAAATTCTCCCTTCTCTAATAGAAAAAACAACTGGCGATGAAATCAAAACTCGTTTCAAATCATCGAAAGCCTTTTGACATTGCTCATTCATATAAAATGTAGTTTGACTTTCCGTTAAAATATAAAGAGGCTTTGCAATTAGAGAAAACCCTTTTACTTTACGATAGTAGGAACAAAAACCAATAAAACTACGAATCTGTCTTTTAGTACGTGGGATTGGCCAATTCACAACTGCATTAAACTTTTCTGGATCTGTGGTTATGCCTTTCTTTGAAATAACATGCCTTAAATATTTTACTTCAGAACTTAATAAAATACATTTCTTAGGATTTATTTTCTAATGTGCCGCTCGTAAACAAAGAAAAACTGTTCTCAAGTTCCCCATTATTTCATCAAAAGTTTTCCCAAAAATAATAACGTCATCTAGATAAACTAAACAAATTTCTGACAAATATCTTTTTAAAACCTGTTCCATTAACCTCTCAAATGTAGCGAGCACATTACATATTGTAACGTCTTCGGATCGGTTTCGATATCTCGTACTGCGGCTCACTCTCACAACACACTCGCGCCCGCAAAAGAAATGATAACACTTATTTAAAAAAGATAACTCAGAAACTTTTAATAAAGAATAATTAACACAACAGAACAAGGAACAAAGGAAAATTGCAATAAAATTTAACGTGTGCGAGATGCGTCTGAACGACAGGCCGGCTGTCACACGACTCTCTCAAAATGGCGACTCTCTCTTAAAATGTCCGACTTGTTTGACAACAACTCTCCGAGCAACGCGCTCGGAGACGATCCTCCTCTTACGATTCAATTTCGGATGATTGATACTCCCACAAAGAACAAATATAACGTGTCGCAAATAATAACAGATCGCAAAGACGTAACAATATGTAACGGTGCGACAAGGCACCGTTCCTAGACTTTAATAAATACATATTAAGCCTGGCTTGCTGTCTTTCTTTCTTTCTTTCTCCTGCTCTCTCTCTCTCTCTCTCTCTCTCTCTCTCTCTCTCTCTCTCTCTCTCTCTCGCTTGTTGTCTCGCTTGCTCGCTCGCTTTCTCGCTTGCTCTCACACTCGCCCACCCAGGCCTCGAGCAGTGGGAAAACACAGAAATGCGGTCGGCCGAATATATAAGGCGGCCCGGCCGATACACCAACACCAGATCCCATCCAGCGATCCTAGCAGGAGAGCGATCCAGTCTAGCTACCAGTCCGCATCGAGGTGTTTCTCGACTTCGCCGGAAGTATCCGGCATTTTGATATCTGTCCGCGTCGAGGTGTTTCTCGACTTCGCCGGGAGTATCCGGCATCTTGATACCTGTCCGCGTCGAGGTGTTTCTCGACTTCGCCGGGAGTATCTGGCATCCTGATACCTGACCGCGTCGAGGTGTCTCTCGACTTCGCCGGGAGTATCCGGCATCTTGATATCTGACCGCGTCGAGGTGTCTCGACTTCGCCGGGAGTATCCGGCATCCTGATACCTGTCCGCGTCGAGGTGTCTCTCGAATTCGCCGAGAGTATTCGGACCCGATACAAGTCCACGTCGAGGTGTCTCTCGACTTCACCGGGAGTATCCGGTATCCGTTCTTACCGTGAGCCGACTCAGCCCGGCCCGTGTTCGTACCGTCCGTAGAATAAGACGCGCCGCCTGTTTCGGTCTGCGGACCATCCTGTATATAACGCCGCTCGTCGCGGCCTGCGAACCGCTCGGTATATTCGCTGCTTGCTTCGGTCTGCGGACCACCCTCTATACAGCATCGCTTACGGCGCTTCAAACACACTGCATGTACATATGTAAATTCTATATATCTATCAAATAAACACTATTTCATTCAACTCTGAGTTATTAACGCATACCGGAGTCGCCCCCTTCACTCGAACCCTGACACCGGCGGCTGATCCGCGCGTTGGAAAAGGTGACCGCGTTACACGTAACTCGAAAGGCATAACTGTAAACTGCCACAAATTATTACAACAAGATAAAGCCGTTTTCTCTCTATCTTCTGGACAAACTTTTATTTGCCAATATCCACTTTTTAAATCTAGCGTAGAAAACTAAGAGTTATACCTGATAGTCGATCAAGAATCTATAGAAGGATTGACGATATATAGAAAATATCGTCAATCCTTGGTAGCGGATAAGAGTCTTTTACCGCATTGAGCTTCCTATAATCCACGCAGAAATGAATGGTGCCGTCCTTCTTTCTCACCAAAACAACGGGGAAAACTCATGGACTGTGGGATTTTTCAATGACTCCCTGACTTTCAATTTCCTCTATAACTTTGTTAACCTCTGGTCGCATATGTATGGGAATTTGTCGAGGAACCTGTTTTATAGGTCGAGGATCAGTTAAATTGATTTTATATTCAACAATATTACAACTTTCTGCTATAATGCTTTTCGAAAATATATCCTGAAATTCTGATAAAAATTGCGCAAAAATATTTTTTGTTTTTTATTAAAATTCCGAGTATCGTTCTCAAACAAATTTTTTAATTCGGACGGAACCTTGCGACCAGAGGCCGCAGCGGGATCTCCGCTGGAACCTGACGGCGGAGCGGCGTCGGAGTCCGAAGGACAGCAGCGGGCGGAGCGCGGTGCCGAGCAGCCGCGAGTCTTGATCGACCGGTTGTGACGGCGGAGCGATGGTATGCCGAACATTAACCGCGTCCGATCGGCAAATTTTGGTTTTTCTCTGTTTTTACGTTTTGATTTTCTATATTTTAAGCCTAGACAAACCGTGTCCATTGCAACGGACCGAATATATGTCTTTTTTATCCTGACCCGAGCGTGGGGATTTCTTTTTGTTTCGTGATTTATCGCGAGTCAGCCAGGATGCGCCTCGGCATGTTTCGTCGATATAGATATATATACATGTAGCTCGCATATCGTGATACGTTCCTTTGCAATAACAAGACTAATTAGTGGATAAGCGTGAATGTTAATAGTAATAGAATTTTATATTGAGACTTTTTTATTTATATTTCGTAATGTTTCTGGTCGTAACAATAAGACAGATTAGTCATTAAGAGCGTATACTAGTGGTAAGCTGATTATTATTATTATTATCGAGTCTATTTACAGAGAGCCTTTTATTATTTTTATTTGCGAGACCGTTTGATTTCATGTGTATATAGTTTATGTTCGAGACGGATTATAAAGACTGAGCGTCGCGATAGGCTACTTATTTATAAGCACAATGTTGTAAGCTATGACCAAACAATATATATATATTTCTTCAATAACACACGAATTTTGATACCTTCGATATACTTAGTGATCTCGGTGATTTCGCGCGGAATTTGCTAGCGTTGCGTAGATTTACTTTCTCGCGGATCTGGTGCGACGCCGCAGGGATCACGTGCTTGTTTTAATTCGAGTCGTTTTGTAGTTTCGGTAATGTTTTCTATAGTTTGGTCATTGTTGGCATGTCAAGTCGTCGATTGCTTTGTACTGCGACTGGATGGTAAGTGCATTGACTCTCAATTCCATTTAATCAGTCATCTCGTTATCCCTTCCTAGTTAATAATCGAATCATGAGAAATAAAGGCGATGGAAGTGGAGGGAAATAGTCGGATTTGCATTCTGCATTGTTTTTGGAAATTGGGTCGACAGTGTATTTTTCCCCTTCCACACGACAGAGTGGGAGATGCGCGAAAGCGTCGTCCCGCGAGCGGAAAATCACGCAGCGGAGTGGGGAAAACGAGCGAGGCCAGGTACCGGAGTACGGCACACGACTCCTGGTCAGTCGGTCCGCCATCGTAATCGAGATCGGACGGGAATCCGTCGGCCCGGGAGCTCGAGTCTCTCGTTAACATTATATACTTACCTTGTATCCTTCGCCGGTCGTTCGGAGCGCGTGGTCGCGTCCTTCCGCGATCGTGTACTGTGGTATCCCTGTGGGAACAAACTCTGAAAATAAAGAATTTTTTGTGCAAAGTTTATCTTCGTGTCGTCCTTTCGTGCGTCATCCCCGATCCTGGTAGCGGAGCAGTTCCGGCCTAGAGAGAGCCACGCCGAGACGGAGACCGAAGTCCAGCTGTTGAGCGGCGGAAACACGTCAGCGGGAGCAGCTGTCCTTGCCCGTTGGCTGGAGAAACGGACTGGCGACCGTGTTAAAATTCAGGTGAGAGAGCCTCTCGATTCGCGGCTGAGACCAATAAGAGGTTTCAGTCGCACTACTCGTTTTGCATATTGCCGAGAAACGGCGCGTAAAACCGCGGCTGAGGCCAATAAGAGGCTTTGGTCGCGTACATTCCTCGCATGTCCGGTCACAACCTCACACTCAAAATTCTCTACTTGCGCACAAATTATCTCTGTTTGAACAATTTCATTTCGCTCCCCAGAACTTCCGAAAAAAGATTCAAATAATTTTTCCATTCCAATCTTCAAGAGAAAATCAGCTTCAAGAATGCAATCATTCGAAATTTCAGTAATGACTACGAACATTTCCTCGGAATATTTTCCAAGATCAATTTCGAACTTTAAATATACTCAACGGGTACCCTCTCTCTAGTCGGATATCTAAGAAAACATTTTCCTAATGAAACTTTCTGCTTATCTCCACAAATCAACCTCTTATTTAAAACCGATACTTCTGGGCCCGTATCTATTTAAAAATAACATATTTGCTCGTCTACCGACACATAATAACAAAAACTATTATTTGCTACATTCACTCTGTTAACTCTAAATTCGTTAGATTTTTCCGGAGCGCCTTTACAAAGAGCCGAATTTGCCCCGTGCAATCCGACTAATTCCCGTTTTCCTTTCCAATTGATGGACATTCTGAACGGAAATGCCCTGTTTTTCCGCACTGCCAACATTCTTTTTGCTCATAAAATTTAGGTTTATAATTTCTTTTATTTTCATTACTATTTTTCTCCCGTTTGTTTCTCTTAAAATCTTTTTTTTCTATAGTCTCTTCATTCTTTTTTTTATCAAATTTTTTTTTTGTATTTCTCTCCTTCCGAATTGTATCCGAAATTTCCTTTTCGTTCGGCTTTGTCAAAATGAGAAAAGTTATTTTCCTGAATTACTTTCACAGCCATAGCTCTTTCTACAGCGTTTTTAATGAAGTCACCTCTTCCAACTGTAAAGTACGCTTTATGAAGCGATTTGTTAATGCAACTACGAATTGTGCACTGTAGCGCTGTGTATTGAGGGTGTGTTCGCAATTATGCCGCAGAGAGGAGATGAGGCTGACGCAATAGACAAGGCGTGCTATCCGTAGTTGTTTGATGTATTTATTCGTTATATCGTAGTATGTACAACTATATACAGGTTTTTATGTACAAGTCTCTTGTTGGTTCCGCTTATGTCCGAGCAGCATTAGCGGTCGAGGTGTTCTCGTATGAGTTTTTGGGGGCCCTGAATAGGGCCGTTTGTGTAGTCCTGAAAAGGACTGTTGTTGAAGTTCTTAAAAAGACTGGTGTTGGAGTCTTGAGAAGGACTAGTCTATCGATGGAGGCGTTCCCTGTACGTTATGCTCGGCTTAGTCTGTGTGTGCCGTATAGGACCCCAGCGGCTGCTGCGGGATGTTCTGGCGGCAGTTGCTGGCGCTGACCTTGCTTGTTCACGTGCCGGCGGAAGCCCTGATGGTGAGCGGCTTGGCGATTCCGGCTGGTCCGATTTGAACACGGCGTCCGTCTGCGTTGCCGCGGATGTTAGCGGTAGCGGCTCCCAATCACTGTCGGACTGCGTCGACTGATCGATGATTCGTAGCTCTACCGTGGCCTGGATGCCCCGATGTACCCGAGCTGGTGGCGCCGTTTGCGTTGCTGTGGATGTCGGTGGCGATGCAGCGGCAACAACAGTGGAGGAACAATCCAGACCTCCTGACCCGGACGTCCCACGTCGTGAGGAGGTGCCGCGGTGGTCGTGTAAACCGTGGAGGCCGAAGCTTCAGGCGAGTCAGAGTCCACGGGAGCAAGCGCCAATGCACTCGTCGCTCTGCTCGTGGTCCTGTGAATGTCGATGCCCGCTCTGCCTCGTCTCGCTCTGTGCCAGGTAATTTTGGCGGCGGCAATGACCGTGGTCGACGTTGGTCCCGTGCGATCTTCCAGCTGCAAGGCTGCGGAAAAGAACTAGCGGCGAGTCGAAAGACTGCGCTATTTGCCCAAAAATAAGCCAAATAGTCAGCCGGCTATGTGCTTGCTGGGTACACCCTGCTGGTAGCGAGCCGTGACTGGTTCAATGCTTGGAGCGCGCGGCCTTATATCCCTGCTGCGGCGGCTTTTGTTTACGGAAAAGCATTCCGCTGCTGCGCCGCGTAGCGGCGCGGCGCCGTACCGCTATCGCGTAGTAAGAGCGCTCTCGGGAAAGCTCTGCTCTCCCGGTTGTGCGCGCGTAGGCGCTTTGTGGTGTCTCTTAAGCCGCGTACTCACCAACGGAGCAAGCGCGAGCAAGCACGAGCGAGCGTTCGCTCATATTCACAAATGCTCGCTCGTATTCGATCGAAATTTTTGCCCTACGTCCATACTGCCACAAATTCGCTTTTGGTCGCAGTTGATCCGAAAAGTGGTAGCGAGCAGATCGTGTAATAATGGCGAAAAATAAAAAGTTACTTTGTGCAAGTGCTGCTTTTATTATATTACAGTTAACTTTAAAAGACAAGAAAAGAAAGAAAAATAAACGATGGTGGCAAACAACAGTGTTTAAAAACAGATAAATACATAGTGGAAGTCATCTGCTAAAAGACTTGCAGGTAGAAGAAGAATATGGAATGTTTCAACATTTCTGCAGAATGTCGACATTGGATTTTGAAAAATTATTGCAACTTGTTGAACTGAAAATAATGAAAAACGACACAAACTATAGGAAAGCCATTCCTGCAAAAGAAAGACTTGCTACAACATTACGATTCTTGGCTGCAGGAGATTCATATAGCAGCCTCATGTATATGTTTAGAATATCGAAACAAGTAATATCAAAGATAGTACCGGAAGTTTGTGATGCTATCATTTAGGTATTGCAGAATTATGTGAAGGTAAGTGAAATAAAAGTAGTAACTTATAAATCAATATTGCTTAATTATATTTCCCAAAAGATGTAGTATCACTCTTAAAAATAAAATAAGTAAATCCTTAAAATAAATTTAATTTAATATTTATATGTGACTAATGTTGATAATTAGAAAAAAAAGAGGCTACACTATTCCCGAAATTTGAGTACTCATTTTCATTCTCTGTGGGTTCAGAAGTCTCCATAATATTAGAATAGTGTGCTGTGGTTTCTGATGAAGTAGAAGCAGAAGATGGGGAGGTACTACTATGTTGGACTCCTTCATAGCTTGTCGACACCATAAAATCCTTTGCAAAGTTGGGATTGTTTACGTTCTTGTACGGGTTGAATTGTGAATACATACCCATATCCGCATTAAAAAGAATACTGTTTATTTGATGTTGAACAATTGCACGAGTACGTGTGTCGTAACTTCGTAATTTAAAAGCTACATGTTCCCCATAAACTGAACAGTCATCTCTACTTTCGTTTCCAAGTTTCTTCATAATCGAGTAAGCTTCAGTCAATCTATGATCTTCGGTAACTTTTCTCTTCATAGGATTTTTTTGGGGGAAAGCAATTTCTTGCGCTTAAAATTCGTCATTTTGTTTGGCGTTTCGTGCTGATGCGTAATTATGTCCTCGCTGCTCTCAGATACTTTTTCAATTTCAATTTCCTTCTCTTTATTTAAATTTCCTTCCAAATCATTTGGTTCTTCATCAACAACCTTGACGTTTTTGTTGAGTTCAGCTACCTAAGGACATAACATCGTCAAAGTATTTGTAAAATATTGTATTAATTGTATTTTTTCGTCAATTTGTAGTTGCCTAAAACGAAAAAGGAATGGCTAGATGCTGCGAAACGATTTGAAGAGTTATGGAATTTTCCTAATTGTGTTGGCTCAATCGACGGCAAACATGTGGTAATACAAGCGCCGATAAACAGCGGAAGTGAATACTTCAATTATAAATCAACATTCAGTATAGTTTTAATGGCGGTTGTGGACGCAGACTACTGCTTCACATTTGCTAATGTCGGATGTCAAGAGAGGATATCAGACGCGGGTATCATTAGGCATACAAGTTTCTTTCAGAAGCTCCAAGAAAACAAATTAAATTTACTACCAAGGAATAATTTACCGAACACAGACAAATCTGTACCTTACGTTTTCGTGGCAGACGAAGCTTTCCCTTTGCAAGAACATATTTTAAAACCATATCCTGGTGTTCAACAAAAGGGATCTATTGAGCGAATATTCAATTATAGATTGTCAAGAGCAAGAAGAGTGGTCGAAAATGCATTCGGTATTTTATCCGCTGTATTTAGAGTTTTACGAAAACCAATTTCTTTTGGAGCCTATGAAAGCGGAAAAAGTAGTTTTGGCTTGTATTTACTTGCATAATTATTTAAGGAAAAGTGAATCGTCTCGTAATATTTATACTCCACAAGGGAGTTTTGATTTTGAATTAGACGGTAAAATAAAGGAAGGTATATGGAGACAAGAAACAGAAGAAATTGCATCACTTAAGTCTATACAAAAAATTTCTCGCAAGTCTGCCGCCGCTAATAAAGATAATAGGAAACATTTTGCTGAATATTTTACTACTGTAGGAAAAGTACCGTGGCAAGATTTATATACATAGTCAGTAAGCAGATAAGATCTGGAATACTTTATACATGGAAGTTCTTACTTATTTTATTTTATAACAAATAATTATAAACATTATTATGTACAATAAGTTAATATTGTTCGTTTACTTACCGTTCCTTCTGTGTCCTGGGTATGTTTGAGCGTATTTTTGTCCATCAAAAAGAGTAAACTTTTAAAACCGAACCACTTTGTGTCATACACTTCATCTGTACCCATTCCTGACGCCGTTTGACGAACTCTTTGCCGTTTTTTTCTAAATGATGCGAGAAGTGATTGTATTTTTTTTTTAATTTCTGCACTTTCCGTTCCCATTAAGGTAGCTAATTCTTTCCATGCATCTTCTTTTTTATTTCTTATTTTATAATATGCATTATTAGCATCCCGTAAAACGAGATAAGTTCTATAAGCCTCTATAAGTTTTAAAATTTTATCATTTGGCCATTCCATATTGGACTATCTTTTCGATCAGAGACAGAGAGTAAACTGCTCGCCTAACAGTTGAATTAAAAGAAACAATCGTCTACACCAGACAAGCGCGAACGCGTTTTTTCTTTAATGTACCGACATCAGCCGGATCATTTGCGAGCACGAGCGAGCGAGCATTTTTCTGCTCGCTCGTGCTCGCTAATCCGTACACACCAAATGTTTATTAAGCGCGAATGCTCGCTCGCTCTTGCTCGCTCGTGCTCGCTCCGTTGGTGAGTACGCGGCTTTAGGTCGCCACATGCACAAACAATTTTATTTCTACTTCATGCGTACATTCCGGATACGACAGATATGACAATCGCTCTATATCTGATCCCAACACGACCAAATCCTCCTCGTATTTTTGTTTTCTACTAATAAATTGAGAATAGTACGTCTGTGCCAAATGCCCTTCCCCGAATCGCAACTCTAATTTCGACTTTAACTTTTCGAATTGGAACCTCTCAATTTCCGTTATCCCGTCCAAAACAGACCGCGCTTTTCCTCTTAAGCTAGTGCTACAGTTTTCATTGAATCGTTCCACGCATTCGCCCATGCTATCTAATTGAATTGTGCAAAATATTCACAAAGACGGACACTTCGGTCATAATAATCAGGCTTAAAAAACCTCGCAAAACGTATATGGAAATCCGGTCTCGGTCAATTTGGCTGAAACTTTGCCAAATGTTAGTTCTTGATACGTAGATAAAAAATGTCCATGGGCACAGGCCCTGAAAAATTATATTTTCCGAGCTACAGACACTTGAAGTTAGAGATCTTGCACATAGGCAGCAGGTTAGTAGGGGCGTGTATGTGTGTGTGTGTGTGTGTGTGGGTGGGTGGGTGTGTGTGTGTGTTTGCGCGTACGCGCGCGTATACGTGTTGACAAATGACGAATGAATAGCTTGCAGTTGCGTCCGCAACTGTAATCTGAGTAACTCATTTAAGTGTCACTCGTCGATGACTTGTACGCCATCATTTTGTGGTTGTAATACTTTGTCTTCTGTCAGCTGCGTCTAATGTTGTATCAAGTAAGGACTCATCGGAATATCTAATGTTTCCTTGGTGTCGCGCATAGTCCAGAAACCATATAACACTGGCCACGTGAGCGCATGTACCTAGTGTTCTAGCACCACACTGACATGTACAATAATAACCTGTGATCAGGTCGTCAGCAGCATCGTCAGCGTCGTTCACGTTATCTCTATTATCAACTTTATGAGTTATAAAAACTTGGTGTTTAGTGGCGTTCCGAAATCTGGAATATACTCTAATTGTTATAAATATTTGTTCATTTATATATGTTCGTCGATCTGAAGCTCGTCATCATTATCTCTTTCAAGTTGATCTTGTATACAGGGTGTTTTTTAAACATATGTCAAAAATTCAAGAAGTGATTCTTTGGATCATTTTATGAAAATTTATATCTCTGATGATTTTTCGCAAATCGTTTTGTTTCAAAGATACAGAGCGATAAACATTTACAAGAAATACAATATTTTCATTACATAAATATTACATGTAAAGCTTATTAATCTACATGTTCACAAGAACTGTTGAAAATGACTACCACTAGCTAGGATACATGAATCCAATCTTCTCCTCATTGATTGGCGAACTCGTTGGAATACCCCAGGAGTGTTCCGTATTGAATTACATCCATCAACTATCCGATTTCTTAGATCTTCTTCATTTTCTACTGGAGTGTTATAAACTAACGATTTCAGATAGCCCCATAGGAAAAAATCTATGGGATTTAAATCGGGAGATCGAGCAGGCCATGGATGCGGGCCACCTCGACCAATCCAGTGATCAGGATACGTTGCATTCAGGAACTCACAAGCAACCACACTAAAATGCGCTGGTGCTCCATCGTGCATAAACCATATTACATTCCTCGTCGCCAATGGTATCTCCTCTAGCAAAGCAGGCAGCGATTGCTCCAAAAAATTCCGATATGTTTCAGCGGTAAATTTTCTTGGTAGAAATACCGGTCCAATGAGCAAATTCCCACA
The DNA here is from genome assembly GCA_963971435.1 of Lasius platythorax. Taxonomy (NCBI): domain Eukaryota; kingdom Metazoa; phylum Arthropoda; class Insecta; order Hymenoptera; family Formicidae; genus Lasius; species Lasius platythorax. Next base: position 22,762,364 of record OZ020535.1, on the reverse strand, counting down.
ATTCCAACCCAAACATTTAATGAAAATTGATGTTGGAAACGATCTTCACATACCTCATGTGGGTTCTCTTTGGCTCATGAATGTTTATTGTGGAAATTCATTATTGCGTTTCTTGAGAAATTTGCTTCATCGGTAAAAAAAATTAACGTCAGTAACTGAGGGATTTTAATCAATGCTTGGAGGAGCCATTGACAAAATGCAATTCGTGGTGGAAAATCGCGAAGAAGAAGTGCCTGAACGCGTTGAATGTGGTATGGATATAACATCTGCTGCTTCAAAATTCTCCACACGGTCACATTACTTATATTCAAATCTTCTGCAATTTTTCGTGTAAAAGTACTTGGATCCTCCTCCACCATGTTGAGCACATTTTCTTCCAATTCTACCGTTCTTATTGTCATTGGCCTTCCTGATCCTCCGTTGGACTTAAATGCGCCTGTATCGTGAAAACGTTGATGAATATTTACAAAAGTTTTTCTATCAGGAATACGACGGTTGGGAAATTGTTCACTGTACAGACGCTTAGCCTGTAACGAATTTCCATTGGCAAGTCCATATACAAAATGCATGTCTGTCATCTCGGCATTTGTATAACGATTCATGATAAGGACTTTTACCGATAAAAGCTTTAACAATTTTCAACAAAGTATCCATGGTAACTACCAGTGATGCCAGAATGGATACGCTAGCAACACATTCTGGCATTACTGGTAACAACAAATCGCCCTGTATCTTCGAAACGAAGCGATTTTCGAAAAATCATCAGAGGTATAAGTTTTCATAAAATGATCCAAGGAATCACCCCTTGAATTTTTGACATATGTTTAAGAAACACCCTGTATATGATGGCGCAAGGTTAACTTGCAGGGTGTCTAGTCGAGTCGAGCGGTAAAATTCCCTGACATTTCCAGGTTTTCCAAACTAAAAATCTCAATTTTCCATGACCATTTTCTAACGAATATCTATGTCCACGAGGGCATTAATCCGTAACTCGAAAGTTAATAGAAAAGTGAGTTTCGGTGAAATAAAATATAATACTCCAGGACAGAAGACAACATTGTTTTTTTGGCGAAGAGTGTTAATTCTCAGAATTACAACATATCACATCATCTCATTCAAATCAAAATAAACTTTAACTATCAAAATCAACTTTAACATTAGAGTTTTTGAACACTTATAATTTGTTTAAAATCTTTTATAATTTTTATATTTTTATAAACTCGTTTAAATATTTATGATTAAAACTTAAAATAGTAGTATATTCTTCAGTCGAAAAATGCTGTGCTATATTACACGGTACTCGTATCATATACCAATTGAATGGCTTGGGGCTAGACAGTGACAAGCCACATTTTTTTCATATTCATATCAATTGTATATCAATGTATATATATATACAGGGTGTCACTTAATTCGCGCCCACTAAGTACATAGCGTTATTCCTTATCAAAAAATAAATCGAAAAGTCCTGAACAATATTTTTTTTATAACACTTAATAAAGCAGCAATTACACAGGCACACAAAAAAACAAAAGTTGTATGTCCGAGAAACTAGACCCCCCTAACCCCTTGTTTTTTGGTGCTCTGAATCCGAATCCGAGGTCCGTTTAACTCCATCAGGTCCCAGTTTTTTATAACCTCATAAAATATAAAAATTTGGGATAAATTTGACTTTGTACGGAGAAATCGTTCAACTCTTGGCTGGAATTTAATGAAAACGTTAACCGGTGATATATGTCAATGTGCTGAATCCATCACACTTACCTATACTATGAGATACCTTGCATACCTTCTTGAAATATGAGATCACAGCAAGAATGAAACTATATTTACCGTGAGTAGCGCACTCTTTTGCTTTTAAACGTTCTGTGCAAAGGCATTCGTTTTTTTCGTTTTCTCCCTCTTCGTGGTATATCTCTTTTCCAGTGTCCAATAGTAGTCAGCCATCATATTTTCATTTCACCTCCCTTGATATCGGTGTTCCATTTTTTTGATATCTTGATGGAATCGTTCTCCTTGCTCTTCGCTATAATCACCGAGATTTTTTGGGTACCAATCGAGGTGCGAATCCAAGAAATGTATTTTTAAATTCATCAGACATCCCAATTCCTTGAAGTTTTCAGTCATTTTACAGTCTTAGTCTGTGAAAGTGCCCTATGCCACTTTTCAGATACCATTCATTGTTGTAATGAAGCAGCCATCTTTCTACAATATATAAATCCGACGTCAGGAACATTATATTACAAAAGTTTCCTCATTTTCATTTTCGTTTTGGATGCAATGAATCCAAAATGGACCCTCGATTGGCTTCATGACGTAAAAAACACAATGGTTTCTGTGTTTATGACTCATTTCTCCGATCTACAAAAGAACTTGGATACTTCTTGCGTCCATTACGCGATGAAGTCGTGTTTGGATAGAAACTACTCCTGAATCTGCTGGCATGATAGACAGGCGGGCGATGACAACTGCCCCGAAAGGGGATATGTAGAATGATTCGCTTTGCGGTCCATCATGTTAACAAAGCCAGCGAAGGCGCGCTGCCCTGCAAGGGACGTTAGGGTGCGAGGATGAAGCCGTAGTGTGTCCGACGATGAGTTGACATTGTCCTCATCAAAGTCGGAAAGCCCTGATACTTAGGCCTGGGGAGGTATTAGGGTTATCACCCCTAGGACGGTGGACTCACCTGCGATCGGGACAGGATCCCTAACGTGCTGGTTTTCAATTATACCATGAATTCTAAAAAATCAATTAATCGAAATCGCAATTCTCGTCCAAAGCAATTAGTTGAAGCCGCATCTTCTACACATGATTGTAATGGAAAGGCCAACCAATTTTGCTACATTTGTGGTAAATTTGAAATTTCTAAAAACCGACGAGCAATCACGAAGAGAATTAAAAACATTTATAAAAATTGCTTCGGTTGCAAAGTCAGCAATCAAGAAACGAATTGGGTACCGCACTCAATATGCAGTCCTTGTAATATAATGCTGTGTCGTTGGGAAAAAAATCAGGACCAGAAATATTTAAGATTTAAAGTACCTATGATATGGAGAATACCACTACGTCAGGACCAGTGCTATTTTTGTATGACCAACGTGACCGGGTTCAATAAAAACAATAAATCGAAGATCACTTACGCGGATGTTGAGACAGTAACCAAGCCTGTAATTGCCAACGAAGATCCGGTGTCAAAAATAGAAGACTTAGATACAGCGACCATGCGTTCTTTCAGAAGCCTCAGTATTGATAAATCCAATGATACCGAAAGCGCAAGTGATGATAATGATGACGACGGTAGTGAGAGTGAACAAAGTGATAAAGACTTTAAACTACGTAATAGAAAAGAGATGCCACAAATATTCACGCAACAAGAACTTAACGATCTTATACGAGACTTGGGATTGCCGAAAGATGGGGCAGAATATTTGGCTACAACATTAAAGAGGAAGAATTTATTGTTAAAAGGAGCAACAGCTTACTTTTATCGAGATCGAGAGAAGGATTTCCGGCAGTATTTCTCTCATGGTAAGAAATGTTCATTAGTATTCTGTTCCGATGTCAATGGCTTGATGAATGCCTTGAAACCGGATTGTTATAGAGACGAGGAGTGGAGACTATTCATCGATTCATCGTGTTCCGATTGCGCATTCAGTAACCATGAAAGAAGAATATACAAATATCAAGATGGTCCTGAAGAAAATAAAATATGACGAGCATAAATGGCAAATTTGCGGCGATCTAAAAATCACATCCATGATTCTAGGCCAACAATCTGGCTTTACTAAATATCCCTGCTTTCTATGTCTGTGGGATAGCAGAGATCGGAAGAACCACTACCGGAAAAAAGTGTGGCCAGAAAGGAACACAATGAAACCGGGATCCATGAACATCATCAAGGAGTCATTGATTAACAAATCAAAAGTCTTACTTCCGCCTCTCCATATAAAACTTGGTTTAATAAAGCAGTATGTAAAGGCTTTAAATCAGGAAGGTGATTGTTTTCGTTACATAGAACAAAAGTTTCCTAACATCTTTGACGCTAAATTAAAGGAGGGAATATTCAACGGCCCTCAGATTCGTACACTGCTGAAAGATGTGATCTTTGTTACAAAAATGAATGATGTCGAAAAAGAAGCATGGCTCAGTTTCAAAAACGTTGTCGGAAATTTTTTAGGAAACCACAGAAGTCCAGATTATAAGGAAGTGGTGGGAAAAATGATTGAAAACTTCAAGGAATTGGGATGTCTGATGAGTTTAAAAATACATTTTTTGGATTCGCACCTCGATTGGTTCCCACAAAATCTCGGTGATTATAGCGAAGAGCAAGGAGAACGATTCCATCAAGATATCAGAGAAATGGAACGCCGATATCAAGGGAGGTGGAATGAAAATATGATGGCTGACTACTGCTGGACACTGAAAAGAGACATACCACGAATAGGGAAAAAGCGAAAAAAACGAATGCCTTTGCACAGAACGTTTGAAAGCAAAAGAGTGCGCTACTCACGGTAAATACAGTTTCATTCTTGCTGTGGTCTCATATTTCAAGAAAGTATGCAAGGTATCTCATAGTATAGGTAGGTGTGATGGATTCAGCACATTGACATATATCACCGGTTAACGTTTTCATTAAATTCCAGCCAAGAGTTGAACGATTTCTCCATACAAAGTCAAATTTACCCCGAATTTTCATATTTTTTGAGGTTATAAAAAAACTAGGACCTGATGGAGTTAAACGGACCTCGGATTCGGATTCAGAGCACCAAAAAACAAGGGGATAGGGGGGTCTAGTCTCTCGGACATACAACTTTGGTTTTTTTGTGTGCCTGTGTTATTGAATAAAATACGATCAAATAGCGTCGAACTTTAATTTGGTGCACGTTAGTGAGTCGCGCGTATGACAGTGTGCGCGAGTACATATTACTACTACAGAGTCTCCTCTTTAGAATGCTTTTTTATTCATCTCAATACGATGATTTTTCGCCGAGATATTCGCATTTGAAGAGAAAGGTAGTTTTTTACTTTAAACGCGAATAACTCAGCGAAAAATGGTCGTATCGAGATGCATAAAAGAGCAGTTTAAAGAGGATACTCTGTATTTTAATACTCCTCTCCTCCCAATGAGCTGCAATTTTTTGTTTATGCCATGCACCGTCACAAACTCTGACCATTATTTTTCAATTTCGCATGCTCTCGCTTTGTCAACCGCCATTTTCAATAAATTTATCTCGCAACATTGAAATAAATCGATTCTTAAAGTAGAGATTCCAAGCTTCATTTCCATTGTTTATAGACCTTTCTATCTTTATTATTTACAAAATTATCGTCATTTGAAATTTGGTGATTTTTTCCAAATTTTAAGTGTACCGCTTTTTTTGGACTGAGTATATATATCAATATATATATAATAAATATGATATATGAAAAATCTCAAACATGGAAAAAATGTGGCTTGTCATTATCTAGCCCCAAGCCCTTCAATTCTACTAGTATATGTCAACTGGCGGACTAGTAAAGAGAATCGTATCTTATGTAAATTACATAATAGTAAGCAGACTATATTTTTCGTTATCACAAAACATCCGATAGTTGATGTATCCTTACTTTACTTTAATTACTAATGACTACTTTACTACATTCCCAGCAAGGATGGGCATGAATAACATTCCATGACTGACCATTGATAAATAAAAATTTATTCGTTATTCCCCTTTCTATTTAATGACGAATAAAAATGTATTCGTTATTCAGCCATCAGTAAATGACAAATAAAAATTTATTCGTTATTCGGCTGCTCGTGAATGATGAATAAAAATTTATTCGTTATTCGGCCATTTTTTAATAACGAATACAAATTTATTCGTTATTCGGCTACTCGTGAAGGATGAATAAAAATTTATTCGTTATTCGGCCACTCGTGAATAAAGAATAAAAATTTATTCGTTATTCGGCTACTCGTGAATGATGAATAAAAATTTTTTCGTTATTCAGCCATTTTTGAATAACGAATAGAAATTTATTCGTTATTCAAGGTGGCTACTCGTGAATAATAAATAAAAATTTATTCGTTATTCAGTCATTTTTGAATAACGAATAAAAATTTATTCGTCATTTGATTTATTTCGAATACCGAGTGAAATTATTATTTTTATTTATTCTACAAATTCTGAATGATAAATAAAAGTTTTTTTATAATTTTTTCAAACATAATTAAGTTCGCAATTTAAATTTTGATTTTCTTATTACATCAATTTTATTACATTAACCCTGCTGTTCTATTCGGGTCTATTTGACCCCCCCCCCAAAGCATTTTTTATTTTCTTTCTATATTTCATTTACAAACTTCTTCTCTGGCATTTTGATGATTTCGTCTGTTAATGTAAGATCTCTTTTCTAAAAACTTTTCGAAATCAATTGACATGAATTAGGTTCGGATGATAAAATTATTGTACACGCGAACATTCAGTGTTGGCTCGTATTGGCATTGTTTCGAAATATATTTCTAAAAACATTTTATTTTATTATTTTTTAGAGCTTTTCGATCTTATTGACTCAAACGATGTGAAAATATAGGAAATTCGAACAGAACAGCAGAGTTAAATGTCTACATTTATTTTATTAATTTGATTTATTTTTATTGGTGATTAAGGAATATAAAGGATTTAGGAATTCGAAATAAATATTACATCGATTTATCCATCTTTTTTTCATTTTTAATATGTATATGTTTACAATACATTCTGAATAACGAATAAATTTTTATTCATCATTCACGAGCAGCCGAATAACGAATAAATTTTTATTTGTCATTTACTGATGGCCGAGTAACGAATACATTTTTATTCTGTAATTTTTTGTTATTTAAATGAAAAGTTAGTGAATAATGCCCATCCCTGATTCCCAGATAGCAAGACATGTCATTTTGACGTCAAATATATTTGACGTACTTTGCTACCTGGGTTAGTAATGAGAGATCGTATAGTTTCTATCCGTATTAACATTACGGTATAAGCAGATTAGTAAGGGAATCACAGTTTCTGTGCCACCTTGATTTCATCATCGATTCTCGCAGTTTCTTTAACTGCATCGTCAAGGATCTGTCTCTTCTTTGCCTCGAGTTCTCGTAAAACCTTCGCCGCTCGTTTTCGTCTATCTCGCATCTCTTCTGCATCTCTCTTTTCTCGATTTTCCCGCGCGAGCTCCTCTTTGTACCACATATGCGCATTACGAGCTGCATGTATCAAATCTTTCGTTACGATGAAATTTACAAGTCCTCCCTTGGCATTGACTGTATCATAAATGATTTTTTGAGCGATCAACGACTTTTCTTTTTGATTCTCGACGAGACATTCCTTATTTACGGAAAAACTTCGTTCTACGGCAGCGTTCCCGTGAGAAAGAATCATGACGCTTTTCATGAAACTCGACAAATTTTCGTAATCTTTCTTACCGCAACTCGTAATAAGATCGACCCAGAAATTATCCAAACGAATCTCGGATCGCTTGAAAGTTTGAAACTTCTCTTGAACAACGGGGATGCCAATGAGATGTCTGTACTCGCGGTCGATTTTATCAGCTGTTATTCCCGATATCAAATTGTTTTCCACATAAATCCGTAATGCGGAAAACAACCGCTTATAAGCGATTTCTCCTCGACTTGCTATGGCCGGATCCATACAAGAAACGGATTTCGTTAGAGGGAATTTGAGAGGAGAGCGAACCATAATCTTGTCTACAAAGATTTGAAGACATATGCTTACTTGGTTTTTAAATTGTAGTATTTGGAGGTCCGAAACACCTTTTTTGTGTTTGAGTGCAGCTTCAGTCGCATATCCAACTTTTATGTATTTCGTTGTTACCAAATTATCTTTCTTAGTAACGTCAATTTTGTAAAGATCCGTTTCCTTCAGGACATCGTCCTTTACAAATCTCTCCATGAGAGATCTCACAAGTGCATAAATTGCATCGTGAAGAAATGGCGTCAGCGGATGATCTGATTGAAATTCGGACATGAACGGCTGTACATCGCTCGCGAGGGATTGAAAAAAGGTCAACTTTGGAACGAGCAATGTGTCACCTAACGCGGTCGAAACCGTTTCGAAACTGGCGCATTTCGAAATCGTTTCTTCTTTGGTAACTTTCATCACGTATTTACGGACATTCGGTAGAATGACACGAGCTCGTTCAGCAACAGCGATATTCTCCAACCACCGAATTCCACAAAATTTCAAGGAAAAATCTGCAGAACCAGAAGCGCTGATATAATCTGCTTTTTGAACTGGTACGTTTTTGAACAGGTTATGAAGAGTCCGAAGAAATTCAATTATGTTCCATTTCGTTGCATTTATGCCTGCTTTAAACGCGCAGTGCATAGTATGCAGTCCGCAATTGCCTAAATCAAGCAGCTTCTTGTCCTCTGGATCGGAAAATAAATCGAGTTTCAGATCTCTCAAAAACTTGAAGTTGACGTTTGGCCCGTCTATCGAAATGTGTGTCATCTTCTTGAGCATGTCCAGTGGTACACAGCCTTTGATTGCCTCGAGTAAATCGATTGCCGTTGTGTGTCCGAAAAATGTTGAAGTCATATATCTCGTCGAAGTTTCATTTTTCTCATCGTCCCAGAACCGGACCACAATGTCCATTTGTTCCTTTTGGCATAATTTATTTAAGCTTTTATCGAACGATATGACTAGTTCATTACTTTTTTGGATTAACAGGTAAAGTTCTTTTTGAAAGTGTCTCGTTATCCCATACGTGATTGTGTACGACGCTTTGTCTTTACACAAATTCATCCGTTTTACGATATCGCTATTAAGGAATATAGTTTTCATTAGCGAGACACTACTTTCCACGTCTTTTAAAGAGTTGTGACGCATCACTGCGTTCAGACACCACATTATCTCCGCCTTTGATGTTTCGTCCGTCAGTACGAAATTTTTCATTTTCGTCAATTTTCCTTGTTGAGTTACGGCAGACGTTTTGGTACAGCAATGTTCCATGCAAACGTTCGTACAGGATTCAAAGAGTAAACGATTTTCATGTGACGATACCGATGAAACTGGCTGCAGAATTCTTTTGGAGTGTGGATTGGACAGAGTTACAGCGCTCACATCTCTTTTTCTAGCTTTAGTTACGTTCCCATCGACGAACGATACGCTTATCGAGTTTTTGTATTTTATGATGTCCTGGTGTTTTTTGCTATTCATATGACTGTGTAATGCTGCCCGACCCATATTACTCAACGAGAATGTCGAATTGCATAAGGAGCATGAGGCAGCAAACTTGTCATTTGAAGATTCCTTTACCCATGATGAGAACGTGGCTCTTCAGTACATTTTTTGTTGAAATTGCATCTTTTAATTTTTGTATTGGCGTTCGGCATGGTGTATGCATTGATGATCGGGATCTTTAAAGTAAAGGCTTGAAAATTGCAAAAACAAAAATATGAAATTAAACGTTTATAGATAAAAGACAAAAATATGTGAATCTAAATTGGTACTTCGCTTTTTCTATTATTTTTTAAAATTCACAAAATATTTTTTATAAAAAATCAATTTTTTTTCTGTAATGGTAAGTTAATATTTATTAAATGTTGTTAGTTTCCATTATATTTAGCAGTAATATTTATTTATTTATTTATTTACTTTATTTTTGGTAGGTAGAGTTTAAACCGAGAAAAAAGAGAATGGGAAAGAATATTTACCCTTCAGTTACACACAGGTGCACTAAAATTCGCATCAGCCATAAGTGATTTACCTTTGGTTTTTTCGACAAAATGTTTCGTTCTACGAGATTTTTAACCAATAAAACGATATATCCCGATGTTGTACTACATGCCACGTGATTCCTTATCCTCTTTATACACTTGACTAACTAGTCGACACCGGCGTTACAAGAGAACATGACAGATGTTTGAGATGGAGCATTTAGCTCCACAATTTAAGCGCTATAATTAATTTAGCACGTTTGTTATAATAAAAACGGTAAATGTGCCGTGTACTAGAAAAACCAAAAGTCGACCCTTCTCCTTGGAACAAAAACTAAAGTCCTCGGTAATATTGATTGTCCTGAAAAGCAGAAAACACAAACAAAATTAACTTCTTTCACGCTAAAAACACATGAGAAAATAAACATTACTAACCACCTTTAGCCGTCGATACATCGATCGAGATACATTAGGCATGCGCGAAGGCTCGCGTGGGCCTTCAATTAATAATCACGCGCGTTGACGCGCACCTCGCGCATGTCAGGTGCGTACAAACCTTGCAAGACCCGTCGACAGCCAATCGAGCATGGCGCCCGGAGGTCACCTTCAAATGTTCAAAATAATCAAAAGCGATTGGATGCTGACCAAAAGACAGCCCCTTTGCAAAGAGATTAAAAGATGCGCCCATCGGCGACGAGGGCTAACATCCCAGGGCGCGACAATCCGGCTGACTGCGCGTCCAGAGGCATCTCACCAAGCGAAATAGTGGATCACCCTCTGTGGTGGACAGGACCTCCTTGGCTTCGCAAGGAGGATTCCTGCTGGCCCAAGGAGAGAACGGAGATTCCAGAGGACTACCTTCCAGAGAAGAGTCGTGGCTCACCAAAGCGCACGGCAACTTCAGTCCGAACCCGAGCTTCTGCTTTGGTTCTCATCGCTGCATCGGCTCCAGCGAGTGACGGCGTGGTGCCTTCGATGGCGTCGCGCTACAACACGCGGCAACGAGAGGGTCCCTTGCAACACAAAGCAAACACTTTAGACTGACAAACTTGACGCGGCTTTATTTCAATGGATTCACTTAATACAAAGAATTCATTACCCTGAAGAGGTCTCCGCCATTTCCGCACATCGTCTCGCATCACCCAGAAGCAAGCTGGCTAAATTGAGTCCGTTCTTGGGTGAAAACGGAGTAGGGACGCCTCACGCACGCCATCCTTTCATACGACGAGCGTCATCCAATAATAATTTTAACGGCTTCATGGCTCACCAAACTGCTGATCGAAGCATGCCATCGCCGGACACTTCACGGAGGAGTACAACTAATGCTCGGTCTCCTTCGCCTTTGCTTTTGGATTCCTCAAGATCGGGCCGCTGTGAAGCAATTGCTGCATCGCTGCGTCACCTGCACGCGATGGCGAGCCGTCACACCGCAGCCTCCAATGGGGAATCTACCGCGAGGACGGGTTACTCCTGCACGGCTATTTCTGAGAACCGGCGTTGATTACGCTGGTCCAATCTTCGTCCGCACTAGCAAGGGCCGAGGACATCGAGCTTACAAAGGTTTCATAGCCGTGTTCATCTGCTTTTGCACCAAGGCCGTACATCTGGAGCTCGTGTCGCACTACACTGCAGAAGCCTTCCTCGCCACCTTTCATCGCTTTGTCTCTCGCCGAGGCCTTTGCGAGGAGATGTATTCTGACTGCGGAACGAATTTTGTCGGAGCAGATAGAGCTCTACAAGAGCTCTTCCTCGCATCTTCGTTGGAGAGCCGCCGGATCGCGGATACCGTTGCCACAGAGAAAGCCAAGTGGCGGTTCAATCCTCCCGCCGCGCCGCACTTTGGAGGACTGGGAAGCCGCAGTGAAGTCCACAAAACACCACCTGCGCCGCGTCATCGGAGAAATCACCCTCACCTTCGAGGAGATGACAACCTTTCTCGCACAGGTAGAGGCATGCCTAAATTCTCGGCCACTGCTAGCTCTTTCTGACGACCCAGATGACATCTCCGCTTTAACACCCGGGCACTTCCTGGTCGGAGCTTCGCTCCTGGCTGTGCCCGAACCGTCACTGACGGAAAATGCCAAGAACACGCTGTCCCGATGGCAGCTCGTTCAAAAAATGCGGGACCACTTTTGGCAGCGGTGGTCGCGCGAGTACATCCACGAGATGACCCCAAAACCGAAGTGGCTGAAGAACGAAGCCGTCCCTGATGTCGGAGCACTCTGCCTGGTCCGCTCGGAAATCACTCCACCGAATCGATAGCCTCTGGCAAGAATCATCAGACTGCACCCCGGAGACGACGGAGTCATACAAGTAGTCACGGTCAAGACGCCCACATCGGAACTCGTTCGACCATTGACGAAGATCGTACTTCTGCCCGGAACCAACGACGAAACTCCGCTGCTAAAAAACTAAAAAAATAACTAAGCTATGTATAAGATCAACTCTTAGGTCAATGTTTAGAATGTAAAAGATTTACTTCCCTCTCTTTTTTCTATCAATCATTGTTCGTATTCGCTTTTCGTAATTATGTCTTCATTTCAGCGCCGTTGCACGTGTGTCTCACCTCACGCCGTGACACATTATTCATCGTCTTCACTTTCATTTTCAATCTGCGATACCTGTCAGCTATAATCAAACTCTCGTGTCAATATTTACCGCATTCCTCAGAATTCGCTCACCGCAAGGGATCGAACAGCCCTCCGCTGCAGACTTAACCTCACGCTCCACTGCGACTCATCTTACTGCATGTATTTCACTCACTTTCCAAATTATTAATTTCATTTAACGATTCACTCGCCTTCTTTATTACTTAAACATTGCATCACTTCATATCACTACTGTTTACTACACAGTCACTCACACTCAACCTAACGTGACTCTCGTCACCACATGCGAAGCCCTGCGCAACCGCGCTTCGCCCTGCGAGAATCGATCAGACATCGATATAAATCACCTCGACGCCTGTCCGCACTGCCATCATAATTTCGTCACATACTGACAAGGCGGGCGCGATGTTTGAGATGGAGCATTTAGCTCCACAATTTAAGCGCTATAATTAATTTAGCACGTTTGTTATAATAAAACGGTAAATGTGCCGTGTACTAGAAAAATCAAAAGTCGACCTTTTTCCTTGGAACAAAAACTAAAGTTCTCGGTAATATTGATTGTCCTGAAAAGCAGAAAACACAAACAAAATTAACTTCTTTCACACTATAAAAACACATGAGAAAATAAACATTACTAACCACCTTTAGCCGTCGATACATCGATCGAGATACATTAGGCATGCGCGAAGGCTCGCGTGGGCCTTCAATTAATAATCACGCACGTTGACGCGCACCTCGCGCATGTCAGGTGCGTACAAACCTTGCAAGACCCGTCGGCAGCCAATCAAGCATGGCGCCCCGAGGTCACCTTAAAATGTTCAAAATAATCAAAAGCGATTGGATGCTGACCAAAAGACGGCCCCTTTGCAAAGGGATTAAAAGATGCGACGAGGGCTCTTGTCAGCTTTTCGCTCGCACGCTAAACCGCAAATAAAACCGCAATCAATTCACCGCTTTCAATCTTACTGAAGATTTTTACTCAATACTTTTTATTGTACATTTTGTACGTACTTTCATCTTTTTGTGCTTATTAAAACTTAATTTTTGTGTACGTTACGTGTGGTGACTCTTAACTCAGACTCCTTGTGACCAAAAGGGGAGGATCGCTCCTTCTCGATTCCAAGTCGCGCTCGCGAACAACAGATATATCAAACAAACTAGTTATAAGCACATCTAACCTCATTCACTTTCATTTCGGTTTTATTAGTATTTGTAAATTACTTTGTCGCGGAACTTTAATCGTATAAAATAAACTTTCATTGCTTACCGTCGTTAAACAAACGTTTCAAGAACACAACTTTGTCTTGTATTATTTATAAACGTGAAACCGGCAACTCGCAACTGTAACGTCGAATGTAAGTACACAGGTATAACGTAAAAATATAACCTTAACGACAAGATCTGACACTTTACGACATCTAGCGACAATAATAATATTACGCTAGATGTCGGATCATTCGAGAACGCCGGTAAGAAAGACAAAAATATATATACGCTATCGATGCCGTGTCTCTTTCTGTCCCGAAGTTTCCGATGCTAGTACTTTTTTGCGAGATAAAAAAGGACAACAAATGTCATTTTTAAGGATTTAACGAAATTCCAGAAAAGTCACAAAATTTCATGACTTTTCCAGGACTTTTCCAGAAGTCCGAAAATTCCTTGACATTTCCAGGTTTCCATGACCGCTAGACACCCTGACTTGGTACACTCCTATTGTCAAATTTTTGAGGTATTCTAAATCAACTACAGGAAAATCTGGAATGTCAAGGTGATTCAGTCGTCTCCATTGTCCATTTCGCCTTTGGAGATTATTAACCTCAACTCTTGCTTAGACTTAATTTGGAGTTAGAGATCTTCGTAAGATTTCGCGAGCTAACTGAGGAGTAGCACCTTGCATTTGAATGCTAGGGTAATACCGATTTATTATTGCGCCAACTATGCAATAATAATTATTAAGGTATTTCGCATGCTGCATATTTAGGGTTTTGTTAACAAACTTAAATATCGATCGAAGATGACCATGTCTGCTTTCTACGATCCATCGAGATTTTGTAATAATGCGCGTTGCATTGGCATCTTCGGTTGTAAGTTGGTTCTGTCCAGGCTGAAGTATAGCTGGTATTTTATGCTCAATACCTAACAGACGTAAGAAAGGTATTGCATCTCGATACCGTCTATCTACGAGAACAATGTCACAATCTTGAAACAATTTCTCAATGAATTTCCGTCTCTTTCAAATTCATGTCTAAGTATCTCAGCGTCATTGTTTCTTGCGTCAGAAAAATACGGACCAAATATCGCCAAAATGTAACCATATGGAGCTACGATTAAGGTTGGTTTCAAAAGGGCCTACCTTTATGCATCGAGTAGGATTGACGTAACACACAAAAGTTAGTACTCTTATTAATGTATGCATAAGTACTGTCTATTATGGCAACAACATTCGGTATATCAGGTTGAGGATTGTATAAAATATTTGCAAACTCTGTTACATGTTGAGTAATATAATTTTGTCTCGTTATTGACGCAGGTCTAATATTGTTTAAAATAAATCTTTGTGATAACGATCTTCTTATATAATCTATAACGGAACTTACAATTAATCTGCTACTGTAGCCGAATATGACTTTTAAAAATTGTCGCTTAAACCCTGTATTATTTTACACAAAAATGCTAATAAGTCCTTTTTACTAATATATCTGAGCTTTCCATTTTGCAGTACAGAATCGCAATAAGTCAAAATATCTTCGAACTGCTGCTTTGTCATAGGTGCAATGCACTGAAAATCATCGTCGCTTAAGTCGTTTTCATCAATGCATCTTGTTTTATTTACACATACATCCCTGAGTTGATTTAGAAACGCGAATATTTGCGGTCCTCGAATGATGCATGGCCTGTTAATTGAACGTAAAGCAGGTAAATGGATTCTTTGAAGTAAGCCATCATCATCTAAATGATGTGAACAGGACCTTACATCTTCTGACACGTAAATATTTCTTTCTATGAAGATATTAACTCGACAAGCAATTGACAGCCTTCGTAAGTTATCTCGAGCATTACAAATAACACAATTCGCATTTGCTGTTTGATACAAATCGACGTTTAATCGAACTTGGATTTTCTTCCAGCATTGCTACTTCATCAGAGATAAACCTATTGCAGTTTAGACATAATCGAATCATTAACTGTAAAGGAGGGTAATTGAACTCATTACGTCTAGCAATAGCGATTTGCCGCTTAATAATATTTTCGTCAGCATCTATGCGTGCCAAATTCTTGATAGGAAATAGCTTACTGCAAGTATAGCAATGAAGTTGTGGCGGTCTGCCAGCCATTTTTTCAAACGTAAGCGTTTGGGAGATTTCAAAAAAAGAACAATATTTTTCAAAGACGTCAATTATGAAGAAAAAAAACAAAAAGTGTTTTCTACGTAAAGAAAGATTAAAAACTAATAGATTATTACAATATTGATAAGCTAACTACAGATTTGACGTCACAGAAGTAGAATACACACTTAATTATAATCTTGTATATTATGTAATCTATTGAACCAAAGTTAATCTAATGTCAAAAAAATAAAGAACGACTCACGCGAATAGAAAAAAAATAAAAAAGGCAATAATACAATTATTAACATGAAAAAAGCAAGGTCGCATAAAAATGAAAATGTAAATTATTAATGATGTACGTGCGTACAAGTGGCCTTCACTTGGACACCGTACAATTGGACACGTTGCAAATGGACACAATGCAAATGGACACGAAACATTGCACACGGTTCAATTGGACACAGTGCATTTGGACAGTAATTTTAGACACAGTCGCTTTTGGACACGTAAGAAAATACACGCCGTTCATTTGAACACCGTTTATTTGGACACCGTCAATTGCCCACCGTTCGTTTAGACACCGTTCGATTGGACACCGTTTAATTTAAAAAGTACAGACTACACCCCCCCACCCCCACCCCCCACCCCCCACCCCCGTTACAAACCCATGTGGAATACCTCTTCGGATTTTTATTTTCGGATTTTTACTAAGTCCCCTAAGCGTGACTTGTTCACGCTTAGCGGGGCTCGATCCCTTGCCTCGCTCACCCTTGGCGAGGGGGGTTCCCATCTCTGGGAATAGTAAAGTGCAGAGCTACTGCAACCGAACGCTTCCCCAGGTGGCGGATAGGGGAACGGCCTCCAGATATGGAGGTTGGCTGCGAATAACCCTTTGGGGGAATAAGCAGTCGCGGACCAAAAGCGGTGGTGTTAACCCGACAGCGGAGTGGGCTCTCCCTCTGGAAAGGGAAGCTCTATAAAAAGCTCCAATGCTAGGGTCACCACGACAAGGCGGGTGAGTGTCGCCTTTAAATAAGCACTCCAATTCCCGGGTAGGTCGGACCCGTAAGCCGTGGAAGGCAGCTGGCCTAAGGGATGCAACCCCCGACAGAAAAGCAAATATCCAGGATTATGAAGATGGACCAAGGAAACATGATGAACTTACCGTCGCAGGAAGAACGGACTTCCAGGGACCGGCGCAGCGGGGATATCGTCCCAGTTCCCGCTGTGTCGTCATCGAATGATGGGCCAGCCGTCGGATTTGAGGAGAGTTCGGCGGTGGAAATGGCTATCGCCTTAACTGGTGGCGTTGAAGAGAGTGCTGGGACCTCAAGAAGGGATGCTGATGCTCTGCTCGTGACAGTCCGGAATCCAGAGCTGCGTCTCGTAAGAGTAGAAGAGATCGTGTCTTTTCGGTCTCCACTTCGAAGGCCGCCGAAAGATCGGAAAAAGCAGGTAGGTGCTATATATAAGCATTTAGGGTCTCCACCAGACAGAGCGGGCGCAATCCAGCGCTATCGAAATTTTGGACGATGAGGCGAATTCTGAATCATCTTCAGTGAAAGAGTCAGATAAGGATCGCATAGCGAGAGGGGACAGATGCCGTAGAGGTAGACCGCCCACCACTGGCGAATGGGTCGGAAAAACTAAGGCAAAGACGGATTATAACGCAGCTAGGGCGAGAGAGTTGCAGCTGGACGAGATTGAGAAGATTCTCGATCCTCGGGCTCCTCCCAAATGGACTGAATCTAAGCAAAACCTCCCTAGAGTCGAGGATCTTAGAAAAGATCTGGAGGAATTATCTCACGTCGAGATTGAGAAGAAGGCTTGTGACTCCTTAAACTTTTTGGAAAAGCTTTCTGACATTTCTTGTGGGCTTAGCTCTCGCTTCGTGCACGAGATGCGGATCGCTATCCGCAAGCTTGATGCTTCAATTTTGGAGCTATCCGATAGGCTTCCCCGGAGGATTAAAGCGCAATCTCAACTCGAGAAAGCTAGAGACGACTACCTTAGGAAGAAAGTAGAGAGGTTGGAGGAATTGGGAATTGCTCGCCTGGAGATTTCTTCCCTAAAAGCGGCTTTCTCTCCCACGGGACATAGCCCCCCGCACAAGAGAGCGAAGGGCTTGAACGAGACTGCCACGAGGGAGATTGGGACCCAGATGGAGCTTGGGGAGGTAAGTTCTCCTGATCCCATTACGGCTCCTCTCCCTGTCTCTCCTGTCGTAGGAAAAGCAACGATTGACAGGGGTTCTTCCCCTGTTTGGAGTGCTACTCCCCTAGTAGTGACACCCACTCTGGCTAGAGGAGTTCATGGTGCGAGTGATGATGTCTTCTTCACGAAGTCCAGGGACCTTACAGCATTGGAACAAAGTCTTCTGGACCAGATTGAGGCGCTAGTTATGCAAAAGGGATCCTTACTTGAGGACATTAGTCGCATCAGGGGGGACCTGGATGACCCCCGTAAGGGCTTGTTCTCTTCGGTTGTGGAAGGAAAACGCTCTTTACCTAATACCCCTGTGGCTAATAGTGCGAAAAAGAGGAATAAGAAGAAGAAACGGAAGATAGCGACAAAGGCAGATGTGGTCATGGTACAGGTTCATCCTCCGCAGAGTGCTGCAAGGTCACGGGCGGAGGGAGCGGACAATGTTGCACCTGTTGCTCCTGATGAATTATGGTCTCGAGTTGTCGGTCGGAAAGCGAGACGTTTGTCCCGCAAAAATCCTATAACCGAGACTGAAACGTCTCCTTATTCGAGATCGGATAAGGAGAGGAGGAGGAACAACCAGACGAGGGTTGACCATCAGCCCACCAGTCGACGAACTGAAAATGAAGAGCTCATTACTAGGAGAGGAGAAGAGAAGAGGAAACGTGGACCTGGACTAGGACCTAGGCCTCCGTCTACGGCTGCTGTTTCGGTGACGTAAAGCCGGGGGTCACACTTAGTTACCGGGATGTGATGTCTGAAGCGAGATCAAATATAGATTTGGAGAAGCTTGGCATTACCGACTCACGTACCAGGCAGGCGATTAATGGAGGGATCATCCAGATTCCTGGCAAAGACCGTTCCAAAAAGGCTGATGACTTGGCTTCACATTTGGATGCAGTCCTGAAAGGTAAAGGCGTTATTATTGGTCGTCCGTCCAAGTGTTCGGAATTAAGTATAAGGGGACTTGATATCACGGTTAATCCGGAGGATATTCTCGTGGAAGTTGCAAAAATGGGGGGTTGTAGAAAGGAAGAAATTCGAATTGGACAGATTCGCGAAACCCCCGTTGGGGTCGCCTTGGATCCGTTTGGGTCAGGTGTCCTGCCCTTGCTGCCAGACGAGTGGTGAGGGCTGGGAGTATTCGGGTGGGCTGGGGTCAAGCTATAGTAGAACCACTTCGACCCCGCCCTCTTGTGTGCTATCGTTGCCTGGAACAGGGTCACGTTCGGCAACGATGCACGTCGGTAATTGATAGAAGTGATCGTTGTTTTCGCTGCGGAGTCTCTGGACATCGTTTGGGCCAGTGTTCGGCAGAACCCCGATGTCCGCTTTGTACGGACCTTGGGCGGTCGGCTGGTCACGTGCTTGGGGGGAGAGGGTGCGCCCCCCCCCTCCTCCGCATGTTACTCCTGACGATCGGGATGTTGTCGTTCCGAGATCCCGTGTGTCCTCCGGCGCTCAAGTTGAAAAACCTCTGAGCATGGATGTTAGCTTCTGCAATCAAGAGACCGTCGATCCTAGGGGATCGCAGGCGAAAAGAATACGGGACACTACCCCTTCTCCCGAGATTGTATCTAAGAAGACTCGACGTAGGCAGAGGGAGGGCATGGAAATTGAACCTCGGGTTGATCAGCCTGGTCCCTCCCATTCTTCCTCTTTGAATAGAGGGAATATTGAAGTAGAGGCTAGAGAATCGGCGGGCACTTCTGCATCGCTGTCTCCCGCCAACGCCGCTTCAACCAATGGCTCTTTTATAAAACGTAAAAATCATGGAAGATAGGCAATTGGAAGATAACTTACCGCAGCAGGAGTATCTCGGAGCTCCAGCTGCCGGCGTGGAAGGCACTATTGTCCCTGGTGCCTCCACGTCGTCATCGTGCAAAGGGCCAACTGCAGTGTCTACGGCGGGCGTTGCAGCGGAAATGACTACCGTCGATGAGGTTCCCAATCCTGTGGATGCTGTGGAGGATCTGCTTTTAGGTCGTCCTCCATGGTTGGACGAAATGGATCCTGATTTGGGCACTGAGGAGATGGAAACACAGGATGACGCGATATCCAAGAAGAGGAAGGCGGATGTCTCTCCTGTAATTAGCATTTCAAGCGAGGAGGAGGTTGTTGCCCCTTACTCATTGCGGGGGTCCAGGAAATGTAGAATTGTAGCCTCTCCTAAGGATGAAAAAATCGATCTTACGCGGCTTTCTAAGACCCCAATTCGCTCGGATGATGCGAGTGTCGCGGATAGGGACGATGGAACAGCAGGTTTGTCTCAGAGAGGGAAAACGGGTAATTCTGTCAGGTTCAGGACGAAGAAGAGCCTTGTCCAAATTACACCGCCCACGCCCAAGATTGACCTTAAGCCTTAGCTTGACGAGGTCACATATGACGAGCTTATCGATATGGGCGTAACCGATGCGGGAACCGTTGCGTTGGAATGCATGGGGGTGGTGGATGCGGTGCGAGTTAAAAGCAAGCGATTACAAGGACCCTTGAGTAGTGTGATGAAAAATAAGATCAAGAAAGTGAACGAAGTTATTAGAGTACTAATTCAAATGGGAGAAGCATCCGGTGATCCGTTATTTTGGGAAACCAAATCTAAGAAGCTCGCGGACGAATTAGTAACTGTCAAGAAGGAACTAGATAGAAATAAAAGTGAAAACGTAGCTCTGAAAAAGGAAAAAGAAAATCTTTGGAACGAGATCACGAAATTAAGGATAGAGGTAGAAAAAATTGACGAACTAAAGAGTGAAAATGACAGCCTATGGAAGGCCATTAATGATATGAGAAAGGATATGCGAAAACTAAGCAGGGAAAGGTCACCCGAGAGGTTGAATAGGGGTGAATCTGATTTAGAGGCTAGACTTGCCTTTCGTGACGATGTCTCGCCTGTGGCTGGTCCGTCGGGGGTGAGTGCGGCCTCTGGAACGCCCTTGGCAATAACTCCGGTACCTGGAAATAAAGAAGAAGTTAAAATACATGTGTCTAATATGATCAAAAAACTGAAGAATGTTAGGAAACAGGAGAAAAAACAAGATGAGAACGAAGCGGGACTGGACATGAGTTGGGATCAGGTGGAACATACTGAGAGCCCACTCCCACAAAGGTTACCTAGGCCCTCTAAACCAAGTATTGTGGCCAATGTACAACTGGTCCCGCCTAGAGAAGAAATAAGATCGGATACGGAACAATATCTTTCCCCTTCCGTCAAGGGAGATGGATTCAAAGGAAGTTCCAGGAAGAGGAAAACTCAGCTGGGAAGAAGAGGAGACGAACACGAGGAACGTTGGACGGAAGTCGTCAATAAGAACGGTAGAGGTAATAGGAAGGGAAAAGAGATAGGCTTGGCCAAAGAACAAGGCAAGATGGAGCCCAAGCCTACATCCTCCTCGGAGGTTGATAGGAAGAGGAAAGCTTAGGGAAGAACAGCTAAATCAGTGAGGATGCCTGCTAGGACCGCGGCCGTTTCCATTACCGGTCGTACGGATGACTTCTCCTACCGAGATGCCCTAACAACGGCAAGAGAGAAGATTTCCCTGGCAGACCTCAAGATACAGAAGACAAGGCTGAGAAGAGCGGCAAACGGCGGATACTTAATAGAAATTATGGATCCAGGATGTTTTGCGAAGGCCAAGGCTCTGCAAGACCAATTAAAAGCCATTTTACCGGAGGAGAAAGCCAACGTGGCTCGCCCAATGAAGACTGGCGAGCTTAGATTCATAGGCTTAGATATTGCAGCCACGAGCGACGAGGTGGCTGACTTTATCGTGGAGAATGGTAAATGTGGGAAGGAGGATATTAAGGTAAGTGAAATACAGGCCATGAGAAATGGCCTGTATACCGTATGGGCGAGATGCCCACTCGCAGTTGCGGTCTATATAGCTAAAATGAGAAAGGCGCGAATAGGTTGGACGTTCTCCAGAATTGAAATGTTAGAGACCAGGCCCACTCAGTGCTTTCGGTGCTGGGGTTTTGGCCATGTCCGATACTCTTGTAGCTCCAACATTGATAGGAGTCGCGCTTGTTTCAATTACGGAATGGAGGGTCACGCACTTAGGGCATTTACGCGACCGTCTCGCTGTGTAGTCTGCGAGGCCGAAGGTAGAACAAGTGACCATAGGCTTGGTTCGGCGTCTTGTAAAATGGACAGAAAGCAGAGTAAGCCCAGGCCTAAGCCTAGATCCTCCGCTGTTACGCCGGGTAGGAGGACTGGCGATAATATAGGCATAGTGTCTAATGCTTAAGATCCTGCAGTGTAATCTAAATCACTGTTGGTCAGCTCAGGATCTATTTGAGCAGAATATGATAGATTTGCATTCTGGACTCGGCATCGTGTCGGAACCAATCAGGATACCGGAATCTGTGCATTGGTTCGGTAGTGTGGATGGACGCTCTGCGATCCGTTGGAACCCCGAGATTCTTCGCGATATCTGCATCCTGGTGAAGAGAGGTCAACATTACGTAGCTATTAAGTGTAGAGACATTTTCATTATTTCGTGTTATGTTTCTCCGAATGTGCCTCTTGGGGAATTCTTAGACTTTCTCGATGAAATATCGGAGGTGTTGGAGGAGACTTCGGGTAACAAGGTCATTGTAAGCGGTGACTTTAATTCATGGTTGATACTGTGGGGATCCTCGAGTACCAACGGCCGCGGGGATCGTGTGGAACAGTGGGCTGCAACACACGATCTTAGGCTCGTGAACGTCGGTAATACCCCCACCTGTTTGAGGACTCGGGGGAGTTCGATAGTGGATCTCACATGGGCATCCCCTGGGATAATAGGTCAGATTAGCGACTGGCAGGTCAGGGATGACGTGGAAACGTTATCCGACCATGCCTATATCACGTTCAATATCGGAGGCTCCTTTTCGTCTCATAGATGTGGTAAGATGTTTCGTCGCTGGAACTGGTCCAAGTTGGACCTGACCACCTTTGAGTTATCCCTGGTCTGGGCTTGCCACAGGGATCTGGGTGTGGAGGAGCAGGAACAACTATCAGCAAGAGACAATGCCTCGTGGATAGACCGTGTTATGGAAGAGGCGGCCGATGCCTCGACTCCCAGGACCGGGCGCAGGCTACCGAAAAAGTCCACGTACTGGTGGAACGATGCCATTGCGGAACTTAGATCCGCGAGCATTAGGGCCAGAAGACTGTGGCAGCGAGGCAAGAAGCGCAGAAGACCATCTAGCGAGATTAAGGATCTGGAAGAGAACTATTGCTTGAAGAAGAAGGAATTAAATCATGCAATTCGCAAGGCGGAAACTGCCGCACGGAAAGAGCTTATTGCCACCATCGACAAAGATCCCTGGGGTCTACCATACCGGATCGTGATGAGTCGGCTGAGACAATCTTCACCGAGTCTCAGTGAATCCCTTGAATTGGGGACTTTAGATTGTCTGCTGGTGAAGCTTTTCCCTGGATGCACATCTCGGGAAGTTTTGCCCCTATACGAAGATTTTCAGTGGGAGGAAGATTGGGCAGTCTCCTACCGGGAAACGTATCATCTGTTGCTGGAAAGAATGGTTCATAAAGCCGCTCCGGGTCCTGACGGTTTTATGGCTACGCTATGGAAAAAGGTCACTGGCGGTATGATTGCTAGAGTGACCTCCTGCTATAATTCTTGTTTGAAGGAGGGGATTTTTCCAGAACCGTGGAAACGCGCCAACCTGGTGCTAATCCCCAAAGCGAGGTCGAAAAGCGCTGATTTGACTCTTCCGAAGGCTCGCCCAATTTGCCTGTTGGACGAAATCGGCAAAACATTTGAACGGATAATATCAGATAGACTGTTGGACTGGATGCGGGATAATCCGGAGATGGACCTGTCCGAAAACCAGTATGGTTTTAGAAAGAGGTCCACCTGTGATACTCTATTACGGGTCAAGGCTATAGCGACGGATGCCGTTAATGAAGGAGGGGTCGCCATTGCGATCGGATTGGACATCGAAAACGCGTTCAACTCTCTTCCATGGAGAACGATCCGGAAGGTCCTCATCGATAAAGGTTATCCGGTATATCTGAGGAGAATAATAGATTCTTATCTATCAGACAGGTTCATCCAATATTCCACGATAGAGGGTAGAACGGCCTCTAGACGAATGGAAGCCGGAGTTCCACAGGGGTCCGTATTGGGCCCCCTGTTGTGGAACATAGCTTTTGATTCGGTACTTACTACACCGAAAGAGATTGGTTGTCACGTCATCTGTTATGCTGATGACACTTTGATTATTGCCACGGCGGATTGTGTTCAGACGGCTGCTGTTAGAGCGGGAATTCAAGTGTCTCTAATCATGAGGGAGATTCAGCGTCTTGGATTGCGAGTGGCGGAGGCGAAGACCGAGACCGTCATCTTTCATGGTAAAGTCTGCCCGAATCCTTTGCCGCGGGTCAGTGTAAGGAAGACCAGGATAAGTCTAGGTAAGTCTATGAAGTATCTTGGTGTCATTGTGGACAGTCGCTGGTCCTTCTCGGACCATTTCCAATATGTAAATGAGAAGGCGACCAAAGTTACGCGAGCCCTGGGAAGATTGATGCCCAATCTTAGGGGGCCAGACGAGAGCAAGAGGCAACTCTACGCCAACGTCGTCCAGTCGATCGTCCTGTATGGAGCTCCGGTCTGGTGCGACGCCTTGGTTTCGTCGAA
The DNA here is from genome assembly GCA_963971435.1 of Lasius platythorax. Lineage (NCBI taxonomy): Eukaryota > Metazoa > Arthropoda > Insecta > Hymenoptera > Formicidae > Lasius > Lasius platythorax. The sequence continues at coordinate 22,737,874 of OZ020535.1, read as the reverse complement.
AAGTAAACAGCGAGTGTTTAACCGCATTCAGAGAATTTTAGCAATTCGGGTTTCAGCGGCTTATAGAACGTCTTGTGTGGCGGCTTCATTACTCGCCAGGATTCCTCCTTTCTTCATGCTGGCTATGTGTAGAAGAAAGGTATACGACGCTCGGAAGTGGAGAGACGATTGGACCACGCAAGAGGCGAAGGAGATAATACTCGCGGAAACGCTTCTCCTCGAACGCCAATGGAAGATATACCTGAGTAATCCAGCTCACTACTGGAAACATATCTTAGAGGTTATCAATCCCAATTTCGAAGAGTGGATAGCGAGAAGTCACGGAAGACTCGGCTATCACCTGACCCAGTTTTTGACTGGCCATGGTAGTTTTGGGTCTTTCCTACATAAGATTAAAAAGAGAGAGAACGCGTCGTGTTTTCACTGTGACGTGCTTTCGGATACGGTAGATCATACCCTAAGGGAGTGTCCGGCTTGGTCGGTGGATAGGATCCAATTGAGGATAAAGTTCAAGATGGCGGACGGCGAACCTCTCACATTGGAGTACGTGGTGAGGAAGATTTTGGAATCACAAGATTACTGGTCGTTCTTCGTCCGATCCTTCGCGGCGAGGGTCATCAGAGCCAAGGAAGAGGAAGAAAGAAGGCGACGAAAGGAGCTTAGCCGCTCCCCTTCCCCTGTATAACAGAGGGATATCAAATTCTTACCATTGCAGTTTAACGACCGAGATGGAAGTAAGTCACTACCGACACACACTCAAACATACGCACGCACACATTTACACGTTCACACACTCACACGCGTTGCTAGTAGTGTACTTGCAGTTGTCTCTTTATGAGACTCATTTGCTCGATCGTAAAGGAGGAACTTGTTTATCCGGTTATTTTCATCCGGATTAGTCCTTTTGCGGTTCTTCTCTTAGACAACTCGGTAGTCCGTCATTGATTAAAGATGATGGTAGTCATTCGGACCTTCAATAAACGCGCTAAGGGATGAGGGAGGGTACACTAGGGAGTGGGAAGGGACACTCACAGATACACTTACACAAGAATGGGGGGGAAAGGGGGTATCATACTCACACGTTCACACGACATATACACTTACAACACACAGGGATTTTCTAAAATTACTGGAGGGCGGCGGGTCGAGAAAACGTAAGGGGGGAGGGGGAGGGATAAATTTAAAGAGGGGTGGGTTAGGTTCGAAGGGTATTTTAGTTTTCTTCCCGTAAAGTAGAGCATGTAATGCGTCAGCCGGGGGGGGGGGGAGGAATTTCGGAAAGATATGCTTTGCGGTTCTTTGAATTTCCCGGAAAGTGCGGTCAAAGGTTAGGCCGCGTACAGGGAGGAGGTTTTAGTGGGTATTTCCGGTCATTTCTTCGACCAATTGGATGAGTCCCAGAGTACCTGGCCGTACGGGCGGTCAGGTCTGCGTAAATGCATTTCCTCCTACCCTCGCAAAAAGAAAAGAAAATGTGGAATACCTCTGGTGTCCAATCAAACGGTGTCCAAACGAACGGTGGGCAATTGACGGTGTCCAAACGAACGGTGGGCAATTGACGGTGTTCAAACGAACGGTGGGCAATTAACGGTGTCCAAATGAACGGCGTGTATTTTCTTACGTGTCCAAAAGCGACTGTGTCTAAAATTACTGTGTCCAAATGCACTGTGTCCAATTGAACCGTGTGCAAAGTTTCGTGTCCATTTGCAACGTGTCCATTTGCAACGTGTCCAATTGTACGGTGTCCAAGTGCACCGCTCCCCGTGTGTACATGTATATGCATTAGTACAGCGCTCGGAATTAGTTGACCTTTTCAGCCCCGAGGCGACGCCTACAGTAGGCGGCCTACTGTCCCCTCACTACCGGTCGAAGTTCGACGGTGAAGCCACCGATCGCGCGTTTGACGCTGTGCCTCGAGAGCTGTGCTTAGGAATAGACCTACCGGGGAAACCACTTAAAAAAACGCATCAGCAATAGTACCTCCTGGATGATGTAGAAAGCTATTGTTAATACTGCGATTTATATGTTATGTGTATTTATATATTATTATGACTGTATAATTAATATGAATTTTTAGTAACTTTAACTAATTATAAAACACAAACCCCACACACACACACATACACACACACACACACCCCACACACACACACACACCCACACACGCACGCAGGCACGCACGCATCCATACACGCCCCTACTACCCTGCTGCGTATGTGCAAGATTTCTAACTTCAAAGTGTCTGTAGCTCGGAAAATATAATTTTTCAGGGCCTGTGCCCATGGACATTTTTTATCTACGTATTAAGAACTAACATTTGGCAAAGTTTCAGCCAAATTGACCGAGACCGGTTTCCATATACTTTTTGCGGGGTCCTTTATATCCAAGCTCATTATTATTATTTACGCGCTCATTTCGCCCTAAAGCTTCTCTATTATTAGTAAAACTTAGCTGGGTCATTTGTCGAGCTCTCTCCTGCATTCGACGTATCTCCTCGTCCCGCTCGCGCAACTGCGTTTCAAATTCCAAGCGTTATTTTAACTGCTCCTCCCGCATCTGTTGAATCTCCCAGAAAGCGGTTTGAAGAGTCACCGTTTCCGCCGTCGGCTCAGAAATCATTGTTAAAGGAGTCGCAGGTCGAAATCTTTCCGGGTCGAAACTTCCACCGTCAGATCCTGTTGTCCACTTCCTGTGGCCATTTTCTGCTCGTTGTTGCTGTCGCTCGTATCCCGGACAAGCCCTTAAAATGTTACGTCCGCGGAACGATATATCGTTAACGCTTGCGACACAACTATTCGGCTCTCACGAATCACGTCGTAAACAATTAGAACACTTAATTGAAACACAATAACTTTATTAAAATAAAATTAACACTAGGAACGTAATAATTAATTGAATTAAACAGGGCCGTCAGAAAAACGCGTCCGCGCCGTATGACAGCTGATTCCAATCTCAAAATGTCCGTCGTTGTTTCTCAACATTCCTCCTTGACAACGCACCCGGAGACGATCTTCCCATTTTCGAAAGGCATAACATCGCGGTTACATTCAGGGCCGTAACAATATATGTATATATGTATATATACATATATTGTTGCGCGCGCCCTTTTATAATACGTCTCTGCTTCGGTGTCAACTTCAGTTTTCGAGAGATCCTCTCCAAGCGCGTTGCCGAGAGATTTGTTGTTAAACAACGTTAAGCAATTTAAAGCAGATTGAGTCTTTTGACAGCTGTCCTGTCGAACGGACGTATCCCTTAAACGCTCTAAATAATTGTATTATTTATTGTTCTCTGTTCTCGTTATATTAAAGTTACGTATTCTTTTTTTAAATATCGCGTTGATTATTTACGGCACGAGTGCGGCAATCGAGCGACAGTGCAAACGCGCGTTGCGGTATTAATTAAATCACTCTGCGGACGCAACATTTTGGGGGCTCGTCCGGGATACGAGCAGCAGCAACAACGAGCAGATAATGATCACAGGAAGTGAACAACAGGATCCGATGGCATGAGTTTCGACCCGCAAAAGATTTCGAGCTGCAACTTCATTTACGGTGACTTCTGAGCCGACGGCGGAGACAGTGAATCTCCAGGCCGCAATTCGCGAGATCCAACAATTGCAAGAGGAACAGCTAAGGCAGCGGGTAGACTTTGAGGCACAGTTGCGAGAGCGGGACGCGGAGTTTTGCCGAATGCAGGAGAGAGTACTGCCTGCAACACAGCTAAGTCCCTCCAATAACAAAAATATAATAGAGCGTAGGGAACGCGGAACATTTAATAATGAAATTAGTTATAAATTGAAGCCCTACAATTTTGACAGTAGTGTCCCTTTGCGCGAATTTTTCACTCAGTTTCATTTAATAGCTCAAGCGAACGCGTGGTCCGATTCGGTAAAAACAGTAGCGTTAGCGTCGTGTTTAAGGGGGCAGGCGCGTTCCGTATTAGACGGGATTTTTGAGATTGAGAATTTGAAATTTGAAGAACTAAAATCTAGATTAGAATTGCGTTTTGGAGAAGAGCATTTGGTCCAGACATATTATATACAGTTTACCAATAGAAAACAGAAATTTTCCGAGGATTTGGCTACTTTTGGCGCAGATTTGGAACGTCTATCGCGGTTGGCTTACCCCGAATGCTCGCACGGGGTATGAGACAAAATTGCTTGCGCGCAATTTATTGCTGCTTTAACAGATGGGTTTGTAAAGCGCACTTTACAATTAGAGGGTGTAACTTCTTTGGGGTCTGCCATAGAAAGGGCAATGGCCGTAAAAGTTGTACAAGAAAATAGTTTCTTAAAAAAAAAAGATGAAAGAAGTAATTTTAAATTTAGAACTAAAAGAAATAAATTCGAGTTTGATAAAGATAATAAAATAATAAAGAAGGAAGAAGGAAATAAAGAGAAAAAGAATTTTGAAAAAGAAAAGTCTTTTAATAAATCGCAAAGAAATAAATTTGTTCGAAGTAAAGAGTGCTGGCAATGTGGAGCCCAGGGGCACTACCGGTCGGAATGTCCCGCTTTAACTAGTGAGGGAATATCCGACAGGGGAAATTGTCGAAACTCGTTGCAAAGTAATTGTGAGAGTAGGATTAGGAAAATTTTCTCTGGACGTTCCTATGTTGGTAGCCAAGATTTTGGATGAATGTATTTTAGGGACTGATTTTCTGGAAATGGTTAATTTAAGAAAAAGTCTTCGAGCCAGTTTATCGAAAACGCGGTATGATTGAAAAGCCCGACAAATTCATTTTGATGTAGGTCAAGACGTTTGGTTTTATAACCCTCGGAAGATTAAGGGAAGGGCTCCCAAGTTACAAAGTAATTAGGCCCCTATAGAATAATTAAAAACTTATTGTTAGTGATGTTGTTTTTGGTATTCGAAAATTAAATATACATAGAAATAAAGTTGTTCACGTCGATAGGCTAGCCCTATTTTATGAAAAACGAATTTTAAACTAGGAGTTTTTTTTCGGAACCCGATGTGATATGATGTAAATAATTTTAAACTGTGTTATTAAGTATAATATTGGTTTTGTGTTTGCTTATATTTGTGGCGTTTATACGCCACCACAAATACGCCTGCACAACGGCAACCCGCGCAACGGAAGTCCCGCGCGCGACAGCCGCTATCACGTGCCAGGAGCGCGGCTTATCAGGTCCTGTGCACGTGCCGGAGCGCGAGCGCGCAGCGGTTTCCGAATACCTGCCGCCACGCGGCGTCCGTTTCTCGCGAGTGAAAATCCCCAGTGTGGGGCATATAAGGAGCAGCGCGCGGCAGACCAGCATCAGTCACGGCTCTCGCTAGAGAGGTATATACCTCGCCTTTTGAGTAGCAGAGTCGGCGACAGGCGGATAACCACACCGCCGTTATATTTTTCCATCCACATTGGGTGACAAATACAGCCGCAAGGGGGACCCACGTCACCTGCCGCCGCCCGCATCACCTGGGCAACACTTGCGGCCAGACTACGAGGGGACACCAGACAGGCGATCCAAGCGGGTCCAGTGGACGCTATCAGAGTGGAAGCTGCAGCCAGTGGATCTGTCGCCGGTGCGTTTCACACGCCCCCCTCGGAGTCTCCTGACCACGTGGGACATACGAGTACGGAGATACACCTCGCCTACGGGGCCTTGGAGCGTGCCAGCGATCCTCTCACCCTTGCCGGAGTCGCCGTCATCTCGGAGCTGTTCCACGACGACCGGGACGCAGACTGCAGCCGTAAGCCGGGTACATAGAGGCACACAGGACTACTCCTACTGCAGGGACGCCTCTACACAGTATCAACCCGCGACTGCTGACCAGGCAACGCAGTCCGACCTCTCCGACTGGGAGATTCCGGCTCCGGCAGGGAACACTAGTGACGCCGCTTCACCACTGCCTGAGGACAGGAGTTATACTCCCCCGGGGACTCCGCCAGCGCTCCGGAAGTGGGGACCTCCCCGCTACACTTCCACGGAGCCTCGCATACAGTGACGAGAGCGCCGTTTTTGACGCATACATCCGCGTACAATCGGCCCTTTTCAGGGCCACACAAATAAGCCAAAAACAAACATACTGTATATAGTGTCTATAATAAAGAAGTACAAAAAACTACTTCACATTCTCGTAAGCGTTATCATCTCCCCACGGCGATCCTCTGCGCTAGGATATAAGACACGCGACGAACGATAAGCGCTACATATTGTTCAGGAGTTTTGAGGAAGTTTCGAGATGTGGAGATGTTGTTGTGAAGAATGAGGACTGTCTCGCCCGCGGTTTTTGATCCGTCGTTTTCCCGTGGGACAAAGGGCAAATGCCGAGACAGGAACTTGAGGAGTCCTTGTATAAGGATGTTGGGTCCACGGAAAATACCCCCCTCTTGTTCGAAGGCTACGAGAGGCACGCCTACGCTGGAATTCAAGTCTATATCGAGATAAGATTCTCTGAAGACAAGAAAATGAGTAACGTTGGAAGTCACCACGAGCTTAAATTGAATTTTAACAAGAGGCGATACTGGTAGGCGATTGGATCTAGCATTTTGCTCGGTAACTTGGACAGGAGCCCAAGGTAGAGCAAGGAGATTTGCCAAGGATCCTGAGGTCGTCATGAAGGTGCATTGGTGGAATAAATCTCCCCATTATTGATTGTCGGAACGACAATTTTCAAGAGGGGGAACAGTGTAGCATGCGCCCTTTTATGATACGTCTCTGCTTTGGTGTCAACTTCACTTTTCGAGAGATCCTCTCCAAGCGCGTTGCCGAGAGATTTGTTGTTAAACAACGTTAAGCAATTTAAAGCAGATTGGGTCTTTTGACAGCTGTCCTGTCGAACGGACGTATCCCTTAAACGCTCTAAATAATTGTATTATTTATTGTTCCCTGATTTTTGTTATATTAAAGTTACGTGTTTTTTTTTAAATATCGCGTTGATTATTTATGGCGCGAGTGCGGCGACCGAGCGACGATGCGAACGCGCGTTGCGGTATTAATTAAATCACTCCGGACGCAACAATATCATAAATGAAGTAGTACTGAGATTGGACCCGTATTAAAAAAAAGTCTTACCTTGAAAAATTTTAATTGCTCAGAAAGCATGTATTGATAGCTTGGGATATCTTGAAATTATGATATTGATCTGGATAAATTTAAATATTGCTTTGGATATTGCCTTAGATACTGTTATGGATATTGTTTATAATCCGGTTCGAAGGACCAAATGTTAAGACTTGTTGCCTTTTGCGTATGAGGACTCTGTTTTATTATGGATCAATATTTTAAAATAAAGCACAAAAATTCGTGGTAAATTTTATAAAAACTTTACTATTTAATGCGATTTGTTACACACACAAGACTAACGCCATAGAGATAGACAAGACAAAATCAGAACAGCAGAAAGATGAACAGTAAAGTTGGACGACATCCATGGACGTCCGCAAGAGGGGGGGCAAGAGGGGGAATTTGCCCCCCTGGAATTAGCAAAAAATTAGCGGATGAATAAGTAAAAGTAGAGGGAGGCGAGTCCGAGGATTGAATTTCAGACTGGTCGCTTATCTCTTTCCTCGGCTTTTTAAAAAAGTTTTGTATGTTCATGTGTGTATTCGAATATTATATATTATATAAAAATATTTCAAAAAAAGCTATCAAGAAGACTTTTTCAAAAAGGTTTCTTCTTGATAATATGTACTTTCTTTATTTACTCAAGTTATTGCAATCTTATTTGTAGAAAGCAAAGGCAGACGTTGATTAAATAATAAATAAAAGATGAGATCTTATTTAATTTTTGAAAAGCAGGCGAATTAAATTCGAGCAAAGCAGAGAGAGAAACATTGAAAAATCAAAATTCTATTGACAAAAGAAAAACATGTATTTTCTGATTATGGATTAGGGCAGAGATCGGCAAGGTTAGCACAACTTTGTCCTTCCTTTATTCCAGTACTGATTGTGAGATTTATATTCCGTCCAGCGAAAGAACTACCACGGATCAGACGAAAACTCGTCCGTTTCGCACAGGTCTCGCCTAGAAAACCTCCCTTCACCGTGAAGGCTTTACGCCGTCGTACTGCTTGTATACGATACTGGATAGCACGTCACGCTCTCCCCACTTTTCCCGCCTATGCGCAGACCGTGGTAGGTTTCTCGCTAGATGGAGTATACTTGCACATTTCGGTCCGATTCCGTGACTCACATCTATTGCCCCCCACTTACAGCTCGCTCGTTAACAACGAGATACGCGTAACTAAAGAGCGCCTGCCTTTGCTTGCTTTCTACAAATTAAATTTTTGCAATATAAATTGAGCAAATAAAGAAAATATATATTATCAGAAAGAGACCTTTTTAAACGTTTTCTTGTGAGTTTTTTTAAATATTATTATATAATATAAAATAGCACAAACATGTGGACATACAAAATTTAAAAAAAAAACGAGAATAGAAACAAGAGACCAGTGTGAAATTAAATCCTCGGTTTCGTTTCTCTCTACTTCCACTGATTTATCGGCTTCAACTATTTCCTCAACTTCGTCCAGCGTTGCAATTAGCAACGTTTATGATATCGGACGATACATCGGCGCTACCTCAGACTTATCCTGCGAAGAAAAAGTTGAAGTTTTTATGGACACATGGGTTCCGGAAAAAAGTTTCAACTTCAAAAAAATCGGTGAAAAAAGAAACTTTCGATTCGAATGGCTACAGGCATATGCCCCTTGGCTGGCATATTCTGAAGTTGCTGACGGTGCCTTCTGTAAATTTTGTGTTCTTTTCAAGCAAAAGGTTCGTCGAGGATTGCAAGGTTCTTTTATTTTGAAAGGATTCAAGAAATATAAAGATTTTAATAAGGCAGCACGAAATCATGTTCAGTCCGAATGACACAAACAAGCTGTTTCGGATGGAACCAATTTGATGGCCATAAAGGAAAACAAGAAACTGAGCATTACTAGTATAATTTCCCAATCCAGAGCAGATTTGATTACAAAGAACCGCGAAAAGTTATCTTCGATTGTACAAACAATAGTTTTTTGCGGAACTCATGACTTGGTTCTTTGTGGTAAAGCGTCAAATGAAGGTAATTTCAAAGATCTTTTAAAGTTCCATGTACAAGCTGGTGATTCGGTTTTAAGTCAGCATTTAGAAGAAGGCGCACGGAATGCGCAATATACATTTGCTAGAACCAAGCATGAGATAATTGAAATATGTGAAAGCATAATAGCAAATGATATTGTTTCAAAAGCTAATGCCTCCAAATGCTTCTCAATTCTAGCAGTTGAAACCAGTGACATTGCTGGAATAGAACAGCTTTCTTTAGGCGTTAGATTTTGAAGATATCAAATTAATTATACAAGAAGAGTTTCTTGGCTTTGTTGAGTTTAAAAAATTTGATGCTCAATCTATTTCCGATGCTATTTTAGCGAAATGCCAAAGCTTAAATTTAAACATGGCATATTGTGTAGGCCAGGGGTATGATGGGTGCGCTGCAACGGGAAAAAAGAATGGCGTGAGGAGTATAATACAACGAAAGTCTCGAGTATAATACCCGAATATTCATTATGTTCATTGCTCGTCACATAGATTGAACCTGGTTGTTCATGATTTGAATGAATTGAGCGAAGTCAGGAATACTATAAATTTGTATTTATTGTTAAAAGAAATAATAATTTTTTTAGGGAAAGTAATATTTGAAGACAACTAGTTCCTTCAATCCCTATGCTTTGCGAAACACGTTGGACCGAGAAGCACAAATCTATTGGCTTATTTAAGGAGCATTTCGGAACAATATTGGAAAAATTGCTTGAAGTTTCTGAAGGGTAGTAGTAAGCAAGAAGCTAATTGTTTATACTGTGCCGCAACTAGCCCGATATTTCTATTATGCCTATTTATAATGCCAAAATATTCCAAAATATTAGAACCAATTTCTGTATTATTACAAAATAAACAAATAAATTTGCTTGAATGTCAAAATCATATAAAACGTTTAATTCTTCATGAAAAACGGGATGAATTTGACAGTATTTTTACGGAATGCGAGAAGTTCAGCTGCTCGATTGGTGTTGAGATTAATACCACAGACTGTATCAAAACTAATTACAAGAGCGAATTATTCCACAGAAGATCCCGAAGAATACTATAAACTAAGCCTATTTTTACCGTATAGAGATTCGCTTATAAGTTCTTTAAGCATTAGATTCTCTGAAGAAAATTCAAGTATTTTTAATCTTTTTCGTTTGTATTCTTCCACTTTCAAAACTATGACCCGTGAGCAAAGCAAGCAGTTGTTGTTAGAGATTGATGAGAGTGGTGACTTACTTAATGAGGGTCTTGTATGGCACAAGATAATAAAAGACTGAGATATTTACCCTGGATGACATGCTTACTGCTGCCAAATTTGTGTCTGCGATTCAAGCTGTGCTTCTTAAATCACTATTGTTACCTGTTACGACAGCAACAATAGAGAGATCGTTTAGCACCTTACGACGAGTTAAAGCATCGTTGCGCTCAACAATGTCTGAATCCAGAATTAGTGGTCTTTGTATGTTAAGCGTTTATAGGCAAAGAATTGCAAATAATGAAAAAAACTATCAGTCAAGTGATAGACAAATTTGGTCAAGATAATAGAAGACTAATTTTTTTGTTTTGCCAAAATTGAAAAAAGAAAATAGCTAGAATCAAATAAAAAAAGTTAAAAAGTAAAATAAATAAATAAATGAATAAAATACAAAAATATTAAAAAAAAATAAATATAAAATAAAACAATTTTAATCTACAATTTTTAAAAAATTTTAAAATAAAAAAAATTTAAATCTAAAAAAACAAAAAAACCTTTCTCGATATACACCTACTTTGTCGCGGTGAGAAAGCTTTTACTACCAAAAGATATATAAATTTCAAATTATAAGTATTCAAATTCTGGAAGTAACATTTTGAATCATGCTCCCCGCCCCTGGAAAAAATCTTGCGGACGCCCATGACAACATCTCTCTCTCTCTCTCTCCCCCTCTCCCTCTCCCTCTTCAGGTTGTGGCATGCCAGTCTTGTGTTAAGCTTTTTTACCATCCAGGATGTGTAAGTAAGCATAAGATTTATGATAAAAACCGTGAACTGGTGTCATGTCCTGGCCCATTTGAGAAGTTTACAATTGAAAGTGAAGCAGATATGAAGAAGGCATCTGCAGTGGCGGGGAGCAGCAGGGATAGACTAGGATATTCAGGATCTATAGGTTCGTTTACGACATCAAGCAGTGGAAATAGAACATCAGGAGTGAGTGGACCATCGAGTATTGACGTAAAAATAGATTGGCTTGTAAAAATTGTGAAAGAATTAAAAGATGAAACAGCATGTAAGAAGGAAATTAAGATGATGGTCAAGGAAATAGTTCGAGAAGAACTGGGAAATATTAAACAAGAACTTGGAGACCTAAGAAGAATGATACAGGCAGGAGCTTGTGGGCCGTCAGAAGGAGCGCAAAGAAGATATAGCGAAGCAGTTAAAGAGAAGAAGAAGGAAAATATTATAATTGTCAAACCCAAGGTGCAACAGGAGAGTGAAGCAACTAAAAAACTGATAAAAGAAAAGGTAGATATCAAGAACATGGCTATGGGAATAACGAAGCTAAAAAAAGGAAGTAAGGGAACAGTTATTCTCGGTTGTGAGACTAAAGAAGAAATGGAAAAACTAAAGGCGACAGTACAAGCCAAGCTGGGCGAAAATTTCAAAGTTACTGAGTCACCGAGGATGAAACCTAAAATAAAAATTGTTAATATTGGCGAGGAAGAAATGACGTTAAATGATGATGATTTTATAGGTACAATCAAGAAGCAGAACAAAATTGACGCGAAAAATGAAGGAATTCATATGCGAATAGTGAAGAGAATAGTTAAAGAGAAAAGAAATGATAAAAATCAATCCGGAAGAAAAGAAAAAGAAAGTATCGTAATAATGGAAGCTGATGAAGAGACTCATGAAGTAATGCTGAGCAAAGGAAAACTGAATGTAGGATGGAGAAAGTGTCCTGCATTCAATCACATTAACATTAAAAGTTGTTTTAAATGCTGGGGTTATTATCATATTGCAAAGAATTGTACGCGTAATGAAACATGTCACAAATGTGCAGGAAATCATAATGTGAATGAATGTACAACGACAAAGAAAAGATGTATAAATTGTATGTTTAAGATTCAAACATACAACTTGAAAATAAATGATGAACATGACGCACTTGATCCGGAATGCCCGACTTTCAAGAGAGCGATACAGGAGGAGAAGAGGAGAGCCGGCTGGGAGGATGCTAAATAGCAACTACAGAAGGAAACAGAACTGATACTATATACAAATGCGCAAAGTCTGATGGCGCATAAAGACGAGATACAGCATCAGATTATGAAGAAAATGAACCCTGCGTTCATCGCGTTATCAGAAACCAGAGTGACTGTAGAAATTGAAGACTGTGAAGTGAACGTACCGGGATATAGTATGATTAGATGTGATGCTGAGAATAGAAATACAGGAGGGGTTGTTTTATATGTAAGGGATGATATTAAATATGAGATAGTATTAGTAAAGAAGTTAGAATCGAATTGTTGGTGTGCTGCGATTGAAGTGAAAGATAATTTGTATAGAGGAGTAATAATGGTAATATATCATTCACCGAGTGCATCGCACGGTGATTTCGTAAGATTTCTGGAGGATATAGTAGAAGAATTAATAATACGAGGAGAATGTATAGTAATAGAAGACTTTAATATAGATATTATGTTAGATTCGTTTTATACAAGGAAGTTGCAGACGACAATGTTAAGCTTAGGCATGAAACAATATGTAAATAAACCGACGAGAATTACGAAAGACAGTAAAACAATCATAGATTTAATTTACGCTAATAATAAAATAGTAGTGCAGGTAATTCATGAACCTAAAATAACAGACTATGCGTGGTTAAAAGTCGAACTTAATGCGAGTAAAATTGATAATAAATACAGAGAATTTAGTGCTAGGAATTTTAAAGAATTTAATGTAGATGAATTTATTAAATTAGTGGAAAATAATTTAGAACAAAGCCAAGATATGAATGTCAGTGTGAGAGCAAAGAAACTTGTTGATAATATAGTAGATGCATTGGACACTACAGCGCCTAAGAAAAAATTTAGAATTCCAAAAATATGGGAAGGAAAAAAATGGTTTTCGGATGAAATAAGAGAAGCAGCGGCGAAAAGGGATGAGGCGTACAGTAAAGCGTTGTATCACGATATGGACAAAAATTGGTTACAGTTTAAAATCGAAAGAAATGCAGTGGTCAAACTAATCAGGACAAAAAAGAAAGAATATTATGAAAATATGATAGATCATAACAAGGGAAATCCGACATCTATGTGGAAAACCCTGAAAGAAATAATAAGAGGCGAACCAACGGGTACAAAGGCAATAGAGAATATAGATTTTGAAATATTAGATAATACTGAAGGGTGCAATATAGCTGATAAATTTAATTTATATTATATACAGAGTATTGATAGCATAGTAAAATCTATAAATAGTGGTAACTTGGGAAATCCAGGTAAAAGAATTATTTTTGTTATTGAAAGCGAGGGGATTATGGAAAATTTTGAGATGATTAGAATAGAGCATTTACAAAAAATTGTTATGGAACTACCAAAAAAGAGAGGAACGGAAGAGGGAATAACTAGTGATATACTTAAAGCAGTATTTTATGTAATAAAAGAGGAATTTGTTGATATAATAAATAACTCTTTGAGGGAAGGTTGCTGTCCAGAAGATTGAAAAACGTTTACGATAATACCGATTCCAAAAATAGAAAAAGCTAAGAAAGCAAGTGAATTTAGGCCTATAAATATGTTACCAATATTCGAGAAAGTATTAGAATTAGTAGTTAAAAAACAAATTGAGACGTTTTTTGAAGATAATTGTATCATAACAGAGCATCAATCGGGTTTTAGAAAACAGTATTCGTGTGAAACAGCGATTCAAACAGTCATTGACGAATGGAAATTGATAGTTAGTGAAGCAAAAATGGTGGGGGTAATTTTCATGGATCTCAAGAGAGCATTTGAAACAATAGATAGGAAAAGATTGTTAGAGAATTTATATCAATACGGAATTAGAGAAACAGCTTTAGAATGGTTAAGATCATATCTAAAGAATAGAACACAACAGGTACGATTTAACAATGAATGGTCTACATTATTGGCCACAGAATATGGAGTACCACAGGGATCTGTATTAGGACCTTTGTTATTTATAATATACATAAATGATATAATTAAAGTCTGCCCGGAAGGATGTAACATAAAAATGTTTGCGGATGATACGCTGGTGTATGTGACCGGAAAGAGTAGTGCGGAATTAGAAAGAAAAATGAATATGGCATTTGTTACAGTGGAAAAATGGATGAATACAAATAAGTTAAAAATAAATGCAGGAAAAACGAAATATATGATAGTTAGAAGTATAAGGAAAGAACTGAGAGGTAACATTACATTGAAATGTTTGGATGGAACTGAAATAGAGCGTGTGGAAAGAATGAAATATCTAGGCATAATTATTGACGAGAGACTAAGATTTAAGGACCACTGTGATTATATGCTAAAGAAAATAGGGAAAAAAGTGAGTTTTTTAAATAGAATAGGTAATTACATATCGGCATATACTAGATGTATTATATACAAGACAATCATAGCGCCTCACTTTGAGTATTGTGCGACGCTGTTAATTGATATGGGAGAAACACAGCTGAATGAATTGCAAAAAACGCAAAACCGGGCCATGAGGATCATATTACAATGTGATAGACATACCAAAGTGGAGCGTATGCTGCAAGCGTTGCAGTAACCATAAGATCCTTATATCCATAAGACAGAAGCTATATTATAATGTGTGTATATTTATTTTTAAGATTTTAAAGAGTATGTTACCGGATCAATTAAAAAATAGGTTAACAATAGTGGGAAATGAGAGTGAAAGACAGACACGACAAGCCGGGGATATTGTAATGCAATTTCGCAGAACTACGAGTGCGCAGAAGAGTATGTTTTATGAAGGAGTGAAAATGTATAATGACTTACCAGCTGAAATGAAACGGAATGAAACACTTGAAGCGTTTAAGCGAGCGTTAAAGGAGTATGTAATAATTCATGTAAACTAGATCTGTATTACAAATAGCTGAGAAAGCTGATAAAGATCAATCAATCAATCTCTCCCTCTCTCCCTCTCTCCCTCTCCCTCTCTTTTTTCTCCCTCTCTCTCTCTCTCTCTCTCCCTCCCTCCCTCCCTCCCTCCCTCCCTCTCTCCCTCCCTCCCTCTCTCCCTCTCTCTCTCCCTCTCTCTCTCCCTCTCTCTCTCTCTCTCTCTCTCTCTCTCTCTCTCTCTCTCTCTCTCTCTCTCTCTCTCTCTCTCTCTCTCTCTCTCTCTCTCTCTATTAATACTGATGTTTATAATTAACATATACCGATTGATATTAATACATTAATCCAACAGTTGAGTCATTAATTTATATGCAAGATAAATAAGAAGACAATTATAATAAAAAACATGTACAGCGTGAATAACATAAATAACACATAGCGTGAACTAACATAAGACATGCATATCTCTAACAACATTTATAGCGTGAGCATTATTTATTTTATTTTATTATAAACTCATATTATTAATAAATTTTTTGAAAAGTACTAGGGTTGTTCACGTCAAAACCGGAATTTAATTTTTAGATAGGTAAAGAGACAAAATTATGACCGGTAAAGAACATTTATTTTTCAACGTAATCTCCATTTACATCATAGCATTTTTGCCATCGATGTACCAATGCATTAATACCGGCAGAATAGAAGGATTTGTCCTGATATCTGAACCACTGTAACACACACGTTTTAAACTCATATTCTGACTTAAAGCGCCTACCGCCCAAATATTCTATTAAAGGGACCAAACAGATGTAAATCTGAAGGCACTAAATGACTGTATGGGGGATGTGGAAAAACTTCCCAATCGAATATTGGCAGTTTTTCCCTGGTTTGTTACCTTCTCTTCCAGTTGTCAAAAACAGATTCGCGTTCTTCTTTAAACCGTTCACATCATTCATACACCTGTGTCTTCTTTAGTTAGGAAGTCCTTTCTCTCTTACAGTCATTTAGCGCCTTCTGATTTCCATCTGTTTGGTCCCTTGAAGGAATATTTGGGCGGCAGGCGCTTTCAGTCAAAAGATGAGTTTAAGACGTTTAAGTGTTACAGTAGTTCAGACATCAGAACAAATCCTATTCTGCCGGTATTAACACATTGGTACGTCGATGGCAAAAATGCTGATGTAAATGGAGATTACGTTGAAAAATAAATGTTCTTTACCGGTCATAACTTTGTCTCTTTACCTGCCCAAAAATTAAACTCCGGTTTTGACGTGCACGACCCTCGTATTTAAAGAGTTTTGTTTATATTTTATAAGCAGTTTATGTTTATTTTTTTTTCTTCCTTACATTTTTATATTCTTAGTAAGGTATAATATAAATATTGACAAATATGCAAAACATACCTAAAAAGACAAACAGTGAGAAAGAAAACGTTATCGCAATTATTGAAAGACATGGTGATAGTTGCACGCACGCACGCACGTACGCACACACGCACGCACGCATGTATGCACACACGCACGCACGCACGTATATATTATTTAATGTGTCTTACTATCTTTGCAAAAATATGTGAAATTCATCTAAAAAAGACATCACAGATGTAAAAAGAAGCGCTAAGTATATCTTTCTCTAGCCAAAATAGTTCTTTACAAAAATTAATCGCCATCAAAAATATTATCATTCAAAAATTATATTTATAAATTATATATTTTTCACCTTTACAAAAATTAATCGCCGTCAAAAATATTATCTTCTCAAAAATTATACTTAGTTTATAAAAATTAATTCCAAAAATTATATTTATAAGTTAAATTTTATCTTTATTAATAACACGGAAAAAGGCTTCCGGTTTCGGACTGTGTGCGA
Organism: Lasius platythorax; assembly: GCA_963971435.1. NCBI lineage: Eukaryota > Metazoa > Arthropoda > Insecta > Hymenoptera > Formicidae > Lasius > Lasius platythorax. Next base: position 22,720,906 of record OZ020535.1, on the reverse strand, counting down.
GTGACAGGTGTAAAAGAGTGTGTTAGAATTTGGTGGAAGAGTGGAGGAAAGAGTGAGCTGTGAGCAGTGGTACGGGTGGAGGCGCTTGTTGTGAAGGAGAGGAAGGTTGAGGGGAAGGGAGGGTGAAAACGGGAGAAGGACGGAGTGATACGAGAGGGTAAAAGATATTAGATGGCGGGTAGGAGAACGAGGGTAGCACGAGGCGCTAGGCCTATGGTAAAGTGTTTAGAAGATAGGCGACAGGAGGTTGAAGGCGGGTTTCGCTTAGGCGCGAGCGACCGACGTTAGGCGGGGATAAGTTAGTTAGTAGATAGGCGTCAAGCGGTGATTGTGAGATAGGCGCAGGCGCAAGTGGCGGCAGGTATTAGAGTGAGACGGAGCAAGTTGAGACGGCGGCGCGATAGATTTCTAGTAAATTTACTAAGGGGGAAAGAAAAGAAATGGAGGGGGAGGGAAAGAAGACAGTAGGGGAGGAAGACAAAAAGAGGGTGGGAAGGCCAAAGAAGGTAGAGATGTTGGGTAATGAAAGAAGGGGTAGTACGGGATGTTTGGAAGAGTTTTGGAAAAAAAGAGAGGAGGGTGGGAGAAAAGGAAATAGAAGAGGAGGACTGGAGTTTAAAAAGAAGCAAGAAAGTGGAGGGGTTACAAGAATGTGAGAGAAGGCTGGGGAGAGAGGAATTGGAGGAAATGATCAGGGTAATGGGGGAGAAAGTGATGAGGAGAATTAACGATGAGATGGGGAAAATGAGAGAGGAGATACGGATAAAGGGAGGAAAAATGGAGGGAGGAGAAGAGGGAGATGAAGGAAAAAATACATGGCCTGGAAATGAGGATACAAGAAATGGAAGGGAAGTTGGAGAGAAAGATTTTAGTAGAGCGAGGGGGAAGAGGGGGAAAGGGTATGGAAGAGGAAATGGTAGATAAAATGAAAGGGATAGGGAGGAAGATGAAGTTAAAAAAAGAGAGGAATGGAAGAATAATATAGTGATTCGTAGCTTAAAGGAAGGTGAGGAGGAGGTAAGAGGAGGGGTGGAGAAAATTTTAGAGGAGATAGGGGTTAAAGTAAAGATAGAGGAGGTTAGAAGGGTAGGAGGGAAGTATGGAAAGGAGGGGGGAATGGTAGTGGTGAAGTTAGGAAGTAGGGAACAGAAGAGGGAAGTAATAGAGAAAAAGAAAAGGTTGAAGGGTAGAAAGATAAGAATTGAGGATGATTTGACAGGGAAGAGAGGAAAATAAGATGGAAGATAAGAGAGATTGCAGAAGAGGAAAGGAGAAAAGGTAGTAGGGTGTGGATAGGATATGGAAAAATAAGAATCAACGAATGTTGGTGGAAATGAGATGAGGAAGTAGGTAAGTTAATGAACTGGAAGGGTGAAATAAGAGAGGAAAGCGTAATGCCGGGGGAAGGAGGGATTTAAAGAACAAAGATGAAGGGAAAGGGGGAAGGAGGGAGGAAAGAGAGAAGGAAAAGTGGAGGAGGGAGAAGAAAGAGGAAGGGAAGGAATTGGGAGAGACGATAGGGGTTAGTAAAAAGGGAGTGGTGAGAAAAAGGAGAAAGGGAAAAGAGGGAGAATGGGTAGTAGTTTTTGGAATGTGGCGGGGGTAAAGAATAAGGAGAGAGGTTTTTGGAAAGAAATAAGAGTATAGGATGTGGTACTAATGGTAGAAACTTGGATGGACGGGAAAAGTTGGGATAGGGTGAAGAGAGGACTTCCGAAAGGATATAGATGGGAGAAGCAGTTAGCAAAGAGAAGAAGTAAGAAGGGGAGGCCGATGGGAGGAATGTTGGTGGGGTTAGAAAAGAGCTGACGGATATAATGGTAAAGGAGATAGAGGAGCGAGAAGAAGGGATGATGGTAGTTAATGTGAGGGTGGGGGAAGAGAGTTGGAGGATAGTAGGGTGTATATCAACGGGAACATGGAGGGTAACTTAGAAGTTATGAAAAAGTGGCTAGAGGGACGAAAAGGGAACGTATGGACAGTGATAGGGGGAATCTTCAACGCGTGGGTAGGGTTATGAAGGGGGAGGATGGAGAAAGAAAGTCGAAGGATGGGAAAATAAACGGTGAGGGGAGGAAGCTGATTGAAGGGCTGGAGAGGATTGGGTAAGGGATTTTAAACGAAAGTGTGAAAGGGGATGAGGAGGGGGAATTTACGTACACAGGGGAGAGGGGGGAATCGGTTATAGATTATATAATAGGAGAAGAAAGGGTAAAGGAAAGAATGGTAAGGATGGAGGTAGGGGAATCTGTGGAGTCGGATCATCATCCGTTGGTAATATGGATAAGAAGGAAGGGTAAGGGGCTGAGGAAATTAGGCGTGAGAAGGGAAAAGTGGACGCAGAGGGGAGGGGAAAGAATCAGAGAGGTTGAGGACTGGAATGGAGGGGAAGATAAAGAAATAGATGAGGAGCTAGGGAGAAGGATAAAACAGATTACTGAAGAGTTAAAGAAAGGAGAAAAAGAAAGTACAGAGGGGAAAAGAAGAGGATGGTGGGATCAAGAGTGTGAGGAGAAAAGGAAGAAGGTGTGGAGGAAGGTGCTAAGGAAATGGAGAAAGGAAGAAGGGATAGGAGAAGGATATAGAAGGTTAAAGGGAGAATATAAATTGCTGTGTAAGAGGAAAAAAGAGGAGGAAAATGAAAGGTTGTTAAGAGAGGCGCAGGAGGCGAGGACAGAGGGAGATGTATAACAGATAGTGAACAGAGAGAGAAAATGCTGGAAAGGAATAAATGAAATGATAAAGATGGAAAAATGGAAGGGGCACTTTATGAGATTGCTAGGGGGGTGGAAGGTAGGGTAGTAAAAGGAAGGGGGAGAAGGAATTTGGAGGAAGAGGAGGGTGAAATAAGTAGGGGAGAACTAAAGAGAGTAATAGAAAGGTTAAGGAAAGGAAAGGCGTCAGGAGCGGATGGGGTCCCGAATGAGGTGTGGAAACTTGGAGGGGAAAGGATAGAAGAATGGGCATGAAGATTCTGCAATAGGGTATGGAGGGGGGATGGGTGGCCGGAGCAATGGAAGGATGGGGTGATTGTTCCGCTGGTGAAAAAGGGGGGAAAAGAGAGAGTGGGGGAATACAGGGGGGTGACGTTGATGCCAACTCTATACAAGGTGTACGTGGAAGTCTTGATGGAGAGGTTAAAAGAGGAGATGGAGGAGAAGGGGATGCTTCCGCCGGGTCAGACGGGGTTTAGGAAAGGGATGGGGGTTATGGATAATGTGTTTGTATTGTGTTAAATTTTTTGGTGAATAGGCAATTGGGAAGGAAAGGGGGACTGGTGGTGGTGACGTTTATGGACCTGAAGGCTGCGTTTGACTCGGTGGACAGAGAAGTGTTGGGGAGGGCGATGAGGGAGAAGGGAGTGAGAGAAGGGTTAAGGTGTAGGATAGAGGAAGTATATGGAGAGACAAGGAGTAGGGTGAGAGTAGGGGAAATAATGGGGAAGAGTTTTTGGATGGCGAGAGGGGTAAGGCAGGGGTGCCCGATGAGCCCACATCTGTTCAATCTGTTGATAGCAGATGTGAAGGAGGTCCTGAGGAGGGGAGGATAAGGGGGGATAAAATTAGGGGATGAGAAGGTGTATTGCCTAGCGTACGCAGACGATATGGTTCTCCTAGCGGAAGATGAAGAAGGGATGGCACATATGATGGGGAAGTTAGAGGGATATCTAGAGGAGAAAAGGCTGGAGGTTATCGTGGAGAAAACTAAGGTGATGAGGTTTAGGAGAAGAGGGGGAAGGTTGAAAAAGATGGTTTGGTGGTGGAAAGGAAAAAAGGTGGAGGAGGTGAAGGATTTCACGTATTTAGGATACAAGTTGCAACGGAATGGAGGGCAGGAGGTGCACGTGAAGGAGAGAGTTAGGAAGGCAGGTGCGGTAATAAGGTATGGGGAATAGGGAAGAGGAGGTTTGCGGAGAATTGGGAAAGGAGGATATGGTTATGTGAAAGATTGGTAGGAATAGTGATGGAATATGGTGCGGAGGTATGAGGGTGGTTGGAACGGAGGGAGATGGAAGCGATGCAGGAGAGATGGATTAAATGGACGTTGGGGGTGGATTGGTGTACGCCGGGATATAGTAAGGGAAGAGACTGGGAAGGATAAATTTCGGTTGGCGGCAGGGAAAAGAGCAGTGGGTTTTGAGAAAAAATTAGAGGAAGGAAAAGGAGGAATATGGGCGAGGAAATGTTTCTGGGAGATTAAAGGGAGGGTGAAAGAGGGAAGGGAGTTAAAAGGCTGGGAAGAAGAAGAAATGTTTTGAGGATAGGGGTAGGAAGATAGAGAAGTTGGAAGAGAGAAGAGAAAGAGGGGAGGGAATATATAAAGGACTGAAACAAAAGGATAAAGAGCTGCAGAGGGAGGAGAGAAGGGAAGGATTAGGGAATCGAGGTATAACAGCTGGTACGGGGAGGTTAAGGGAGAAGGGGTGCCGGCGTATTTAAAAAAGGGTTGGGGGAAAGTAGATGGAGGAGGGTAGTCAGGTTTAGGTTAGGAAACGAAATGAAGGGTGCAAGATATTGGGAGGCGGATGAAAGGAAGTTATGTAGGGTTTGCGGAGGGAGAGTAGAATCATGGGAACATGTGCTGGAGGAGTGTAGAGATAGAGGAGTGGGAGGATGCTGGTGGAAAAGAATGGAAGAGATTCTGGGACAGGAGGGGGAGGGAGAGTGGTGGATGAGAGGTTTGAAGAAGGAAAGAGGGGTGAGTGTAGAGGAGGAAGAAGGAAGACAGTATGTGGGGGAAGGGAGGGAAAGGTGTGAATCGGATGAGGTTGAATGTGGAGTGAATAGGATGTGTGATGGAACCGGAAGTCGTAGGGCATAAGAGCGGTTACTCTCTCTCTCTCTCTCTCTCTCTTCTCTCTCTCTCTCTCTCTCTCTCTCTCTCTCTCTCTCTCTTTCTCTCTCGCAATTTAAGTTAATTTAGAAATAAGTAGTTTTAAGATAGATATAAGATAGTAAGTAAATTAGTTTTAATTTAGAATAAGGTAGCTTGTAAGTAGATTAAAGTTTTTGTTAATTTTTGTAAATTTTTGTAAATTTTGCTGTAACCGGAAGCCGAAACCCCAAGGGGAAGGAAATATACAGGGTGTTTCCTCTAACTGTACCACATATCTTCTGTTTCCTTTGATGATACGAAAAAAAGCCAAAGGCGAAAATAGTTCGATTCAAAGGGTCTAATATTCTGATAAGCGAAAATCTTTTTTCAATGTCACCTTTTACGAGATTTCAAGGTCATCGACTTTTTTTTAAATGAGATGGCATATTTTTATTAACGCAGTGATGTAGCTTATAAAAAAACAAATTCAACCACCTAGGATATGTTGACCTTCAAATGACTTTAAATCACAAAAATCACGTTTAGGGGAAAAAACTGTGTAATTTTTATTTAATGTTACAGTACAAAAATGCACCTTTTTTTTACAAAAGGTGTTCAAAATGACCACCATTAACTTCCATACACTTTCGAATTCGATAAATAAATGATTGTTTCACACTTTCGAGATTTTCCGGAGTGATTGCGGTGCATGCACGCCGAATTCTTTCTCGCATGTCTTCTGGTGTTGTGGGGATATCGCGATAAACTTTATTTTTTAGGCGTCCCCACAGAAAAAAATCAAGAGGCGTCAAGTCAAGTGATCGAGCCGGCCAACAAACTCTTCCACCATGTCCAATCCAGCGATCAGGAAATAACTCGTTGAGTATGTTTCGGGCAATAAGTGCATTATGTGCCGGACAGCCATCATGTTGGAACAACATCCTAATCCGATGTCCTAATGGAACGTCGTCCAGCAATATCTGCAATTCGTTTCTTAAAAAATTTGCATATTTTTGTCCATTTAATGTTCCTTCAATGAAAAATGGACCAATAACGCGATTTCCGATAATACCACACCACACATTTACAGTCCACGGATGCTGATGTTGTACTTGTCGAAGCCAATGTGGGTTGTCAACGGCCCAATAATGCATATTATGCGTATTTAATTGTCCATGGTTCGTAAAAGATGACTCGTCAGTAAAGAGTACATAATCAAAAAATTGTTGATCAATTTCTAACTGGCGTAAAATCCAATCGCAGAATCTCCGTCTATTCTCAAAATCGTTGAGACAAAGACTTTGATGTAAGCTTACATGATACGGTGAAATTTATGACATTTCAAAATTCTCCAAACACTTTTAACAGACAAATCCAATTGATGAGCGATTTGGCGACAACTGATGTGTGGATTGTTAGCAACTGTTGCCAAAACAAAGGTTTCTGTCTCTTCATTAATTTTTGTCTTACGACGATTTCTTTTCGGTCCATCGATACTGCCTGTTTCACAAAATAATTGAACCAGTTTATCAAAAGTACGTCTAGATGGACAGCGACGGCCAGGATGTCTTTCCGCGTACAATTGTGTTGCGCGCACAGAGTTTCTCCCCGATTCTCCATAGATTAAAATTATTTCCGTTTTCTCTTCTAAACTATACATTTTTGATATGGCACAGACACAAAGAGTGCTCTGATGTAATGTCAATAGCATACTGAATAAGTTTCAACTTAGCTCGGTAGTCTCAATGTATGTACATACAATTGAATGTCAAAGTATGTTTACAAACATTCACGCAACATAGTTGTACGCGGAAAAACATCCTGGCTTACATCAAAGTCTTTGCTTCAACGATTTTGAGAATAGACGAAGATTCTGCGAGTGGACTTTATAACAAAAGAATGAGACGTACCTTTAGACGTACCCTTTAGACGTACCCTACATGTACCTTTAAAAAAGATCTAAAGATGTACCTTTTTAAAAGATGCATCTTTGTACTGTAACATTAAATAAAAATTATACAGTTTTTTTCCCCTAAACGTGATTTTTGTGATTCAAAGTCATTTGAAGGTCAACATATCCTAGGTGGTTGAATTTGTTTTTTTATAAGCTACATCACTGCATTAATGAAAATATGCCATCTCATTTTAAAAAAATCGATGACCTTGAAATCTCGTAAAAAGTGACATTGAAAAAAGATTTTCGCTTATCAGAATATTAGTCCCTTTGAATCAAACTATTTTCGCCTTTGACTCTTTTCGTATCATCAAAGGAAACAGAGATATTCTAAGTGGTACAGTTAGAAGAAACACCCTGTATACATACATACATACATACAATAACACGGAAAAAACACTTAAAATCTCTAGCCAAATTAGTTCTTTACAAAAATTAATCGCCATCAAAAATATTGTTTTCAAAAATTATATTTATAAATTATATATTTTTCACCTATACAAAAATGAATCGCCGTCAAAAATATTATCTTCTCAAAATTTATATTTACTTTATAAAAATTAATCGCTATAAAAAATATTGTTTTTAAAAATTATATTTATAAATTATATTTTATCATCATTATTAACACGGGAAAAACTTAAAATATTAGCATTAAAAAGAAGTGAAATCAAAAAATCACGCTAAGTAAATTTAGAAAAATATAATTGATAATATGCAGATTAATTATTTTCAATAATTAGAGTAGATCTATTTAATCTTTACAAAAATTAACCGCCATCAAAATATTATCTCCTCAAAATTTATATTTATTTTACAAATATTAATCGTCATCAGAAATATTATCTTTTCCAAAATTATATTTATAAATTATACTTTATCTTTATTAATAACATGGGAAAAAATTTAAAATATTAGTATTAAAAAGAAGTGAAATATGTTCAGTACAAAGCAAAAATTATCGAAAAATTGAAACGGAGCCGCGGGCGATCGCGCGTCAAATTACGACTCTGTCGCAGGACAGAGTCCTTATGTCCTGCGAGCACCCAGTACGAGCCTGTCGGGCTTAGCACCCAATCGGCGAAAACCGCATCTATTTCCGTTATGTAACAAGCGCGATAGCGCATGCGATAATCTAATTTCGCGGACTGCGCAACGCGAGACACGCGCAGATCAAGGATTATCCGCGATATCGATCAAGGCGCAATGCAACCGGAAATCATGTGACGCTTCAGGATCAGCGATATCGACCAAGTGCTCGATCATCGTGCTAGCCTCGCTCTCTTACGTCGTCAGCCTTTCGAGAACACGTACGTGCGCTATCAGTCTTTTGAATTTCTCTCGAATTAAGTAAAGTATCAGCAGTGAAATAAGAAAGAGTGCGGTGCTTTGGGTAATTAATCAATCTACCTCATCAATCCAATTCGCGGTTTGTGAAAAAAAGTTCGATAATTCGGAGTAGCTCGCGCTGACCGGCTCGACGGCATCGAGTTTCCGCACGCTCGGAGCTCCAGTACGCGCTATCGAGGTTCGCCGCCATTACGCCAATCTGGATCGCGAATCCGCGCTTTCTGATCGTAGTCAAGTCATTGAACAATCAAAAGCTCGTTGGAGCATATAGTGATAAAGCAAGATCACTTAGTGATCGTCAAGAAGCTGCCGATGAACACGCGGTCATGGACGTCAATCGCTTCGGCTCAAGATCTGTCGTCGCACTGAAGATTGTCCGTCGCGGTGATACTGAGCAGATATTACGACGAAGATTTCTGTCTCGCGATAAGCGATCGCCGAAGAAGAATATCCGTTCGATCGATAATTCGATTCTCGCAGCTATTCTTTGCGTTCTTGTTTCATCAACTTGCAAAGACTGTAAATATTGTAAAAGAAACTGTACAGTGTGTGAATGTCGCGTCGTCCAACTCCTTGAAAATTAAGTAAGTGCATTTAAATGTCAAATAATTAAAATGAAGTCGCCAGTGATGAATAAAAATATAAAATTTATTAAAGAACGACCTGACTGGCCAATACAAATATTTCTACACGACGTTTCGGCCCTTGGGTACGGGCTCTTATCAAGTGTAGCTATAAAAAATTAATGAAAAATTGTATATTAACAATGAGAAATCAACCGCAATTTAGGATGTAATGTACAGGCTAATTATAAGAGCGTTACCTTTCAAGCTGTCAAAGTGAAAGCCGTGATATGACTAATGTCGAAAACAGAAGACATGTATGTAAAATTATCATGTCTCGCGTCAAAAAACATAAACATTACAAAGACACAGGAACGAACTTTACAAAAAATAGACTTTACAAAACAACGAGCCATCATACTCTGTGTATTAACGTGTCATACATCGGATTTAAATTGTCTGTGTCTTTTTGAAGATTAATATAGTTGCTAAATTTTTTTATAAAAAACATCTCAGCAATCTCTCTTTTCTTTCTATGTTTTTTACAGTGCAAAGTCTTAGGTTCTTTCCAATTAAAATCATGTCCGTATGTGGACCGATGGTTACTAATTACGCTGTGGTTACTGGGATGTTTTTTAATGTCTCTGCAATGTTCATTTACACGTGTAGCAAGTTGTCTTTTTGTTTGACCAGTATATGTCGCATCACAATCATTCTATCATATATACGACATCAGTTTTGTTAATCACAAAACTAATGTCGTATATATGATTAAATGTAATGATTGTGATACGACATATACTGGTCAAACAAAAAGACAACCTGCTACACGTGTAAATGAACATTGCAGAGACATTAAAAAACATCCCAGTAACCACAGCGTAATTAGTAACCATCGGTCCACATACGGACATGATTTTAATTGGAAGGAACCTAAGATTTTGCACTGTGAAAAACAGAAAGAAAAGAGAGATTGCTGAGATGTTTTTTATAAAAAAATTTAGCAACAATATTAATCTTCAAAAAGACAGACAATTTAAATCCGATATATGACACGTTAATACACAGAGTATGATGGCTCGTTGTTTTGTAAAGTCTATTTTTTGTAAAGTTCGTTCCTGTGTCTTTGTAATGTTTATGTTTTTTGACGCGAGACATGATAATTTTACATACATGTCTTCTGTTTTCGCCATTAGTCATATCACGGCTTTCACTTTGACAGCTTGAAAGGTAACGCTCTTATAATTAGCCTGTACATTATATCCTAAATTGCGGTTGGTTTCTCATTGTTAATATACAATTTTTCATTAATTTTGCTTCCTCATAGAGAAAGCTTAGTTTTCGTGAAAAAATTTTTTTTTCATTTTTTCATGCCAATGTGTTCAGAATGTTCTAAAACGTCGAAATATCACATTTTTAAAAAATGTCCGTATGTATGTGTGTATGTGTGTATGTGCACCAAAAGGACGTGGTCGCTCTAACTTCCGTAAATTTTGAGATATCGAGCTAAAATTTTTTACATGAATAGAGTATCATTAAGGGTTGATTGGTATTGAATTTGGCTAGAATCGGTGAAGGGGTTTATTTTTTATAAAATTTCGAATTTTCCAAAAAAGAGCGTGGTTGCTTTAACTTCCGCAAATTTTGAGATATCGATCTAAATTTTTTTACATGAATAGAGTGTCATTAAAGGATGGTTGATATTGAATTTGGCTAGAATCGGTAATGGGGTTTATTTTTTAAAAATTTCGAATTTTTTCAAAAAAGAGCGTAATTGCTCTAATTTCCGCACTTTGAGATATAGGGTTAAATATTTTTACATGAATAGAGTATCAATAAAGGATGGATGGTATTGAATTTGGCTAGGATCGGTGAAGGGGTAAATTTTTTATAAAATTTCGAATTTTTCCAAAAAAGAGCGTGGTTGTTCCAACTTCCGCAAATTTTCAGATATAAGGTTAAATATTTTTACATGAATAGGGTATCAATAAAGGATGGTTGGTATTGAATTTGGTTTGAATCGGTTAAGGGGTTCATATTTTATAAAATTTTGAATTTTTTGAGAGATGTTTGTGTACGCTCTAACTTCCTAAAATTTTAAGATATCGGGCTAAATATTCTTATATGAATAGAATATTATTAAAGGATGGTTGGTATTGAATTTAGTGAAATTTGTGAAAATTGTGCAAATTAGAAATTTGCGTCATATAAAAAAATTTTTTTTAAATGAATAGAGTAAATATAAATTTTCAAATTTTTAACAAATACTTTGAATTACCCTAGGTGGGATTTGCTAAGATTAAAAACATTGGCGCATATTTGCTTGATGTTCTTGCAACATTTGAATTCTTAAAGTCAACATTGGGTTGACATTGCGCCGATTGTAAAACCCCACCTAGGATGCTACTGAGTTGATTCTATCAATTTTCTCTTGATTGTCAACTCATAAATGACTATATAAATTGCTAATTTCACAAATGTGAAACATAATAATATGTCATTTTAGTAATCTGCTCTATAATTAAAATATTTATTTAAATATTATAAGAAAAAGAGTGGATAAAAAAGAATGGAAGAAAAAAGGTGCGATAACGAAGAATTTACCAACCGAATAAACGATATAGAAGAATTCAAAAATAGTAAGTGAAAAAATTAATTAATTAATTTTCATATAGTTTTCGGGAATATATTTTGTATAGTTTTAATATACGATTTCTTTAAATATATTATATATATTTTTTTAAATAAATATATATGTTTTTTGGACATGATTATAAAGAAACAATACATGCATAATATATGTATTTATAATTTTTTGAAAATACTTATGGTTAAAAAATTTTAGTACTAGAAGATGGTCTTGATGATCTACTGCTAAGTGCAGTATTAGCATTCGAAGAAGAGCAAGCAAAAGAAGAGGATAAAGAATCAAGCAGAAGAAGAGATAGAGAAGAGGATAAAGAGCATAAGAGTGATGTGGAAGCTAGTGGAAGTAAAAAAATTTAAACGTAAAAGAAATGATGAAGACGACGAAGAGAAAAAAAACAATAATAAAAACAAGAAGAAAAAAATTAATTAAAATTTAATAAATTGTTCTAAAAAGAAGTTATGTTAATTTGTTAATGTAAATTTTGTTTAAAAAAAGTATTTTAATTTGTCAATGTTTTAAAAGAATATAATAAATAATTTTTAAAAAATAATTATACAATTTTATTTTATTATATAGTTTTACTATAAATATTTAAAATATAAAATAATACCTTAAAATAAGAAGAAAAAAAATTATCGTATTATACTAATTTATATTAGCAAGTTAAGTGAATATAAATCCAAAGCGTTACCAGGGGGTTGTTTATTAACAAGGGCGGACATCTTGTGCGGAGTCGCCATTTTGAGCAGTCTTTCGACTGCTGTCACATTGTGTGGACGCATCTTTCGAACGGCTATATTTATTTTAATATTTATATATTTTGTTGTTATATTCTGTGTTCTCAGTTTTATTAAAGTTATTGAGTTCTTTTTTATTTAAATAAGTGTAATTATTTACAATTATTTCCGGCGCGAGTGTTGTGAGGACGAGCTGCGAGATCGATCGAGATCGACTCGCGGCCGCAACAGGAAAAAGAAAAATAAAGGATTAAGAAGACTTCATAGTAAAAGATAAACGAGGGATTGAGAGTGCAAAGAATAAGGAGTGACGGGTAAAAGTGGATGAGAAACGAGCGAGTGAGAAACCTTATAACGTGAGAGAGAGAGAACTCAATTTACAAAGAATAATAAGTAAGTTTTAGCTACCGTAAATATTTAGCGCTTGATATTTGTCTTTATATGCATATATATGTTTAAAATTAAAAGTATTTTGGCGATATTTTTTAGAAACGATGCCACACTTTTGAATAACATTTTTTGTTTTAAAAATAATTTAGCATAAAAATGATTTAGCATAATAATGATTTAGCATAAAAATGATTTAGAAATTCTTGTTAAAAAAAGGTTTAATAATATTTTTAAAAGAAATTAAACAAATTGTAAATAATTGTGATAAAAATATGTCAAAAGTTTGTAGTCATTTAAAATTATTATGATAAAAATTTATATAAAAGTATATTTCTTTCATTAAAAAAGAAATTCTGAATACAAAATTGTAGCAGCGTTTTCCTAATATTTAATTTTTTATTAAATATGTTTTAATTATTAAAAAGGAAAAAAATTAATATTTTTATTAATATAAAATAGAATTAGCACGAGAGAGATAAAGAGGCAGCAGAAAAAACACAACAGAAAAAAGAAGCGGACGTAATAGGAAGAGAAACGAGAACATAATAGGAGAAACGAGAACGTAATATTTAGATAAACGAGGGATCGAGAGAGTAAAGAAAAAGAAGGAGTGATAATAACATATAAAACATAGAAAATCGACAGTACATGTAACGTATTTACTTTTTTGATTTATATTCATTTATTTTGCTAATGTAATTAGTAGAGTATGCTAATTTTTTTTGCCTTTCATTTTAAAGTAATTTTTTTTAATTGTAATTATTTATTATAGAACTGTATAAAATCAGAAAATAACTTTGTAAATCGGATCGGTGAAGGGGTTCATTTTTTATAAAATTTTGATTTTTTTTAGAAATGTCTCTGTACGCTCTAACAATGCATATATGTTTACACTGCCACACAAACAGGAAAAAAAATATCAATTTACAATTAAATTTTACAGATCTTTTTAACATTTAATTATCAAACATAGAAAATCGACAGTACATGTAACGTATTTACTTTTTTGATTTATCTTCACTTATTTTGCTAATGTAATTAGTAGAGTATGCTAATTTTTTTGCCTTTCATTTTAGAGTAATTTTTTTTTAATTTTAATTATTTATCATAAAACTGTATAAAATCAGAAAATAACTGTGTAAATCGGATTGGTGAAGGGGTTCATTTTTTATAAAATTTTGATTTTTTAAAGAAATACCTGTGTATGTTCCAACTCCCGCAAATTTTGATACATCGGACTAAATTGTTTTATAGACTAAATTGTTTTATTTTAAGATTATCTCTCCCCTCCCTAGTTCGAAACATAGAAGAGAATAAATTGTTTAAACAAGAAAGATTTTCAGTAAACTACACAAAAATCCAAGAACTGGCGCAGCAAGAATAACAAAACAAGAAGAAAACTTGAAAATAAAGAAGAAAAAAAGTATAATAAAAAAAATTGTATAATATGTCAACAAATGTTCAATTTTCAATAAAATTAAGTATCTTTATTTATTGTGTACTTTCATAATATAATTTCTAAATTTTTTGTGATGGTCATATAAAAATAAAAATTGTGCAAATTTCTAGTTTTTTTATAGCTACACTTGATAAGGGCCCGTACCCAAGGGCCGAAACGTCGTGTAGAAATATTTGTATTGGCCAGTCAGGTCGTTCTTTAATAAATTTTATATTTTTAAGTGCATTTAATTGTAATTCCGCGGACTGATAACCGCGACCTGTTCCGCTTTCGTTTTATTTCGCGTCTAAAACTCGGCGATCCCGGCATCTCGAGCCCCGAGAGTCTCATTCTCGTTCGTGCCCGAAACAAAATCAAAAAATCACGCTAAGTAAATTTAGAAAAATATAATGTATAATATTCAGATAAATTATTTTTTATAATTAGAGTAGATCTATTTAGTGTAAGATGCAAAAAATATTAAAATTGCAAAATTTTGCATTCTTTTATCTATCTAATATTGCATTCTATTCTATTTGCAGAAGCAAATGAAATGCAATAAAATACAGGGTGTCCGATAATTTTTGACACACCCGAAGTGTGAAGGTAGATTGGCTCAAACTGAAAAGAAAAGTCCTGTACCATTTCGCTAAATTCGCAATAGTTATTGCGTTATTAATTAAAATATCTGAGATAATAAGCGCGTGGGAAGCGGTAGGCTGGAATCGGTAGGCATGTAAGATGGCTTATTTGTTTACATCTCTTAGCAATAAAAGCATCATCTGAGCGAAAGGTGGAGTCACGCAGCAAGCGGCGTGTGATATTTGTTGCTAAGAGATGTAAACAAATAAACCATCTACATGCCTACTGATTCCGGCCTACCGCTTTCTACGCGCTTATTTGTTCAGATGATTTAATTAATAACTCAACAACTATTGCGAATTTTGCAAAACGGTATAGGATTTTCCTTCTCAGTTTGAGCCAATCTACCTTCACACTTCGGCTGTGTCAATAATTATCGGACACCCTGTATATATATGGCATAGTAGGGGGTGTAGATATATATATAATAAATTTTATTTATATCTCTAAATAATTATTTATATTTATTTAATCCAAATATACTCAAACGTATATTTAAGAAAAGATAATACGACAAAAAATTAAATTTAGAAAATTTAAAAATTTAAAGTTAAAATAATAAATAAAAAACTAAAATTTAAAAAATAAAAATAAAAAAATTTAATGCAAAAAAGTTTAAGTTGAAAAAATAAAAATTAAGAAAAAGGTTAAAAAGATAAAAGTAAATATTCTCAAGATTTCATGTGAACGGAAAAAACGAAAATCCTATTTGTACACTTTCCGACGGTAGAACAGGTATCAGATTAGACGACGTACTCACAAGTAAGTTTACCGTTGTAAATTTGATTTTAACAATCACGTTTATTAAATCCACAAATACTATTTACAACTTAAAATTCTAATAAATTTTATTGTCTGTTTGTCAAAGCGACGATGGAATTAAGCGCGACTAAGAGCTTACAAGCGACCGCGTGCTCAGAAAAGCTATTGAAGAAGACACAGGTTCGACTCTCAAAGGAAATCTCGACTGCGAGGGAGTATCGTCGCTCATCCCTTTTTATTGGTCCGTCTTTCCAGAAAATTCGGAGCGGAAATCGCCTGTCATCCTACAAGGAGATGCATGACTCCAAATTCTCTGGAAAGCGGATTCACGGGTTCGGCGAATCGCGTGTCGGAATTCGCGGAAGACGCGCGCGTGGGCGGTGGAGATTGGCCGCCTCCCCTCACGTGCTACGTATCGATCGATCTTTCGCGCATCATTATCGCGCCCGCGCGACAGATAACAGCGGCAGCGTGATTGAGGGCTAAACTACTTGGTCCGCCGTGCCCTTTTTGAATGCGATTTGCTTGATCTCTAACACGGATATTTTTTCTTTTGGTCGTCATTTTTTATCAAGAAGGTTTTTAGTATCTTAGGACTCTTGCGATGTTCTGAAGTTTTTTCCTTCAGTCTGCTTTCGACTATTATTCTGCCAAGTCTCCCAATCAAATTATTTGTTAAATCATGTCGTGTATGGACTGTGGTGAAGTAACTTATATGAGAGGTCGCTCTCTCCTGTGTGAGTGGTGCGAGCGCGAGCCTGTCGTGGGGCTCGAGTCGTCTAGTGATCTAGTGATTCGGGCTCTTGCGATTGTTTATAGGAGTGGTGACACACCTTATTCGCTGCGGGTGACTGTAGATGCGACCAGTGGTCGGCGTACCGTTTATTAGCTGGAGCCGGGGCTACCTCCTGAATATCCCATGCCTGGTCTTCAGCCGACTAGTTGCTCCTGAACGTTACCAGTGGATGCGGCTTACCGAGTAAGTACTTTTTTTTATTAGTTGTCTATAAATGCTTTTAATCTATTCGCGTGCATGCGTATTGCTTTTCTCCCCTTTTTTATCATGTAGTTTACGTCGGAATTTTTCTCGATTACTATATATGGTCCCGTCCATATCGCGTCTAGTTTCTTTGATCGTCCGCGTCGTAGTGTCTCGTCGTATACGAGTACTTTGTCGCTTATTTTAAATTTAGTTTCTATCGCGGTTTTATCGTAGTGTTTCTTCGCCTTTTTTCTTTTTTTATATTTTCTTGTGCGTGTTAATTTGTTGTTCGTAGCCTTTTCTTCAGCTCCTGTGCGTAATCATCATAGTCGCACGTCGGTTTAGGTGGTTTTGTTAGAGCTGTCGGTAGGTCTGCTTTATGCCCGTAAACGAGTTCAAAGAGCGTATATCCCGTAGCCGTGTGCGGGGTGATATTATACGTGAACATCGCGAAAGGTATCCACGCGTCCCAGTTTGTCTGATCGTCGTTTATGTAGTGTCTCAGATATTCTACTAAGGTGCGATGCGATCGCTCTAGCGCTCTAGCGCTTCAATGCTTTCCGGATGATAGGCGGTAGTTTGTATCTTTTCTATTTTTAATATTTTAAAAGTATTTTTAAATATCTTGCTCATAAAATTCCTATCCTGGTCGGTTAATATTTTTTCGGGTATTCCGTACTCTAAGATTATTTTCGTGACGAATTTTTTACTTATTGTGTTTGCTTCCTGATTCACGATTGGTATTGCCTTGCTAAATTTAGTGAGGCTATCTTGAAATGTGAGTAGATATTTATTTACATTTGTAGTTACAGTTAATGTTCCGACGATGTCTAACGCGCATTTTTCGAACGGTTTTGTAGGTGTATCTGTAATGATTAATGGCATTATAATCCATCTTGATAATTTATTTTTTTGGCACAATTCGCATTTGGCAATGTATCGGCGACATCTTTTGTTATACCCGGCCAATTGTAGTTTAGTCGGATTCTTCTTATTGTTCGCTCGATCCCTTGATGTCCTCCTGTGGGCGCATCGTGACATTCGTAGAGTATTTGTTGCTTCTCTTCTTCTGTGTAAATTTTTTGTGTGTCGTCGGCGATCTCGCTGTTTTCTTCTATTTTGAAGACTTCTTCCTCTCTTATCTTATTGACGTCTTGGATTACGTGTCGGCTTAACGCGTCGGCGTTCGCGTTCGCTTGTCCTCCCTTATAAATAATTTCATAGTCGTATTCTTTAAGTTTTAGTCTCCAAAGCATTAATCTGGATCCGGGATTGATTACGTTGAATAACCTGATCAATGGTTTATGATCCGTAATTATTTTAAATTTTGTTCCGTAAACATATGATCTGAAATGTTTTACAGCCGACACTATAGCTAATAATTCTTTTTCTGTATTATAATTTTGCTCCGCGCGAGATAGTATTCTGCTGGCGTTAGCAACGGGCCGGTCATTACCCACCGGTCCCTGTGACAGCACAGCTCCGATCGCATATAGTCGGAGGCAGCAGTGGTCACGTTGAATTCTTCACTGAAGTCGGGGTATTTTAACACTGGCGCCGTCATTAATTTTTCTTTCAACGAGTCGAATGCATTTTGTTGTTCCGTAGTCCATACAAATGTTTCGCTCTTGTTCGTTAATATGGTTAGAGGCTTGGCGATACGCGAGAAACCTTCAATAAATTTTCTGTAGTAGCCTGCTAGTCCTATAAAATAATGGATGTCCTTTACCTTTTTCGACGTCGGACAATTTTTTATCGCTGTTAGCTTTGATGGGTCTGGCATTATTCCGTTTTCAGATATGTGACCTAAATAAATTACTTCTTTACGCAGGAATTCGCATTTATCCGGTTGTAATTTTAAATTGTTTTCCTGTAATCTCCGCAGTACTTCCGTGAGTCGTTTGTTATGATCCTCTAAGCTGGATTCGTATATTACAATGTCGTCGAGATAGACTAAACATCTAAGCCCTTGTATCCCTGTCAATACCGAATTAATCAGTCGTTGGAAAGTAGCCGACGCGTTTTTCAGTCCAAACGGCATGCGATTGAATTCGTAGTGTCCTTATGGGGTTGAGAAGACTGTCTTCTTTTTATCGTGCTCGGCCTTTGGTATCTGGTGATACCCCGATGCTAGATCTAACGTGGTAAAATACGTGGCGTTTCCTAATTGATCCAGTATATCGGTGATATTTGGTAACGGAAATGAGTCGCCTATCGTTAGATTATTTAATCGTCGAAAATCTGCTACTACGCGGAGTCTCGGTTTTCCGGATGCGTCAAGTTTTTTCGGCACTACTAGCAATGGTGCGTTCCACTGACTAGCGCTGGTCTTAATTATTCCGTCTTTTAACATTTCCTGTACCTGTTTGTTTACTTCTGCCTTATGTTTCTCGGGAAGACGATACGGCTTCATGTTAACCGGTGCGATGTTGGCGCGCGTGTTTATTGCGTGCTCTATAGTCGCGGTGCAGGACAGTAATTCTCCGTTCAAATGAAATATATCGTTATATTCTTCGCATATTCCTTGTATTGCTTGCTTTTCTTCGGCATTTGGTGCTTAATAGTTGTCAAATTTGTTTGTTGCGTGACGTCGGGTGACTTCGCGTTTTTTCCGACTGTATCGTGTAGATTGCATGCGGGTTGTCTGTGTCTTGTGACGTGACGTTTTGTTCGTCCGTCACAAGGGCTGATAAGCCTGCCCGGAATCGGTCGCGCGGGCCTCCACTCTCTCGATTTAGGGAGAGAGAGCGCGGCCTAAGCGCGGGATCGGACGCGATCCCGCGGTTGTCGCTATTTTTATTATTTCGTATTTGGAGAAATTAGCTTAAGATTACGGTGGCAAACATATACGGTCAACGGGATCTCATCCGGTGACGACAGGGAACACACCATTAACTTCGAGGACAAGGGAAAGTCCGACACCGCAAAAAGGAGCACGCCCGGTAAGAGTCACTAAAATGTAAACCGAGTTACTGCATTTGAAAGAAGAACCGAAGCTGCCGCCTTTTTAATAATTACTATTCACAGGCACGAAGAAAGCACTCAAAGGAAAGGCCACTCAAGCACAAGAAGCGCGAGAGCCCCGAAAAGGAGCTACGGCACTGTTTCGGAAGCGCGGGCTCGAATTTCCTTGCCGGATGGAGCCCGATCGAAAAAGAAATCGACCGGAGATACATCTTACGAATAAAAGACAAGGAAGGCCGGATAAATCCATACGCTGCCGCAATCAATGTCTTCCGAGGCCTAAAACTAATAGGAAGCGAGCGAGAAACCGGGGGCCTGAGATTAGAAGCGCGAAGGCCGCAAAGACCTTCAAGGCCGCGCCACGGCCCTGCGTAATCCGGGAGCGCCACACGTGGCCTTATCACATATTAATGTGCCGGCGTGTCTCCTGCGGGCCTTCCGTTCGTCACTGTTCGGCGGACTGGCGTACAGAGCGGAGGCCCATTTTCGCTGCGTTTCGAGAAAGAATCTACGAGAAGTTATTACCGGTGAGACCGACGTCGCCTAATTGTGAAGCCACCAAGTTAAGGTTCAGATGAGTCGCGCCATTGAATCATCGCTGTCGCAAGTAAAGTCTTGTATATCTTTTCCTCAATTCTGGTCATTTCGAGTAATTACGCAGTCGATCGACGAACCGACTTATCTGAGCTGAAGGATCCGCGCGAGTACTCTCTCTCCCGAGATCATTTGCCGCCGACAGTCAATAATTATCGCTTTCGTGTCTATTTCGTTGTCTTTATTGTACTTGAATAATTTCTGTGTATAGCGAGCTCGTACACGTAACCGCTTTGTCTATTGCGTGTCTATTCTATTGTTTGTTCTTTCGTATTGCGCGTTAGCGAAATTGCATATGTCGCGTAAAATAGTGTGCGTTATTTCTTCGCGTTTCATTACCATCGCGTGAATCCGCGCGAGATATTGTTGTTCTTCGCGTTATTACATTATAAAGTCCGTCGCTGTCTTTAAGGCAGTTTATTTCGTGCGAGATTCCGATCGAATATACAGGGTGTTCCAGCACCTCAAAACACAATTTTTTAAGGGTTTCAACGAAAAAAAAACTGGAGCGATTAAGATCAAACCTCGGTCATCACGTAATTTTGAGCTGCTGAAACACCCTGCATACAGTCCAGATCTCGCCCCTTCCGACTATCACCTCTTTGGACCACTTAAAAATGCTTTACGAGGTAGGCGACTTGCTACGGACGAAGAAGGGCAGAAAGTGGTGCATAAATGGCTGCGCGACCAGCCGAAAACCTTCTCCAATGGCATAAGCAAGATTGTGGATCGCTGGAAGAAGTGCATCGAAAAGCAAGGAAATTATGTAGAAAAATGATGTAATTGTTCGACCTCTGCTTTTGTTTTAATACATTCCAGAAACAAGAGTGCGGATAATTTTTGACTTACCCTCGTATTTCGTCTGACTTTGTAAATATTCAGTATTTTACGCGGGCGAGCGCAAGCTAATTGTCGGCTTACGAAGGAATTTTCCTCGCTGCCGAGGCCCGGATAAGCCTCGAGTGGCGACAAAACTCTTCGCCAAAGAATTAACTTTCGGCTCGCGCGTGAAACCCGATATCCTTGCGCTCGATCGCGAGAAGCCTTTCGGCCGACAAACACTTGGCCCGACGGTTACAAAATTATATCTCTGATTGCTGTTTTTCTTTCATTATTCTCTTCACTACTATTTTTTAATTATATTATTCTTTCTTTCACTGACTATTTAATACATTATATTCTTCTCCATTTATTTCTGTGTGCAAAATTTATTCGTGCCTCTCTCGATTCTCTCCCGTCCCGCCCGCAAGGATCACTCTCTCTACCAATTTCGTTGATTGAGTAGCCGCGTATTTTCCGTCGCGATTTTTAACCGATTCAATAATTGTGAGTTTCTTAAAGTTCGTTTTCGGCGTCGCGGATTTTCGCGCCTGGCGCCCAACTTCTTGTATAGTTTTCTCGCTTCATTTACCGGTCGGTTTTCCATACATCGCGCCGAAAGTGTGCCTTAAGTCATTAATAACGACTCTTTCATTAACCATACTTCTAATTATTTAATAAAATAATCACGGTCACAGTCTATATCTTCTATCTTAACTAACGGCGTGCGAATCTCGATTGTCTCGTCGGTGGTACTTATAACGCTGATTGGACACGAATAATTTTTTGGTTCAACTAAGCATCGTCCGATGTAGATTCTTGGCGCTGCTTCATACGCTCGTATGACGCCCATCTCGTTGCGGTCGGTCGCGGCTTGTACAATGGTTTCACTGCGCGGTTTTAACGTAATTTTGTCGTATAGCAAAAATTTTAATACGGCGTTTCCTATCTCGAGTTTCCGTTTTTTGTAATCGAATGAAACTTGTTGCTATCGGAGGAAGTCGATTCTTAGGATTCCTTCATACTCCATCGAAAAATTGTCCTTTACAATGTAGATCGCGTGCTTTATTTTTCGACCGTCTAAGTCAATTGTCGCGTACATTTTACCTATCGTCCGTACCTTGTATCCGGTTATTCTGACTAGTGTAATTTTATTTTTGTAAATTACGGTCTCGCCTTTTAGCTGTTTAACTTTTATTAACGAGATAGTAGCTCCGGAATTATATAGCATGTTCACTTTGCCGTTCTTGGTCTCGCGGATCGGTAAAGTAATTATAACTAATCCGACAGTTCCTCGTGGAGTTTGTCGTATGTGCGTCACTTGATTCTCGAGTGCACGTGTCTGCTTACTCTTGTCTTCGCGTCCTTCCTCTTCGTTGCTGCTACTCTCGGTGTCCGAATTTCTTTTTCGCGCTTGATAAATTTTTATTCGCCTCTTTTTTTCTCGTTTTGCGATTTTTTATTGTTGTTATCCCGCCTCGTGTGATCCGACATCTTCGGTTTCGGTCATCCGTTTAGTGACCAGCATTCGTCACGGTTAATGTCCGCGCTTTTTGCAATGTTTGCAAAATTTTTCGACCGAGTTAACGCCTTTTATCCGGTTTCGGCAAAGCGTACTTGCTACTGCGGCAATCGCGCCCGTAATGTCCGGTCTTCCCACATTTGTAGCATTGTATTGCGGTTTTTGCTTGACGCGGTGATTGGTCGTGTCGGGTTCGATTCGAATAATTACTTACTCGCGACGTGTTCGTGCCTTTTACTCTTTCTTCGGCGTTGGCGGCGGTTATTGCTTCTTGAAGAGTTTGGTAGTTTCGAGGACGGATGATTAATTGTATCTCGTCGCGCAATCCGAGTTGGAAGTTTTGCAAAGCTCTTGTCTCTGAATCGTATCGAGTATGGTTCGTTTTTCCGCGATGGAGCGACCTTCATTATCTATCATTGACTCATATAGTTCGAGCGCTAATGTTTCTACGCGTGTTCCGAATGCTTGCGCGATTTCCCCTTATTTATGTTTCAGCGAGTTAAATTCTAACTGCAAATGTGTGGTGTTTCGTTTACTCTGGTATGATAGTTCTAGTTGTCGTTTTAACTCGGCGTATGTTCGTATATCGCGTGTCTGAAAATCTAACATCGCTTTTCCTTTTAATTTTGTACATAAAATGGCTCCTAATAGGCTTTGTTCCATCGCGATATCTATGTTATGTATGGCGTATCTATGTTGTGCAGGCGCTCAAAAATTCTTGTAATTTGTGTGGTGTTCCATTAAATTCGGGGATGATTCCTCGCGCTTCCCTTAATGATATGTAACTCTCGGCTGAATTCCATTGGTATCTTATATCGTCCGCGGTACGCCCGTATGGCACGTCGTATCTATCTGTATTGTATTGTGGGTATCGTGTATCGCGGTCGTGAGTGTGCGCGTGTGTAGCTTGGCGGTTTATGTGTCGCTCTTCTTTAAAAGTATGCGGGTCGAGCACCTGGTAGCGTAGGGTGATTAGTTCCATACGCATTTTCTGGAACCCTCGCATGAGTTTGCGTAAGAGTTGCTGATCCATATTTATATCGTGATTAGCGGGTGGCTCGTGCACGTCGGCTAATATGACGCGTTCGTCTATGTTTCGTATGTTATCGCGGAGACGGTCGATTTCTTGCTCAATAGCGTCGTTTGGTGCGTTCGCTGGTGGTGTGTACATTAACGATGTTTTCTTTATTCTCGTTCGGATCAAAAATACTACTTTCGTAAGACGTTAAAGAAAATTCGCCGCTTTGGGAGACGTTATTCGGAGTTCGACTGACGCGCGGTCTTATATATCTTTGGTTCGCGATAACGGAGTCGGATTCGTTATTCACGAACAAGCTTTCGTCGAAGCTAGTAAAAGTGAATTCGCGTTCTACTACTACGTTTGTTGGCAGTTCAAGGTCGCTTTCGCTAGAATAGTACGTTTCTAATTTTCTACGAACTGTTTCGAGGTTTGATTGTGTTCTTGGGATCGCTTTAATGGCTCGTTGCCCTAGGTCGCTTAGTAACCACGATTGGTTCGCAATCGGCTATCATGGGGTGTCGTCCCCTTCCGACATTCACGCGAGAATATATTGACAAGTTTTTCGGACTTACAGTACTACGGGTCGCATTGTTACGCTTCTCGCTGTCCGGCCGCTGACGCTGCAGTTCCGTGCTCGTTGGCTGATACGGCTGGCTGTCCGGCGTTGACAGGTGATACGGCGGGTCGTCGCTCGCTGTCGATGCTGGTTGTCCGTGGTGATGTAGGTCGGCGATGTCCTTGGACACTGGCGTTCCTACTCGGGTTTCCGCTACTTGGCCGTGATTCTCTCACTGCTCTGCTTTTCTTGTTGTCGCTTGTCCTTGTTCCGTCAACTGTTGCACTGGCGTGTCTGTTTAACCGCCTTAGTTTTGTTACAGATCTTAGAGGTCACGAGTCCGGTGACGGTCCTCCGGCAGATCCCACCGCTGTCACCAATGTGACTTGGGTTTCGGCACGAGGGAATAATCGGGATCGTTGCTGGATTTGGAGCTAGGGCCCCGGGATCGTCAGGAGCTCAAAGATGAAGCCGGAGGCTTCACCGACCAAACCAGCGGCGGAATCTACGGCGGTGATTAGCAGAGGTTAGAGCCAGCGGAAGGTGTCAGCCGAAAGCCTGGTGCCAGGGACATCCGGGATCAAAGGAGACGACCGGGGCAAGGTCGTCAAGCCGAGGCAATACCGTGCGGTCAGCAAGGAGGTGGGAACCGGCCCGGAAGGAGAAATTCTCCCGAAGAACATCCTGGAGGCGATCGATGACTCGGACTCGTCGGGAGGCAAAGGGGCACCTAACCTCGAGACATGTAAATAATAATTTTAAGCTTAGAATAAGTTTGGCTCATAAAGAGCAGAAAAGTGTAGATATACATAGATATAACTACCTACACTTTTATCAGTTACCTACACTTTTATGTTTTCTCACAAGGGTGAGTCTTTAAGTTACCAATGCACAGTAAGAAGCGCGCAGTATTCATTATTTTGTGAGACCTGTAACAGATTAGAGTTATTCTATAATCTTCCGGTCATGACTCCTAGTGTTAGTTGAGATTTTTTGTTTACTGTAATATTTATTTACTTTTGCGGACGGGAAATAGTCGTGTTTCAAGCGAACGTGAAGAAATTCAAGCAAGCGCGGGTAAACGGCGGAAGTAACTATGACTCTCTTCACAGGGAGAGCATAGTTGGGACGTGATGCGCAATTCAGTTTACTAGATTAGGACCATTAGCCTCTCACGTCCAAGTTGTACACCTACCTCCTCGTGATACTCCCGGTAACGTCGCTTACTTTGGAAACGTAAGATTCGGTAATGCGACGGCTGAATGGTGTCACAACGACTCAGGCCTTTGGGGTTGCCAGCCCTACTGGTCTCTTTTGTTGGCCCTGTCAATAGAAACAAGCCTCGGATAAATTCTAACCCCGGGCCCTCAGGCTCAATGGGTCCAACATTACAGGGCAGAATTCGGCTGCCGTTACGGTAGACACACTGCCTTTTATCTGTGACTTTCCTGGCTGTGGCCGGAGTTTTGATACCAAGATGGGTAAAGGTGTTCACCACAGACGTGCTCACCCCGATTGGTTTGATGCGCAGCAAAACACTGTGGCTACGAAGGCTCGATGGACGGAGGAGGAAAGTCTACTGTTCGCAAGGAAATCTGAGCTGGTGCAGCAGGGAGAGAAATTCATCAACCAGGCTCTGGTTAAGGACTTTCCGGAGAGAACTCTGAAGAGCATAAAATCAAAACGCAAGCAACCTGCCTACAGAAAGGTGGTCGCAGATATGCTGGAATCGATCTCTGCGGAAATGGATGATGGGACCGTTACTGCCTCTGATACAGGCGATAATGTAGACTATAAAACAACCATAGTCGAATTTCTCGCATCCTTACCGGCACCTGGAGACGATAGCTTTTCATCAGCCCGTCTCGCGAGAATCTGTAACTCTCTTCAAAGACACGAAAGAACGTAATGGAGAATTTGACTCTATATTTGCGAAATGTCTTTCCTATTCAACCTCGCAAAAAGAAAGCCAAAAAAGGATATTATTGAGATAAGATCCAGAAAACAAGAGCGCAGAGCCGAGTACGCACGTACTCAGGATTTGTGGCGGAAAAATAGAAGCAAGTGCTTACGTATGTTGCTCGATGACATCACAGGGGTACAGCAGGCCCCCTCTAAAGAGGTTATGGCTCCCTTTTAGGAAACCATTATGACGGTACATAATCCGACGTCACCGGGGAGGAAAACTTCGTCTCCTACCATCGACGGCCTCTGGACACCAATCACCGCAAGGGAAATCAGAAATGCGTTACCGGCCAATACTACATCCGCAGGTCCGGATGGTCTCTCAGCCAGAGCCTTAAGAGCGGTACCAATCGATGTGTTAATGCGTATCTTAAATATCATATTATGGTGCGAAAGTGCACCTACACATCTGTTGGAATCTATAACAACTAATTCCGAAGAAGTCGAATGCACATTCTCCATCAGATTTTAGGCCTATAACGGTCTCCTCTGTGCTCACGAGAACATTGCACAAGGTTCTGGCTACTAGGATGGCGAGTCTGATACATCTCGATCAACGTCAAAGGGGCTTCAGGCTAACTGATGGATGTTCAAACAACGTCTTCCTACTTGACCTGACGTTAAGACACCACCACCGGCATCACAAACCGCTCTTTATGACCTCACTAGACATTGCGAAAGCATTTGACTCGGTTTCACACAATACAATAAGGGAAATGAAGGGTCTACCCGGACCCATGACGTCATACATCATGGATGTTTATCAGAGGAGCACTACAACTTTGTGCTGCGACTCTTGGACCTCCAGGAGGATTCGGCCGGCTTGCGGCGTCAAACAAGGAGACCCTATGTCTCCCATGATATTCAACATGATCATGGACAGGATGCATAAGAAGCTCCCTAACGACATTGGAGCAAAAATAGATGGGTTATCGATTAACGCAGCTGCGTTTGCAGATAATCTGCTGTTATGTGCATCTACGCCAATAGGTTTACAAAAATTGCTGTCTTGGCGACCAATTATCTAAGCAAATGTGGACTCGCCGTAAATGCGTCCAAATGTATGACGGTCGCACTAAAAAATGTTCCACACGAGAAAAAAAACAATTGTGGACAAAGATACTGTTTTTTTCTGTGCTAATAAAGTCCTTCCGGCATTAAAAGGAACTGATGAATGGAGATACTTAGGTATCCCATTTACGCCGGAGGGTAGATTCAAACTGGACATCTACCTAGGCTGCAGGCTTCACTGGAGAAGCTCACCAAAGCACCACTAAAGCCACAACGACTGTTTGGCCTACGCACTATGGTATTGCCTGGTCTATACCATCAGGTAAAACTAGGTAACATCAACATCAGCGTACTTCGCAAATGCGACCGTGTGGTGTGCTGCAAAGTGAGGAATTGGCTCAGCCTCCCATCAGATACGCCGAACGCATATATACATGCAAATGTTAAAGATGGCGGTCTTGGCATCGGCGCCCTACGATGGAATGCTTCATCGAAACGGCTACAGTGCCTGTTAAGGTTGCCATTGTAAGATCCGGCAACAAATACTATCTCCAACGCCTTTCTGCGAGAAGAAGTGGAGAAATGCAGAAACAGGCTGCTGGTAGATGGACAACATCTTTGTTCGAATCGGGAGGTGAGAGGTAGATGGGCCCGAATGCTATACGCAAATGTAGATGGCAAAGGCCTGCAGGAGTCTGCAAAAGTATCACAACAACATGGTTGAATACACGAAAAAACTAGATTCCTATCAGGTCACGACTTTTTGCAGTCGTGTAAACTAAAGACCAATGCATTTCCAACAAGATCGAGATGTGCTAGAGGCAAACCCAAAGACCGACACTGCAGAGCAGGCTGCAATAGAGTGGAGACGTTAAACCATATCCTGCAGCAATGCCATAGAACCCACGGTAGCAGGATCAAACGACACAATGGAATAGCATTATACGTGTGTCGCATACTGGAAACGCGGGAATTTCAGGTTACTGTGGAACGAATGCAGGATTAAGAAAGCCTGATATAGTCGCGAAGCTTGGAACAACGGCACTAGTAATCGACGCGCAAATGAACGACCAATTCGATTTAGACACAGCACACAACAACAAGGTCGAGTACTACAAGGACATCGAGGGAAATTTAAAAGAGAACTACAATGTGGACACCGTAGTATTCTCATCGATCACACTGTCTTGAAGAGGAATGTGGAGCAGGAAATCAGCGGAGCAAATGACCAGCCTAGGAGTACTCAGAAAGAGGCAACTGAAGGTCCTTTCATCACGGGCCATAATTGAAGGACTGGCGTGTTTCCACACTTTTAACAAGGCAACGCAGGTTGGGGGATGAGCAGTGGAAGGAAGATGGAGAAGCTGGACGACGGAGATGATGCCCTCACCTGTCATATGACATAATGTCATACGCATAGTATGATTGAAAAAAAGCCAAATGCCTCGTTATCTAATCAGTGACGCGCATAAATGGATTAACGAGATTCCCACTGTCCCTATCTACTCCCCCAAGTGTCGCCACCTTGCCGTGGTGGAGGGTTTGCGTACAGCAATGATAGTTTAGGCTATGCTGACTGAAGCTGACTGAAGCAGTGCTTCTGGTAGGATCACCCACGTCAGACTGGCCAAATTTGAATTGTCAGACTAAGAGCGGCTCATGTGTGAGTGCGCGTGATTGGAAATGTAAATGGGATGCGGTCGGGAGGCCGAAGGATATTTCCCGGAGACTAACCACTTGGGAGTAGTAGCCCCACTACCGCGGGATGCAGTCATGTTGGTACCTGACCTCTGCGGCATAATAAATGGGCACGCCCAGTGAAATCGCATGTTTAATGTGGAAAAACCGCTGTCTGTGTCCTGGGCGGAGCCTAACCGGGAATTGAAGTCGGTCTTTATAGGCGCATGTATGGAGGATTAGTTGATCACTATTTTCTCATATCCTGCTAGAGGGAAGATACATTGGCAACGTCTAGCCCGAATCTTGAGCGAACGGTGTTTCGGATGCATACGTATTTATTAAGTAGGGATGACGCTAAACCTCTGCATAAAAAAATTATCGTTACACATTTTATAGAGACATACACATAGATAGGGTTGATCGCCTGACAAGCTGCTTTTCAGCTTTTATGTGCTTAACTAGGAAATCTAACCGGCGGGGATAGATGCCCATTATGTGCTATGGGCTGCCACGATAGCCGAACCGTCGTAAAAATTATCAATCAATAAATATGGCTTCAAACAAACAAACCCAAACTCGGATATGGAAACGGAGCAGGAAAGAATAGTTAAACGCAAAGCCGGAGATGAAATGCCACCACCAGAAACTTCTGGCACTAGAAAGAAAAAGAAGAGGAAGACTAGCATCCCTCTTGCTTCAGCCACCCGGGGGAATCGATCGGAGGACTCAGATACTAGTATTTCAAGATCCGAGTCAATGGCTAGCATAAGCTCATTAGTTCAAATTAAAGATAAGGATGAGGAATTTAAAGTGGCAGAGGGAGAGATAATTTCCTTCTGCCTAAAACAGGAAAACAATATGACAACTAAGCAAACGGAATTTATTATTAAGCAGCTGACTGTTCTGTCTGCGGCCTTCTCCGCACAAAGAGGAGAGAATATAGCCCTAAAACGGCAAATAGCGGAAACCAAACAAACTTGCAAGAAAATAGAGAAAACAGTAATAAACTTTGGAGAAATAAAAGAAATATACTCGGCACAAGCAACTCCAAAACTCACATTTGTCAAAAAAGTTCAAGTAAAGTTGTTGAGTATCCCTCTCAAAGTGCGGTGAAGAGCCGGAGGAACGTGATCACTGTTTTTCCGGCGAAAGGCACATCAATAGCTAACAGTGACCAGACAATGGAGAAAGTTATGGGCAGCTTCAAACCCGTAAAAGAGAAATTAAAAATCAGAAATCTAAGAAAAATAAGGAATAACGGAGTACTTATTGAGACGAAGACCAAGGAGGGTCTTGAATTAATATTAAAAAGTAAAAAGTTGGAGGCCGGCCTTAAGGCTAGTCTCCCCAATAAAAGACTACCTAGAGTAATCATCTACGATGTCCCACGAAATTTTAGTAAAAGCTCATTGGCCGAGGCCATCCATATGCAAAATGCAGATTCTAAAAAGGAAAAGTTTGAGAAAGAATTCAAGTTAGTGTTTAAAACTGGAGACAGAAAGAAAGATGTAGTAAACTGGGTGGCCGAAGTCACACCAGAATTAAGAAAACTCTTAATTTCAAAAAGTTGTGTTTTTGTTGGATGGAGATCTTGCAATATACAGGATTATATAAGTGGGGCGGGGGGCGGGGGTTCGGGGGAGGTGTGCAGTCTGTGCGTGTACTTTGCAACGCAAACTGGGATTCCACATGGGTTTATAATTTTCACATTTGTTGCGTTTAAATTTTGTGCACTTTAACGAAAACGAATGCGCATGTAACCACAGAGCATATTCGTGTCGCTGCATGTTATCGGTATGACAGATTTTCTAACCTGAATAGTCCTCAACTTTAACCATTAATATTTCGCTTCGCGGGGCAGAGCGACACTATTTTCTGCCACATTCATTCATTTCGTGTAAAACGCGTCGAATGAGTCTAATTTTATCGATATATGAGGTGAGGTAGATAAACTAAATAATTACCAATGATTCATAATATTATAATTGTAAGAACATATTATACGTAAAAATTAGTGTAATAAATCCACACGCGTCTAAACGTGCGGTGCCCAATCGCGCGGTGTCCAATCGTGCGGTGTCCAATCGTGCAATGTACGTGTCCAATCGTGCAATATGCGTGTCCAATCGTGCCGTGTCCAATCGTGCCGTGTCCAATCGTGCAATATGCGTGTCCAATCGTGCAGTGTCTAATCGTGCCGTGTCCAATCGTGCCGTGTCCAATCGTGCAATGTGCGTGTCCAATCGTGCAGTGTCCAATCGTGCGGTTTCCAATCGTGCGGTTTCCAATCGAGCGGTGTCCAATCGAGCAGTGTCTAATAAAACGTGTCTAATAGTGCGTGTCCAATGGAGCGGTGTCCAATTGTTACGTGTCCAAACGGAGATCACCCGAAGAAATCCTTCTACAAACGGACAAAAACCCAGAAGAAAGTATGAAGAAAAAAAAGCCTCAAAAGAGAAATAGAAAAAATCACAACCAGAGGGCGAAATTCGAATACTCCAGATGCCAAGAATTATACAAAAAGTGCCCAAGGAAACTAGTAGATTGGGTTAGAAACAACAAAACGGCATCAGAAGTGCATGAACTTTCAAAAACAGAAGATATAAAGAACCTGTACAAAGAATTATGGGGCAACGAGGCCCCGAGACAATCATTACCAGAGGGAGAAAATGAGCCAATAGAAGAAACGGCGATACTAACTCCAATCACAATGGAAGAAATTTTAGCAAGAATGAGGAGAATAAAGCCGGGATCCGCAGCAGGCCCGGACGGAATTTATAAAATCCACCTGTAGAGAGCAGGAGCACTTAAAGTACTCGCAAAATTATTTAATGTGCTACTGCTAACGGAATACTACCCAGATAGGTGGAAGGGTAATAGAACGACTCTGATTCCTAAGGACGGAAAAGATTTGAATGATATAAAGAACTGGAGGCCTATTACAATTAGATCTATAATGGGTAGAATTTTCTCAGGTATCCTAGACGCAAGATTGAGACTGTACATAAAACAAGCAGTCCGGCAAAAGGGTTTCATTAAGGAAGATGGCTGCAAGGCGAACATCAACCTTCTCGAAGCTGCCTTACACCGCATGAAGGCAGCAGAGAAAGGAGTGATAACAATTGTGGATATCGCTAAGGCCTTCGACATAGTGCCACACTCAGCAGTGCGTCAGAGACTACGAAGGAAAGGCACACCACCACTAGTAGTCGATTACATCGCTAAAATGTATGCAGGTTGCCATACACAGATAAAAGCCCGAAACGAAGAGAAAGTAAATATCGAATTAAAACGCGGAGTTAAACATGGAGACCCTCTATCGCCGCTTCTGTTTAATTTGATAACTGACACGATCATCGAGGACATTGACAAAAACACGCAGGGTATTAAAATACAGGATGAGAACCTAGCAGTGTTGGCATTCGCTGGCGATATGGTCCTCCTAGCAAACAATAAGATGGAAACCAAAAGATAAATCAGAAAGTTAGATACATTTTTTAGGAGATTACGGATGGACCTATCGATTACAAAACGTTATACATTCGAAATAGTACCAGTGCATAAAACCTGGTACGCAAAAGACCCCTAGATTAGTGTACGAAATAGAAGAGTACCCTACTTGGAACCCGAGAAATCAATTTCTTACTTTGGGCAAGACTGAAACCATGGTCCGGCTTCCAAAAAGGGACCAGCACCGACGCCATTATAAAAGCGGTAGGAAATATAAAGAAGCTTAAGCTGAAGCCACACCAAAAGATAGACCTTATTAGAACATACTTCTTTCCTCGCTACATCCACGAACTTGTCGCAAGCCCGCCGCCGACGTGGATATTAATCAAGATTGACCATAAAGTCAAACAAGTAATAAAACAAATACTACACCCGTCTATCACTGACAGGGTAATCTATAAAATCAAAAAATTACGGAGGACTGGGACTTCCAAGAATGGAAACGATAGTGAAACTGGCAGTACTGAGAAGCGGTATCAAACTGGGAAATTCAGAAGATCAAATCTTAAAGAAAGCTATTGGCGAACTAGAGACAAGATACAGGAAATACGCTACATCACTCGGGATTGCATGGCCAGCAACTAGAAGAGGTGGAGGAAGCGAGGAAGAAGAACAAAAGACAAGAGACGGAAAAATGGAAACAGCTTCGATGCCAAGGTCAAAAAGTAAGAGACTTCAGAAAGGACAAACTTCAGATAGGAAATGCTTGGCTATATAATCTAACGCTACTAAAGCCATGAAGGTTTTTAGACGCGGTCAAGCTGCGGACAAATACGTTTGGAATGAGAGTAGCGCTACAAAGAGCAAACCCAAATATAAACTATGTGTAGAAGATGCGATGGGCAGCCAGAAACGCTGGGTTATGTGTTGGGAAGTTGCACCCACACCAAACCACAAAAAATTAGGAGACACGGTGAGATCAAAAACTTCCTAGCCAGCAAGCTAGCCAAGAACTGTGCAGTATTCACGGAGCCGGCTGTAAAAGTGTTAAATGAATTGAAGAAGCCGGATCTGGAGGTGAAAGACCAGAAAAAGCTCTACATAATTGACGTTACAGTTAGGTTGTGACCGGACGTGCAATAATTGAGTGCGACTAATGCCTCTTATTGGCAATAGCCACGATTTGTAGCGCCGTTTCACGGCAGTGTGCAAGAGTATGCGAATATTTATTTGTAGATTTGAGAGGTTCTCTCACCTGGTTTATCCACGGTCGCCAGCCTGTTTAACTTTTGTACAGGCAAGAAGGGAAAAGGAGTAAGGAAGCGTATAGCTTGATATGCGTGAGTGTGCTTTCCAGGCTTCCTCGACGTGACCGCTCTTACCGCTGGATCCGGAGGACAAGGAGGACGCACCGGCTCCCCTCTGCACCGAGCCCTTCCGTCAACGTGAATGACTCGTGAGTAAAAGACCTTGGTTTCAGTTTCACAAAATTTATTCTTTTCACAGAATTGATCTCGTAGGATATCAAAGTACACATGGGTTCCCGCAGGATATCACAAAGGTTCAAACAATAGACACGCGCGCCGGGCCACTATGCTTTACGGAACACGCGGACTCCTTACAATGTTCGTGTTCGCGTCGCGAGCGCGGAGAGTAACACTCGACTTATTAGACTGCCGCAAGGAACGATGTGCAAAACCTCGCGTGGTTGCGCAGCGCGAGTCGCCCAGCCAAATATCAAGATTCTGCCGTGAGGAACGATCTGCGACACTTTGCGTATTAATCGCAGTTACTTATGGCTTATCCGGGCCACGCTCCGACCGAAACGGCGTTAGTTTAGTAACGAGAGAAATTCCGCTCCCGGGCCGACGTATTTTCGTCCGAACTCTCTTTCGTTCGAGGACCGACTGACCAAGAGTGATGCGCTGTACTCCGGTTCCTCGGCTCGCTCGCCTCCCCACTTCGTTGCGTACTTTTCCACTCGTAAGACGACAGTTCTGCGCATCTCCTACTCTGTCGTGTGGAAGAGGAAAATTTACAACGTTGACCCGGCGATGTTGACCCCGACCTCTTTCATGGTCGACCTTCACCCGGTCAGCCTGTGCACTGACTTTCTTGACTCGATTTCCAAAAACAATACCAAAATGCCAATATGACTCTTTCTTTCTATTATCATGACTTGATAGGAAAGAATACGGAAGTAAATAAATAAATGTAACTAACAAAATCGAGAGTCGATGCACTTACAATATAGTCGTAAAATAAGAGAATAAATAAGTTAACACGCTAAAATATGACCAAACGATTGAGCAAGTTTATACACATGCATACCACACGTAAAAAATACAACAAATGTAACGAGATAATTTTTCCAGCCACAATTATTGTATGTACGTAGACAAAATAAAATTTCAAGACGAAGTAATTCAGGCTGGCCGAACTGTAAGCGGCGCGCAGGCATTTGCGCAACGCCAAGCGGATGCGTTTGCACCACCCGTAAGGTGCTGCCACCGGAAAACGTACCGGGTGGCCTAATTGGCATGTGCGCTCATGCGAGAGCGCGGACACCGAACGAGCGTGCGAATTGTAAAAGTGAGAGCGAGCACTCTCCATCTGGAAGTGTTAGCGTACAGTCGTGATAGCGAGAACACGGGAGTCATTTCGATATTGTAAAGAATTATACTTTGAAATTTTCTTATTAAATACTTATACTTTTAACTTGGTCTCCTTTTCATTTCGCGAGAAGCCTTTAATATAACATCCTCTTTAAACCGTTTGAGTTGCCGCGACCTATACGCGTCTTAACTGTTCGCGCTTTATTTCTGACAAATCAATTAAATCAATTAAATCAATTAATTCTATTAACGGGACTATTACATCAATACCAAGAAATACCAAGAAATAACTCGATTTAAAATAAAGCATGATCTCTGCGGCGTCGTACGAGATCCGCGAGAAAGTAGAATCCACGCAACGCTAGCAGATCTCGCGCGAAATCACCGAGATCACTCCGTGTATAAAAGATATATGAAAAATTATATATTATCATAAAAGAAATAATACATTGTTTGGTCATGATCCTACACACAAGGTAACACTTACGATAATCAGTCTCATAAGTTACCGCGTAGGCTTTGTACCGACTTATATCCTAGAACAAGACTATGCAGAAATAACCCGTCTCAAGTATAATATACATCTTAATTCTAACAAAACGAATATCAAAACGATTCCAGAGTAACAAACTATATCTAGGTAAATAACCTCAGTGGTAATACCGTAAACTGTAAATAAACTCTACGCTAACCACATCCATCGATGCGTCATAACGAATGAAACCTATATCACTATTTCTTTGGTCGCATTGTCACAAACTCCCGGAACCACCACGCCTGTCACAGCCCTGGTTCGCATCGAATGCTCGACACCGCTGCACGATCCGGATCGCGGATCACAAGCGATCCACGACGACACGCAACTGGTCCTTGCCGTGCTGTTGCTGCCGCTTCTCTCCACGGACTTCTCCGGAATCTGGGCCCGCTCCATCGCCCGGCACAGCAGGAAAGGTCGATGCGGCCTCCGGTCGCATTTCCCCCGCCAAGGGGGCTAGCCGCAACTTTGAGTAGCGGCTAGGCGCCTTCGACTTAACCCTTTTGGGTTTCTGGTTGGCGTTGTTGTCCGCCACGAGGCCTTTCGTTCCGACCCTGCTTCGGATTACCTTCCTCGTGCGATGTATCGCTTAGAGCGTCGGATGACGCGTCGACAACCGTTGTCTGGGGCGGATCGAAGTACCGTCCCAGTAGCTCCTCCATCGTAAAGCTGTCCATGTTCTCCGGTCTCGAGATCGTCTCCTCCATCGTCTCGATGTCCCCGTCCAATAAGACGGGTCTGTTGAACACGGCCTCGTCGATTAATGTACCAGCCACGCAGCTCACCACGCGCGGCTTGTTCACTGCCAACGAGGTAAATAAAATCACCTCGTCGCTGCCTCGAGATGTCGAGGGTATGGGTTTGATCGAATGCTCCGCCGCAGGAACCGATACCAAAGTCTCTGGTCGTCTCCGTAGAAACACGTGGACAAGATTTCCCTTTATGTGGTACCTGACCACCACGGGCCGTACGTCTCCGGACGGGGGTTGCAGATTCTTTATCCATATAAGCGTGGATAAAAAATTTAAGGGGTTGCCCTCCGTATCCTTTATTTGGTAATCGTCCGTCACCACTCTGCCTGCCTGCAGATGTACGAAATATTGCTTACACAGTTGTATCAAATCTTTGCTTCGCTCCTGCGAATCTGAGCGTAATTTCCGAAGAGTCTCCTCGTCCGGAACCTCTCGTAATCGAGCTGACGCAGCTTGACCAGTCGCTCGAGGGCCCTTTGTCTCTCCGTGGCGACCTCCATTCTCGCGCGAATACGGTTTTTCACCGCCTCTTTCTCGCACAAGATATCCTTTAGTGAAAGATCGGCATTCTTATCGCCGCTCTCGGCACACGACATCGTATCCACCGCGTTTTCTCGCGATACCACGCTCTCTCCCGATCGTCCGCGAGAAGTGAGGTTCGTTTTCACGTAATCCGACGAAAAACACCCCGCTCGCTGCCCTCGCGAGTCGATTTATCGGCCAAACGATCGTCCGTCGATTTCTCCTCACCGGAAAAGTCCTGCTCAACACGCCCCGCGACGCAAACCATGGGCACATTTGTGGCACAAACGTCCGTCTCCCGCGAGAACATGCGCACGTCTGAGCACACGTGTCCGTACATTCTTTGAGAGGTTAGAACGCCGGTCGGCAATATCGACCTCAGCGTTGTCGACCCTGTTGTCAGCCGGCAGGGTCAACGTGGCATTCCTCTAAAAAACCAGTTGATTATTTTTCACTGATGACCACTCGCTCACTCGAATTATCCGTGTCATCCGTGGATCTCGCACCAAAGTTTTCACAACTTGATTCATCCGCCAACGGATCTGTCTCTAAATTATTGTTCGCGTCACTAATCGTTGCTTCTTTATTTTCAGGTTCTACGCTGGCTTCTTTCTCAACGATCTCCTTTGTAAAGTCTGTCGCAGGTAAGTCTCCCACGTAAGTAACGAATTTCACAAACTTTCTAGCAACTTCGATGTCACTGTCCGTTGCCCTTGTACTTTCGCCATCGGGCTCCTCTCTTCGTTGCGGGTCATCCTCCTCTCCCGACAACCACATCTCTCTCCACTGAGCTGAAGAAAAGTATCCACCGCTGCACAGTGGTACCAATCTGAATATAGGTGATCGAAAATCATATCTTTTACACATGAATAGATATTTTTTTATTATATTATAGGTTTTTATGTTTGTTGAAGTGGACATGATAAACATATAACTGCTTTTAGACTTTAGTAAAAACTACCCCTAGGGGTTTAAATATCGAGAATTAATAATAAATAAAGAGACTGTTGTAATAGAATTATAGAAGAATTATAAAAGAATTATAAAAGATCTTAATTAAAAAACATTTATAATTACAAAATCAGTAGGTTTTTTTACTGTATATAATCTTTAATACATAATAAGTACTTTAGTATTTAAATTTAAGAATTTATTCTTCTTCGTCACTGTATTCTTCTTGCTCCTCGATTTCTCTTTTTTCTTCCTCAAAGTTTATTAATTTGATAACATCGTGATCTAAGCGAGTTTTGTATTTTTCTTTAATATCTTTAAAAAAACTTAGAAAAGGATCTGAACTAAGTATCATTCTTAAGAAAAGATCTTTATTAGTTTTGACGCGAGAGTTCTTTCTTGTATGATGTTCCCAAAAATATCGTATGTCTTTATTTTTTGCTTCTTGAGCCTCTTTGGATAGTTCACCCATTGGAAGCAATGACTCTTTTATAATACTCAGTCCATGAATAAGAACCTTGTGCATTGAAATTGGCATATAATACCAATCATAGAGCTGTACATATTTTTCAGCTGTTATTAAACAATATTGTTTAAATTCTGGAACTTTTATGTCGTATCCGCAATTTATTGTTCTTAAAATTACGGAACATCTTTTAATAAGTTCTTCATCTATTCCAGTCACTTCTGCTGCCAATTGAGAATTTGCAAAAAATCTCCTTGCAGTATTTCCATTATTGCTTGTACCAAATCCAAGTTTCGGAACATCAACTATTAGACCAAATTTTTGTTTAAATTTATCTTGTATTGCTATCTTTCGTTGTTCCAAAAGTACCTTCTTGTCCTTAGGAACTTTCCACGATTTTATATCTAATTTATAGGAAATGTGTAAAAAGACTTCGAAAAATCTAATATATGCGTGCAATACGGATAAACCAAATCTAAACATTTCAGGTCGAACTTCTCTATCAACAATGGATTTAATGTTATTCATCTGAGATATGGTCCCTTGACAAATATAACACCGCAAAGTAGATGATCCAGCCAGTGCATTACATACTTTACCGTCCACCATGGTTAAAGTCAACGAAAAATCGATAGATCCAATTGAAGAAGAAAATGGTTGTAATTTGTCAATTTGTTTATTTATGTAATCTTCTTCAATTTTGCAAAGTTCTTCGGTTTCATGAATCCATTGAATCCTAATCGGTCTGCAGAAACTCGTCGATGATGGTCGCGGATTTTTCCAAATTATTTCTCCACTATTTTTGTCAACTAACCGAAGAGGTACAAGTGATGTTACAAAGAGACTATCATCCTTTAATCCTTCAATTTCAAATTTCTGATTATATGTAGAATGTCCTGAACTGCCGTCGAAGCCCCATTTGCAAAACAGAGTACATTTTTTTCACACATATCTTGATAATTAGAAGAAACAAGGTCAATAATACTGCTGCATGTCTTATCTAGCAAATTTTGTAACGGTACTTCACACTTGCCTTCGCTAATGTTAACTTCTTCGGGATACATTCGTTTCTTAGTTTCTAACACTCGCTGATATGATGGATATATATCATAACCATGGCTAAAAGCAACTGATCTTAATGTTAAATATGTATTTTTCGATAAATTTAAAGATATTATTAAAGAAAGAGCTTCTTCCGGTGTTAGAGGATTTTGTTCTTTTAGTGGGGATTTCCATTTCGCTAAAAGTTTTTTCGATCTTGTAGGTGTAGTACTTGTAGACTCTTTTAATAATTCGGCAGTAGCTATATCACCTTCCTCTCGAAGTTTCATAGTAGTAGCATACATTAATTCCGATGAGGTTTTTGATACTCTAAGCTCTTTAGTTTTCCTACGCTTTACAACATCTGAGGATTCGTCAAAATTTTTTCTTGGACGGCCCCGACTTCGCTCACTTTTAATTAAACTTGCAGAAGAAAACCAGGAAGACACTGAATCACAACACTTGGGAACTCAATTTCTTTGTTGAGCCATTCGTCATAACGGGTTAAAAAAGTTTCGTTTTTTCTGTAGCAACATTTCCAAAAACGAAAATATGGCAGAAAATAATTCAGTCTTATGAATTTTATTAATACTTTTGTTGCCTCTTCATTTGTGTAAAATGTTTCTTTTAAGAAATTAATTACACGATTTTTTTTCATATCTTCAGACTCTTGAGGATGAGCTATTATTAATTTATGCAACATTAAACGGGTAACTTTTACTACTGCCATATTAAATAAATTGACTTACTATATATATATATATATATATATATATTACATTCATAAACATAACAAGAATAAGACTACAGTTATAGTAGCATTTGTACGACTAACAAGTCTGACGAACAGCTACATAGCTGTTTGTTAAAACAAACAATTGAAATGCTATGAGACTGGCAATGCGCGCGATCCATTTGTCATATCACCCACGAACTCGTCAGAACAAGTTGATGGTTAAAAATGTTTTGATTTTTCAAAATCTTACTAGCAAATTTATAATGATATAAACATTGAAAATTAATAACTTTAGTGTCTGAAAATAGATGTGAGATATAAAACAGAGTCTGGAATATAAAAGAGAAATTAATTATCTCAATAGGAATTTATATCAAAAAATGTGAAAAATTTTAATGTAAATTATTGTTATTAATATTATTATTATTTTAATTATTTAAATTTAAATTCCGTCAGAAGCACTTAGTTCTGACTAATTTGTCAGAATTATTAGTCATTTGAACACGCATCCTCTATAACCGCAGCCTACATAACATTTTATAATTTTTACTTCTGCAAGTCTCTGCAAGTAATCTATAAGGCAATTAAATAGCCATTACCTAATCTTTATAATACACTTTTGTTTGTGAGTTCCTTTTGATTCCTTTTTGTATAAAGTTAAATTTAAGTATTTATCATAAAAAATGACTATTTTCATTAAGTAATTACCTAAGAGTAAATGTAACATTAAAAGCACAACTTAATTTGCACATAATTAGTTTAAGGTACCTTTTTCAATGACGTATTGATTATTTCATTATTCTTTGTATGATAATATATTTTTTATGACTCTAAATTTAAGGAATTTCGCAGATTAATCGAACTATTGAAAAATGAAGTATTTTTTTTATTTTAATGTTAATTTCTACTTTATATTCTCCTTTGGGAAAAGTAGAGTTACTTTAATTACACTCTGGAATGCGTTCGGATTCCCCACCCGAGTGCTGAAAATACTATAGCATATGTTATGTTGTGAGCGGACACGCAAGTATGAGCCTCGCTCAGTGCCATGCATAGGCAAAATTATAGATTCGTCGCGGGATTTCCCGACTATTATGAATAATACGCGTTCGCGTTATACTCCGAGAGGGTTCTCTCACCTGATAATTTCCACGGTCGCCAGTCTGTTTCTCCTTCCAACAGACAAGGTTGTCTGCTCGCGAAGACGTTTTCTCCTCCGTTCCGCGCAGCAGGTATCCGGCTCCTTGCTCGACGCGCCTTCTCACTCAGCCGGAGCTAGGCTATGACCTGGACCGGGGACGCGCGAGGAAGAATGACACGGACAAATATAATTTGCACCAAATTATTTATTTCACGGATTGCTTCCCGTAGGATCGCTAATCACAATATATTCCCGTAGAATTTATATCACTAAGCACGTTCCCGCCGCGATACTGGCAACTGTGTGCTCCGCCCGGTACGACTAGTGTATAATAGATATGTATAAATGTATAACGAGAGACTTTAGCTCCCGGGCCGACGTTACAACGACTGTTCCTTCGAAAGGTTACGGACCGACTGACCACGAGCAATGCGTCGTGCTCCGGTACCTGGACTCGCTTCTCTCCCCACTCTGGCTCTAGTATCTTTCCACTCTCCGTAACGCACGCCTCTCTCTCCGGAAAGTGGAAGGGGAAGATTTACATATTTCGCCCGTCGATGTTGACCCTGACCCGCGCAACGTCGACCCACATCGGTCAACTTGTGCACTGACTTTCTAGACCCGACAAGTTAAAAATACAAATTACATGATATTCGATGCTCTCGTTTCTCGTATCGGCATCGTGACTAGAATGGAACAAATAAATAGATAAATAAATAAACAGCGACGATAAATATGGTCTAGTTAACAAGTACAGGAAAATCAATGCACTCGCGGGGTGAACGTGAGTCACGAGATAAAAGAATATAAAATAGAACACGCTAAAACATGACCAGATGATCGTGAGTAAAAGATTGAAGTAACGATCTCCGCGGTATCGCGCAGAGTCCACCAGAAAGTGTAATACACGCGACGCTCGTAGATCCCGAACGACAACACCGATATCCATTGACGACGAGTCATATAAAAAAACCAACTCTATCGCGGGAATGCGTCATCTGGCCACGAGACAATACATGCATCGCAGTCAAGCATACGCGTAACTAGATACAACGTTGTTCGAGGATCGAATGAAATAACTATTTTATCAATATAATATCAACTCGCCCTTTCCTTTATTGCACGCGTGAAGATAATCATAAAAAGGAAACACTCGCCAGAGAATAAACAGACATAAATATATATATATCGAGTGTCAACTGAACTATAATAATAATCCTCGCCAAAGCAAACGCACGCGTATAAAATAATAGCAATAATCAAATATAAAATATATACTCTATCTATGTTTCGCTACGCAAATAAATCTATCCTTGCTAATCAAGTAGTAAAATATAAATAATACACGCGTAATAACAAAATATAATTCTCCATCACCGAGTATAACGTAAAAGGGTATATGTGCCACGAGACACTTCGGACGGCTTATCGCTAAATAGCACGCGCTCCGCGGTTAGTTCGGCGTGGCCCAACCCAAAACTGTCAGTCCACTGCCTCAGCCGTCAAACTCGGTCCAAGACGACTCGCGGCTGCTCCTCTCCGCTGGACTGTCGCCTCCGCTCTCTCCGGGTTTCTCCAGCCTCCGGGTTAGTTCCGCTGGTGCACGGGGAAGAGATAAGCTGTGCGGCCTCCGGTCGCAATGTGCACTATAGATTTTCAGCACTCGGGTGGGGAATCCGAACGCATTCCTGAATAGAGATTATTTTACGAGAAATTTAGCTTTTTATGAAAAATTGAAAATTTTATTTTCGATCGCCTATATTTAGATCGGTACCACTGTGCGCTGGACGCAGTGCTTCTCCTGCGCACCGCTGCATGCCCATGCGGAACAGCATTTTCCCGGTCGCAAGGTACAAGGACAGAACTAGCTTGAAAGACGCCTTCAAGGAAAAAATCGACAAATACACCAAAACGGCCAGCTTTATAAAGCAAAAGTTAAAATGCCAATTGGCGGAGGTAATTCCAATAGTAGTGGGGAGTAGAGGAGCAGTCCCAACTCAGACCCAGGCTAACCTAAAGAAATTGGGCTGCAATACACAAGATATAAAAACAATCTCTTTAATAGCGTTACGATCATCAATTAAAATAGCTAACGCATTCATTGACTACAACTGGACCGAATAACTCTAACTCCCATTCTCACCAATCTATTAATTTACTATATTTATTCATTTATGTATTTAACTATTTATTTATTTATTTATTTATTTATTATGTATTTGTGTATTTATACAATTTTATCTTACTTGACTATCACTAAGACGTAACGAACAGCAGCTGCTGGTTGGGATAAATAAGAAAGCCCGTTTTGCCCTTTACACCAACGGTGCGAGTCGTTTGAGCACACCAGCGCGCCACGGCGGCGAAGCAGCGAGCCGATGCGGCGGCCGCTGGGCGGATGCATCCTCGCGGCGTTCCCTGTCAACATGTGCAAAACACATGGCTAAATCCGTCTTCCCCTTATAAAAGAGGACTTTGTTAACACTAATTTTTCCAAGTTCCACGGCAGTCTCTTGGCAATAGCAGACAATTTTACTTTATTCTATTTTATCTTATGACATTTTTACAGTATGACAATTCCTTCTATATACAGGGTGTTTCATTTTAATTTCCCCAGGCAAATATTTTGGAAAATAATAAAAATTCAAAAAAATGTTTCAGACAAAAGTTATATGGTTTTAAGGGGGACATAAGATGGTGCCATTAGTTTGACCTTGAAGAGTCACCTGAAGGTCACGTGATTGTCACCTCCAACTTTTTAAATGGAACCCCCCTATATATTTTTGCATATTCTTGTAGCTTGTCTCAAGAACTTTCCAAAACACTATAATTAGACATTTTTTCATTAAGTACTTTTCGAGTTATAAGGTTTGAAGTTTACAGTATTTTGACATAAAATACAAAATATCGTGTAAAACATTCAGTTTTCGGTAATCTTACCTTAATACTCTTACGCATAGAATAAAAAGACCAATCAATTGGTGTAAAAAAAACACATAGTTGCTATTAAGAAAAAGTATGTAATTTGCAACATGCAGCTGCATACTTTTTTTGAAAGCAATTATGTGTTTTCTTTACACCAATTAATTGGTCTTATTATTCTATGCGTAAAAGTATTAAGGTAAGATTACCGAAAACTGAATGTTTTACACGATATTTTGTATTTTATGTCAAAATACTGTAAACCTTAAACCTTATAACTCGAAAAGTACTTAATGGAAAAATGTTTAATTATAGTGTTTTGGAAAGCACTCGAGGCAAGCTACAAGAATATGCAAAAATATATAGGGTGTCCCATTTAAAAAGTTGGAGGTGACAATCACGTGACCTTCAGGTAACTATTCAAGGTCAAACTAATGGCACCATCTTATGTCCCCCTCAGAACCATACAACTTTTGTCTGAAATATTTTTTCTAATTTTCATTATTTTCCGAAATATTTGCGTGGGGAAATTAAAATAAAACACCCTGTATACAGGGTGTCTCACAACCTCCGTACAATACTTTGT
Organism: Lasius platythorax; assembly: GCA_963971435.1. Classification (NCBI taxonomy): domain Eukaryota; kingdom Metazoa; phylum Arthropoda; class Insecta; order Hymenoptera; family Formicidae; genus Lasius; species Lasius platythorax. Next base: position 22,676,774 of record OZ020535.1, on the reverse strand, counting down.
TAGCGTGTTCTAGAAGTAAAATAGAGTCAAAAATTCGAATACAAAAATTTTGAGGCTGCAATAGTTTTTGAGTTATAAGCGATGAAAGTTTGCCAATGATATCGCATAGAATTCGCGCGCTCAGGCCCGTAATTACACATACACACGTACCGATCTGTCATCTGTTGTTGATTTTTTCAAGTTAGGTGATATTGATTTTTACTGCACATCTGATTTTATTTTGTCGTTTCCTATGTACAAGGTGTGTTACACGTATATCGTACATTATGGTGACAGGCTAATATTAACAATCGAAAATAACGGGCTAAATAAGAGCCAAGGCGCTGTTAGGGGTGCGCAAATAATTCTTTTTTCTGGTGGTTGTTGTAAAGAAAAACTTTTTATTCAAGACGTACGTTTCGATCCTCCTATCGGACTATCATCAGCGGTGTCAATAATTAACTGTCAATGCACAAAGAAATGATATGAAAAAATATTACAAAATTATAGTTTTACAAAATAGTCTTTGACGGTTAAAATCTAGTGGAGCGTGGATAATTAGTTTTTTGTCGGCGTTTGTGTTGCGGATTATAAATTTGCCGTGAAAATTGAATTACGTACATGCAATATTCGTGCGTTTGTTTCTCCGTGGTCATCACGGGCCTCACCATCTGTTAAACGAAATAATTCCTCTCCCGGTTCCAGTCGTGAAGGAAAAATTACCGTAGTTCTTTTTCCTTCACGACTGGAACCGGGAGAGGAATTATTTCGTTTAACAGATGGTGAGGCCCGTGATGACCACGGAGAAACAAACGCACGAATATTGCATGTACGTAATTCAATTTTCACGGCAAATTTATAATCCGCAACACAAACGCCGACAAAAAACTAATTATCCACGCTCCACTAGATGTTAACCGTCAAAGACTATTTTGTAAAACTATAATTTTGTAATATTTTTTCATATCATTTCTTTGTGCATTGACAGTTAATTATTGACACCGCTGATGATGGTCCGATAGGAGGACCGAAACGTACGTCTTGAATAAAAGGTTTTTTTTACAACAACCACCAGAAAAAAAAATTATTTGCGCACCCCTAACAGTGCCTTGGCTCTTATTTAGCCCGTTATTTTCGATTTATTTTATAACAGAGCCTAATATTTATATTAATATTAACAAATTATAAATAACGGAAAAAATTTAATTCTTAAATAATTTAATTAATGAATTTAATTATTAAATAAAAATTAAAAATAATAATTATAAATTTTAATGTAAAAATTTTGACCACCAGTAATAAAAATTAAAAAATAATGAACACAATTCTCTCGACCGTACTGGCAAATTATATTTATTGTTAAGTGCACATCACAACGTTTTGACCTTAATTTTAGGTCCTTATCAAGTAATCTATAAATCATATGAAAAAGAATGAAGAACAATTAATATTACAATAGTAGTTTACGAATGATTAAATTAAGATATTGAAACATAGATATATACTTGCGAAATATAATTACACTTTATAGATGTCAAAAGATAGAAAATTCATTGTGTCAGATAGACAAACACGTCAAATACATTAGACGAAATGAGAAGACTAAACAACCTTTATTATTAAGTCGTATATGTTATTTAAATTGTCTGTGTCCTTTTATAAATTTAAAGTGTTGTTGTTTTTATTGATAAAGAACATTTCAGCAATTTCTCTTTTTCTGACATGTTTTTCATTATTTAAAATCTTGGGATCTTACTTGAGCATAGATAATGATAGGATCACCACCACCTCCTTCATCTTATTACCATATGTAGAAAGCTTAGGCAATATTGATAGAGTTTTTAAAAAGATTGGGTTTAACGTTGTATATAACATACCAAATAAGCTAAATAATGTAATTAAACTTGGGAAGGACAGATTGCCCACCGACAACAAGACCGAGATAGTTTACCAAATCAACTGTAAAAATTGTAAGTCATCATACATTGGACAGACGAAGAGACATTGAACGACTCGCGTTAAAGAACACTTTAATAATATTAAAATGCATTCTAGCAATCTTTCGGTCATCAGTAAACATAAAATTGAAATTAATCATGACTTTGACTGGGCAAATCCCAATATTTTAAATAATGAAAAACATGTCAGAAACAGAGAGATTGCTGAAATATTCTTCATCAAGAAAAACAATAACACTTTAAATTTACAAAAGGACACAGACAATTTAAATAACATATACGACTTAATAATAAAGGTTGTTTAGTCTTCTCATTTCGTCTAATGTATTTGACGTGTTTGTCTATCTGACACAATGAATTTTCTATCTTTTGACATCTATAAAGTATAATTATATTTCGCAAGTACATATCTATGTTTCAAAATCTTATTTTAATCATTCGTAAACTACTATTGTAATATTATTTGTTCTTCGTTCTTTTTCACATGATTTATAGATCACTTGATAAGGACCTAAAATTAAGTCGAAACGTTGTGATGTGTACTTAACAATAAATATAATTTGCCAGTACGGTCGAGAGAATTGTGTTCATTATTTTTTAATAATTATAAATATTTATAATTATTTTTATTAAAATATATATTTACATTAATTTAACCTTAATAAACCCTGGAAGTAGGTCCAGATTAACATCGGTGAAACAGGTTCTAGCCAAATGCCTCATCTAATTAGTGACGCGCATAAATGGATTAATTCGGTTAATGTCATGGTTGGACATGTGTAATATCGCTCCGTGTTTAAAGGCATTTATTGGTGGTAAATAGTGCGAGTTCAATTATAAATTTGTGACTGGTGAACGCAGTTTTCGCCCTGCTTTACGCTGTGTGGTGTCTTGTGCGCGGCAATCACGAATATTCGCAGTTTTTCGCGTTAAAACTGTTACACGTGTTGTTTGCCGTATGACATTTTATGTGATTGATTGTAGCTATGATAATGTTTATTGGACAAAAATACATTTAACATTGTTTTTTATGGCGTGATTTGTGTTTATTTTGCAGTTTGTTTCGTCTTGATCAGTTGTGTGTGGCCTGAAATGGGCGTATCCCGTTTGGACACGTAACGATTCGACACAGCTCAATTGGACACGCACTATTGAACACGTTTTATTGGACACTGCTCGATTGGACACCGCTCGATTAGAAACCGCACGATTAGACACTGCACGATTGGACACTGCACGATTGGACACGGCACGATTGGACACCGCACGATTGGACACCGCACGATTGGACACCGCACGATTGGACACCGCACGATTGGACACCGCAGGATTGGACACCGCACGATTAGACACCGCACGATTGGACACCGCACGATTGGACACCGCACGATTGGACACCGCACGATTGGACACCGCACAATCTGTCATACCGACAACTTGCAGCGACACGAGTATGCTCTGTGGTCATATGCGCATTTGTTTTCGTTAAAGTGCATGAAATTTAAACGCAACAAATGTGAAAATTATAAACCCATGTGGAATTTCAGTTTACGTTGCAAAGTACACGCACAGACTGCACCCCCCACACACCCCGCCCCCGCCCTTACTCCCGCCCCACCTCCGCCCCTCCCCCTTTACAAACCCATGAGGAATTGTGCCGTGTCCAATCGTGCCGTGTCCAATCGTGCCGTGTCCAATCGTGCAATGTACGTGTCCAATCGTGCAATATGCGTGTCCAATCGTGCAGTGTCCAATTGTGCCGTGTCAAATCGTGCAGTTTCCAATCGAGCGGTGTTCAATCGAGCAGTGTCCAATAAAACGTGTCCAATAGTGCGTGTCCAATCGAGCGGTGTCCAATCGTTACGTGTCCAAACGGAGGTCACCCGCCTGAAATAAGCTAATTTATATTATATATAAAATTTTCCGACCACGTGGAGCGGCCATGTTTTGTGAGTTTTTAAAAGTGTCTGCGATATTTAGACTTTTCGCGGCTTTGTGATTGGCTGGATTTCTCGAGCCAATAACTCCTTGAGTTTTGGTCATAGACTAAAAATTATTTTGGGGACACACTCGGGGATTCTTCTAGTCCTAGGAATTAAATCTAGGGAAATCCCTAGAATCTAGTGACTAGAAATAGCGACATTGTGTTTTTGGGGCCTCTAGCAACCCATACCATTTTTGGCCGTTTTGGTGCTTGAAAAGTTTTTTTTTGACTTTAAAAATCTAGTAACTTTCGACTCTCTTCTTACTTCCGCTTTTGACCGCGCTTTCTGCTAGGGATTGTTGCTTAGGTTAACATGAGTTGATTTTGAGTGTTGTGTCTCCAATTTCGACGTTAAAAATCATTGTAAAATTATGTTATTTTGGTGATTTTTGATTCTGACTTTTTCTGTGTCGTATGATATACAATGTACAATGAGTAACGCGCAGGGGGGTTCTCCACAGCTGGCGGGGCCCTCCGCTTTGCCACTCAAACCAGACGATTCCGTCTTAGAGTCGGTAGCCTCGGCATTGCGTGGACACGATGGTTTGCAACAACGCGGTGCTAAGATACTAGCAACCTTTCCGCCTCATGATCCATTGGATCTTGATCCGCCGCTTTTGAGTGACGCCGATTTACAGAAAATCAGGGATGTGTTAGCTGGACGTCCGCCCTTGGTTTGAATGGTTTGACTGTGCATCGGTGGTTTACGGAGGTGCCTGAGATTCTTCGAGCTGCGATTTTTAACATCTTCATGGTGACTGAGAGAGTTCCGCCGAGATTTCGTCATTCTAGGACGGTTTTAATTCCCAAGTCTTCTGACTTGATGAATCCGGCATGCTATCGGCCGATCTGTATTTCCTCGGTTATATTGCGTCATTTTCACAAGATACTCGAGCGACGATTGGCTGCATGTGAACTGTTGGACGTGAGGCAGCGGGCTTTTATTGCGGCGGATGGCTGTGCGGAGAACGTCGCGGTGCTTTCGGCGTTATTGTTTGACGCGCGTACTAATCGCAAACAGTTGCATATTATCACTCTGAACGTTCGAAAGGCCTTCGACACTGTCAGCCATGATGCTATTTCTTATGTTTTGTATAAGTACGGTATATCTCAAGGCATGGTGGAGTACCTCTCCACCCTTTACCGGACGGCTGCAGTTAGATTGGAGGTCGACAGAGAGTTCTCGGATAAGCTTCTTCCTGGTAGGAGTGTTAGACAGGGCGACCCTCTCTCTCCACTGATATTAAATTTGATCATGAACGAGATACTTGCTGAGGTTCCGGACCAGGTAGGATATAGCATGTTGCGTCGGAATGCTCTTGCATTTGCCGACAATTTAGTCCTGGTCGGGGCCACGCGGGATGGTGCTCAGCTGTCCTTGGAGAAATGATGGCAGCTCTGCTTAAGTTGTAACGATCCCCCCCTGACGATCGTTACCCGGCCGTCGATCCGCCGGAAGGCTGCCGCCCGGCGAACACCAGCCGGGCAAGGTGCAGCGGCGTTATGCGCCCTTTTTTTATCTTTACATTCATAACGGCCTCAAGCCTTTAAACGGCCGCCGGCATCCGTATATCGGGCCGTCGTTTCGGCACCCCGAACGCTCCGAATTTCGCCGAGAAGCGCCGAACGACGATTCCGCCCGCACCGCCGCCGGGACCGCCCGAACGGCTCCGAATCCGACCAAGCGTTTGACAGCTGCGCTGCCAATTAACGCCGAAGCAATCGGACCTCGCAATCACTTCCGAAATTACCCAAACGGGTAATTTCGGAGTATAAAAAGAGCGGCCCGACGGAGCAATAATCACTCCGGTTTCCGACCGTCTAAGAACCAGTACGGCGCCTAAGACTCCGATCTCGAACCCGCTCCCGAAAAAAATAAAACCGGAGGTTGAACGACCTCAGTCTCCGCCTAAGCGATCTCGGCAATTCGGCAATTCGCCTATCCTAGCCATACCTTGCGGCGACCGCTTCTATGAGTAGAAGAGATCTCTGCCGTTGACGAGTGCTCTCGCCTAGCGCCGCATCCTGAGGGCATCCTAACCTGTAAAATAATTACGCGAATAAGACCCGCGAAGAAATACCGCAACCTACATTAACGCGCTCTCGTGCCACGCGCTCTCTCGCGCCCACCGCTGCCAGCCGACACGCGCCGTGGGCTTTAAACGCCACAAAAACGCGTGGGCATGCGCCGTCGGCACGACTCGCATTCCGAAGCGAGAATATACACTGCGAGATAAATATTCCGCAACCAATGTATTATCGGCCGCCCAAATAAAGAGCTACTTACGCGGTCCGATTTGAAACTCTCTTGCACACTATATATATCCACCGCCTGCATACACATATACATACATACACACCGTTCACGCATCTCTTGCACACCGTAAATATATTCATCACTTGCATTCACGCATATTTATACCGCTCACGCGTTTCATACACACTGTACATGTTTACCACTTGCGTTCACGCATAGCTATACCGCTCACACGTATACACACACTATTCACGCATCTCTCGCACACTGCATATATTCATCGCGCGATTACACAGATACAATCACACAAGAACGCGCATCGTAAACGCACGCTCACCCGCGTGCATTGTTAAACACACACACGTCACACACTTGTACATGCATTCTACGCACTAAATAAATATTTCTTTTTTCTACTCTAACACCGAGTCTGTTGTCTCGCCGATCCTTTTCACGAGCCCTAATCCCGACAGAGCAAATCCGAGCCGCACTCGCAAAAGTGGTGCGTTACAAAGTTTGGTTTGAAGTTGGCGCATGCTAAGTGTGCCGCGTTCTCGCTCATCCCCTCCGAGAAGACAAATAAAATTAAGGTCATTACAGACCCGCAGTTTACGGCTGGTGGTCGTGAGGTGCCTAAACTGAGTGTTCTCCTAACCGTGCGGTATTTGGGTGTCCGGTTTGCCGAGACTGGGCCTGTGATTCAGGGAATTGAGATGTTGCCGCTGCTGGAGAGGATCATTCGAGCCCCGCTGAAGCCGCAGCAGGGATTGAAGATTCTCGAGACCTATTTAATTCCTAGGTTTACTCACAGCTTGGTGTTGGGACGTACATCCTATAGTCTTCTGCGGAAATTAGACAGGCAAGTGCGAGCGGCGGTACGCCGCTGGCTTCGTCTTCCAAATGATATCCCCGGGGCCTTCTTTCATTCGCCAATTAAGCAGGGCGGATTGGGTATTTTATCGTTTGAGACAACAATTCCACGACTAACGTTCGCAAGATTGGAGCAGCTAAAGACATCGCAGTACGAGGTAGCCTGTGTGGTTGGCTCTAGTGTTTGGGTTGACAGAAGGATGCGCTGGTGTAAGCTCTCCAGGAAGCGCGATGAGGATTGACCTTCTGTATTCCATAATACGGTCGATGGGTTCGAGCTACGAGAAGCGAAGAATTTTTCAGCTTCTACGCGCTGGTTGAATGATTTCATGGTCCATATCCCATCTTCAGACTGGCTTCAATATATCAAAGTATGGATAAATGCGCTGCCTACAAGGATCAAAACCACGCGTGGGTCTAGACGACTGAGAGAGTACGTCATTTGTCGAGGAGGCTGTAGAGTGCAGGAAACGGCGGTCCATCTTGTGCAGCAATGGTTCAGGACTCACGGAGGCAGGATTATGCGCCACGATGCAGTCGTCTCTATCTTGACTGGTGAGCTTCAGCGTAATGGCTACAACGTACACCGAGAGCATGTCTTTCGTACGCGCGATGGAGTCCGAAAACCCGATCTCGTGGCAGCCAAAGGCGAGCGTGGACACGTGCTGGATGTTCAGATAATATCTGGTATTGAGTTTAAGTATTGGCGCCTTATGTTTTCTTACCGACCGTTGTGATATAGCTGATAAGTTGTCAATATGAAAGTTTAATTGATTGCGTTAGTCGATAAGATTTATGCTTGAATCTCGCAGTTTCCGTGCTGCTCACGCATATTATAATCTCTCTCTTCCTGTGTAAGACGCAATGAGTCCACGTATTTTTCTCTAGCGCATACGATAATCAATAATTATCTATTGTAATCTTAAGTTTATTGTCTCTATTCACACTCAGCTATTGTCAGATAATTATATGAATAATTATACGTTTTCCTTTTGGTAATCAGAGCACCGTTTTTTTAATTAATTGTGGCTTCTTCGACATAACCTCGCCTTAACATGGAGTTCGACCGTTATCGGAAAGGCACATTAAAAAGCGTATTTATTATGCTAACAATCGAGATTTGCTTGCGCGTGTTAGGCCCGATTGCACCAATGTTATTTTGGCTTTAAGTGAGACTTAAATATGTGTCTATCTTTATCTTTCTTTAATGTTAAATTCTTGAATGTCGCCAGTAAATAAAACAAGACGTAGATTCAATCGACCGAACTGGCAATTTATTGATTATAATGTTCACAATGTTTCGACCATGGGTTTTGGTCCTTATCAAGTGCACTAAAAAAGTTATTTATATATTGCAATATTATAAGAAGTAAATTGATAACAAAAATAAGCAAAAATATATACATACAGTATTATAGTTGGCTATTAAATTTGCGAGAAATGAGGAAATCTCTGTCACAATTGCATTGTGTCAACCGCTCCGTCAAACGAACTAAGAAAGACTAAACGACCTTTATTACTCTGTCATAAATATTGTTTAAATTCTCTGTGTCCTTTTGTAAGTTAATAGTGTTGTCAAACTTTTTAATAAAAAACATTTCAGCGATTTCTCTCTTTCTCACATATTTTTCATTATGTAAAATAACCGGCATTGACCAATCAAAGTCGTGATTATATTCCAATTTATGTTTACTAATGACTAAAAAATTACTTGCGTGCAATTTTATGTTGTTAAAATGTTCTTTGACACGGGTACCTAGATGTCTTTTCGTTTGGCCTATGTATGAAGCGTTACAGTCTTTACACTCTAATTTATAAACGACTTCAGTCCTCTTATTAATAGGCAATCTATCTTTGCCGCGCTTAATCAATGTATTAAGTTTTTTAGGTACATTGTAGACAACATTAAGACCAATATTTTTAAGAACACGACTAATCTCATCGCTCAAGCCTTCAACGAACGGTAGAGAAATGTAAAGCGGTGTGTCTAAATTATCAACATCTGTGTTCGTATTTCCATTATCATGATGTTTTAAAAAATTAAGTGTTTTGTGAACGTAACGATTAATAATTTGTATTGGAAAACAATTATTAGATAAAATCTGTTTCACAGTATCAATATTCTTACAATGAAACCGAACGTCTGATAATAAAATAGCACGATCAACAAGATTATAGATAGTGTTCATTTTATATTTAAACGGATGGTTACAATGAAAATTAATGTATCTATTAGAACACGTAGGTTTCCTATACCAATTAGTAAAATGCCTACCATCCGAACGAATGACAGTCGTGTCCAAAAAACTAATACAAGAATCAGACTCCATTTGTATATGTTAGACGTAAATGTTAGACGTTGATGATAATTATTGAAGGTCAATTTCATCTCGTCAACCTTTGTGTGTGGAACAATGGTAAAAATGTCATCCACATATCTATAATACGTAGAAACATTAATCTTTGGCAGTCCTATGGGATCTCCCTTGTCACCTATTCTATCAGATATCGTGATGGAGGATTTAGAGACGCATTGCTTAAGTTTGTTGAGTTTTAATGTTCCTACGTATTATAGATATGTGGATGACATTTTTACCATTGTTCCACGCACAAAGGTTGACGAGATGAAATTGACCTTTAATAACGCAAGGACTTGCAAGGACCTTCAGCCTTTCACGTTTAAGTTGTACATCCACCTCCTCGTGGTATTCCTGATAACGTCGCTTATTTTGAAAACTTAAGATTCGGTAGTGCGACGGCTGAGCGGTGTTACAACGACCTCGGTCTTTGGGGTTGTCAGCTTTTCTGACCACATTATCACTAGTCCAAATTTAAAAGGAAAGCCTCGGATGCAATATAGTACAAACCTTGGGCCCTCCAGCTCTAGGGGTCCAGTGTTACGGAGTCAGTCGACGCTCCCGGCTGCTTAGGCAGAGCCACTTTCGGAGTTAGTCTGCGAATTCCCTGACTGTGGACGTGAATTCACTACGAAGACTGAAAAGGGACTTCATCAAAGGCGGGCTTATCCCGACTGGTTCGACGAGCAACAGAACCTTGCGACCGGTAGAAGGTCGCAGCCCGGAAACTTCCTTACCAGAGGCAGAGGCGATGACGGAGACGGAGACCAGTCGGTTGAAGTGCGGAACGGGGGACAAGACGACCGAGGAGACGAAGGAGACGGAGAACACTGAGACGAGCTGTTAGTCGAGAAAGGTAATTACGAGCGATAAAGCCACGCGACTCGAACTAAACGAATCGCGAAAAATAATTATTAACGTATGCAACGCGACGTGCGCGAAAGTATCGTGTGCGCAGCGTGCGAGGAGCGCGATCGCGTGTAAGGACGAGATCGAGTAACATCGACGATAGGAAGCGAAGGACTATTAATTATTTCACGTTTCTGATAGAAAGAAAAAATTACGATATTTCATGCCTAGCGCGGAAATTATACACAAAAGTGATGCAATACAAAGGCGATACGCATGATTTTATGTTTACGTGTATTTTTCTTTTTTATTTTAATTTTATTGTACGCGAGAGCGAGTCTCAAACGGGAGACGGATTTTTATTTGGAACGATCGATAATTAGCGGTTACCGCGAAAACGAGAATGTCAGATACGACAGCGACGACCGTGGATCGAATAACGAGAGAGAAATTTATTTGTCAGCGTTAGTGAAAGCGAATCGCGAGCGAAGCGAGTTTCTAGCGCGAAAAATTTTATTTTTTGATTTTGCACAATTAGTAATTAAGCTAATTAAGAATAATTGTTTCACCCGGCGGGGTTAAGTATACGCAAGAAATTTTAATTGTTATGTTAATAAGAACGATAATCGAGTCATCCCGAAAAGGGAAGTTAGTTAAACATATATAATACGAATATATAGTTTATTGGAATAATAATGAACGTTTTGTTATAGCCCGAGAAGCTATAGAGATAAATTATATATAAGTCTTAGTTAAGAGTCCCAGACGCGAAGGAATGCGCGAAACGCTAACGCAGCGAGACACGCGCGGAAACCGACCTTGCGAGAAATGCAAGCAAAGGAGTTCGACTGCGAACTTCCTCGCCTGCATCCGGACGACGAAAAACCCTTACGTTTAAAAAACCTGTTACCAGGCACCCCCTATTATTAAAAAAAACCGCGATAATAAAGACGCTCGCCGCTAACACGCGCGAGCCAGTCGATCAGTAAAATTTGCGAAATAAAGAAGAGCCAGTTAATCGATAGATAATTGTGACCGCGTTACAAACAGGGAGACAGGAGTACGCTAAATAAATCAATAACCACTTTATGTTATGTTGTGAGTTTAATTGAAATAAAAAGATATAAGTGAATAAAAGTGCATCTTGAGCGGATCTCTGAGATCCTAATCCCGAATTCCTACGATCCCGAAACATTACCTGCCTCCGCAGTACGGCACAACAGTTTAATTAAGATTGAAATTAATGAAAAATCAATGTATGAGAGAGTGAGCGTGAATGTAAAAGTTGAGCGACACTGGACCGCGGGATTCACCGCGAGCGGACCGAAACAGCCAACGGATTGAGCTCACCTGATTGGCCGAAGGAGAGATGGAGGGGATGACCAAGATAGCGGCCGTATAAAAAGGCCGAGCAGGGAGGCATCAGGGTCTTTCATCGACGTAAACCGTTTGAGGTATGATAGTTATTTTTGGGAGTAACTATGACTCTCTAATTTGGGGAGAGCACCACCCCCACCCCCGGCCACTCACCGTTACAAACCCATGTGGAATACCACTTTGTATTGCGCAATTAAACGGTGTCCATGGTGTCCAATTGAACGGTGTCCAATTGTACCGTGTCCAAATGAAGGCCACTCCTTCGTTTCCAGTTCTCGTCGTGTTCATTTCATCCGTTGCTCGCGGAAATATTTCATCCGTTGCTCGCGGAAGTTTCTCGTTCGTTGCTCGCGGAATCAATCTCGCTTTCGTTTATATTTTATTAATTAATTTAGTGATTGCGTTTATTAAAAATCAGAATTTATTTAAACATTAAAGATTGATAATTGTTAATCTAACATTTGTGCTTCCGTTTATTTCGCTTTCGTAATTATTACCTGGACCGTTATCCTCACGCGCCATTACACATACAGTTCGTTGCATAAACATTTTTTGGTCCTTCGAGCCGGATTCAGTGTCCTGTGTAAGTGCCGTAAGTGAGAACAGTTCCGCTGGTGATCTTCTTTCATACTTTTCCGGACAGTGTACCTACAAGAAACGACGACATGGAAAGTTTCTTGCATTCTCAAATAGTGCTATTCGGACGCATCACCAACTCTTTCGAAAATTTGAAAAAAGTCGGTTCTGCCAACATCACGCTAGGAATAGTGGAGGTGCGTTTTCAAGCCCTCGAAAAGAATTGGGAAAAATTCGAGGCTCAGCATGATAAGCTTCTTGCAAGACACTGGGATGCTTTAGCAGACTTCGACTACAGATAGAATGACATGCAAGCTACAGCAGAGAACGATTACCTGCAACAGAAGGGTCTGTACTCGGATGCTCTTCGCACTCTGAAGGATAGAATCACTACCGAAAATTCAGTCGCTGCCTCGGACGCCCCTCATCCTCATCATCCTCGAACAACGTTACCTCGGATTCAATTACCTCAATATTCGGGTCGCGCTGAAGAATAGCTTTCTTTCCGTGATCTTTTTCATTCAATCATCGGAATGGATACCTCCACAACTCAGGTTGAGAAACTGCACTATTTAAAGTCCTGTTTAAAGGGAGAAGCTGAGCCTTTAGTCCGTAATTTACCGACTACGGATGAGAACTTCGATCGCGCTTGGAATGTCCTGACCGATTATTTCGAAAATAAGCAACTCCTGGTACGTTCTTACATCGAAGTTCACAGCTCTATAAAAGCTCAAAGGTGAGTCCGCTTCTGACTTACGTCAATTATATCACGGCGTTATGAGCACCATCGGTTCATTGGAAGGTATCGGTCGTCCCATTTCACGCGGAGATTTGTTTTTACACTTTATCATAGAATTACTTGATTTTCGATCGCGTCGTGATTGGGAAAATTTAATTAGCGAGACGACGGAACCGCCGTCGTATGTCACCCTGCTGAAGTTCTTGAATCGTCGGTTGCATACCTTAGAATCTTTACAGCCAATTAAAGTCGAGGCCAGCTCCTCGAAAACGAGCGCAAGTTCTGTTCGTCAAACTCGCTCACTGCACGCGCGCAAACAAGAATGCTAGTTCTGTTGCTGTTTATTGTGCCGTAAAGATCATTATATAATGCTATGCGACGTCTATCGAGAAAAAACAGCCGAGGAAAGAAAGCAGTACGTCGAGGCTAACAATTTATGTCTCAACAGCCTCGGTAAGCATAAATTAAATGATTGCACATTTAAGAAAACGTGCACATTGTGCCACGCACGTCATCATACTACGCTACACGACGCGTATCAAACCGAAATCGCGAAAACTTCGCACTTCGCACAGAAACCGTCCAAAACTCAAATCACTGTGCTTCTCGCTACCGCTCGTGTCTGCATAGCTGATCGGTTCGGCGTCATGCACACCGCGCGCGCTGTCGATCAAGACTCAGAAGCGTCGCTAGTTGCAGAATTTTTAGCGCAACGCTTAAAACTAGCTCGCTCACTCACTTCAGTTGCTGTGTACGGAGTCGGCGGAATGCAGACTGGATTTGTTCGCGGCCTTGTCTCTCTACAAATCTCTGCGCTAAAAGGAAGATCGCCGATGACAGTATCGGCTCCAGTTTTTCCCAGGCTCACAATTTACGAAAGCGCAATCAAAGCGGGTCGACGGGCGTGGACATATCTCAGCGGATTAGAGCTTGCCGATTCGGACTTCTTGGCTGCAGATCCCGTAGAGATTCTTTTAGGTGCAGACGTTTATGCAACTATTTTCCAAGAAGGCCTTCGGAAGGGCGGACCACAGGAACCTGTAGCGCAACAGACAACATTAGGTTGGATTCTCTCAGGAGCGGTCAATTCTACAAACAATCCGCGTCGCACGCTAGCTCATCTGTGTTGTGCCGAGGACGATCTAACCGCTATCGTACGCCGTTTCCAGCAACAAGAAGAGCTGCCTGTCGCTGCAGCTTCACTTACTCCGGAGGACCAGGAGTTCGAAGATCTCTTCCTCCGGACGCATTCACGTACTGCAGACGGTCGATACGTCGTGCGACTCCCGGTCTTCAAGCCGCTGCCGGATTTTTTTTCCACGCGATTCTCTGCACTGCGAGTCCTCACAGGAATGGAGAGGAGATTCACTCGAGATGCACGTCTTCATCAACTTTACTTAGATTTCATGCGGCAGTATGAAGATCTCGGTCACATTACTCCTGTAGATCCAGCACAACCAGCGGGAGAGCTTGTCAGCTACCTTCTCCATCACGGCGTAATGCGAGAGGACAGCATCATTTCTACACAGCTGCGCGTCGTGCTCAGCAATTTGACAACGACTATTGCCGGAAATTTGCTTAACGGTCATCTCCTGGTAGGGCCTAATCTGTTGCCTTCTCTTGCTGACGTTTTACTTCGCTAGCGGTTGCATCGCTTTGTTCTCGCGACGGACGTAGAAAAGATGTACCGTCAAATTCTGGTACATGAAGAAGATCGGGATCTGCAAAAGATAATCTGGAGATATAGCAGTCAGGACGACTTCACCGGCTAAATACGATCACTTACGGACTTGCTTGTGCTCCATTTTTGGCCAAGCGTACACTCCGCCAACTTGCTACCGATGAACAGGAACGATATCTACGAGAAGCAGCCGTTCTTCGCCGCGACGTCTATATGGATGACGTTCTAACTGGCGCGGCAACAGTCGAAGAAGCCAAGGAGCTCCAGCAACAATTGATTAAGCTGTGCACGGCGGGCGGGCTTCCTCTTCGAAAGTGATCGGCGAACGAAGCTTCTCTTTTGACAGATATCTCGGCGGAACACAGGATGCAACGCGAGCTTTGTGACTGGCAGCCCCACGAAACGCAATCGACGCTTGGCCTTCAGTGGCATCCGGCGACGGACGACTTCTCATTTGCCACTCACGCAATATCGGTAGCGAACATCACTTAGCGGTCAGTACTTTTTCTCACAGCTAAATTATTTGATCCGCTCGGCTGGTTAGCACCCAATATTATAAGTGCCAAGATCGCGATTCAGAGCACGTGGCTTCAAGGTCTGGACTGGGATACTCCGCTCGACGACGCTTTCGCTCGGCAATGGCAAGCTTTCCAGAAGGAGCTTTCCCTGCTTAAAGAAATTCGAGTCCCGCGTTGGATCGGTCTGACTATTTCAACTGCCGTCGTAGAAGTTCATGGTTTCGCTGACGCCTTCGAGCGCGCCTAAGCTGCCGTTTTATATCTTCGAACAAAAGACAAGGATTTGTGGCAAACAATTCTTTTACCGGCAAAAACTAAAGTCACACCTATAAAGCAAGTGACTTTACCTCGCCTGGAGCTCTGTGCAGCCGCTCTCTTCGTACGACTTGCCATTCACGTCAGAAGAACGCTCGGTTTCGAGAAGACCCCTCTGCATTGCTGGACGGATTCTACTGTTGCTTTAGGTTGGATTCGAGGACATCCCACCAGGTGGACAACCTACGTTGCGAACAGGATGGCCGAGATTCAAACCACAGCTCCTGATGCATTGTAACATTATATTCCTGGCAAGGACAACCCGGCGAACTGTGCCTCTCGCGGGCTAACTCCAAGTGAACTCGTTAATCATAAGCTCTGGTGGGGTCCTTTATGTCTTATATCAGAATCTTCTTCATGGGCAGATTTCTTCAGTCCATCAAGCGAAACGGACCTTCCTGAAAAGCAAGCTTGAGTCCATGCAGCAAGATCAGCACCTCTTTCTGTGACAGAGTCGAACGAGCTTCTGCGCTTCTCCTCACTACACCGGCTACTGCGAGTGACAGCGTGGTGTCGACGATGACTCCGACTTCGAAGATCAATTGCAGCGGAGCCGGAACATACTCTTGAAGATACCTTGACGGCAGTCGAGAAGACGCATGTCTTTTATGGATCCGGCGGGTGCAAGCTGAAAATTACAAGAACGAATTAGAAGCTATTCAACAGAGCCGTGACCTCCCTAAATCTAACGCACTTACTCGTTTTAGTCCATTTTCAGATTCCAAGGAATCCTCCGGGTTGGTGGACGCCTCAAACACGCCATCTTGGCGTATGACGAACGGCATTCAGTTATTCTGCTAAGCAACTCACATTTCACACAATTGGTGGTCGAGGCATGTCACCGGCGAGCGCTGCACGGAGGAATTCAGCTGACGTTGGGGATAATCCGACAACGATACTGGATTCCACGAGGCCGTATACTGTAACGATCCGCTCCCCCGCGACCGTTCTACCCGGCCGTCATCCGCCGGAAGGCTGCCGCCCGGCGACCACCCGCCGGGCAAAACGCAGCGGCGCAGTGCGCCCCGTTTTAATTATTATAAACCGCGTTCGAATCGGGCCGTTGTAAGGCCGCCGATGTTCGAAGCCAGGGCCGTTGTCTCGGCGCTTCCGAGGCGCTCCGAACACCGACGGAAAGCGCCGAGCATCGGTCCTTGCCGCGCGACCGCCGGAATACCACCGAATTCGTTCGGTGATAATTACCCCGATTAGGGGAACAATCGGGCCAACGAATATCGCCGGAATTACCCGAACGGGTAAATTTCCCGAATAAAAAGGGCGACACGGCCCCGAAAAAGACAATCCGTTTCCTGCTCCGCTCAGAGTCTGTACGACGCCTGACACGAGCTCCGAAACCCCGACAGCTTCTCCGAGGAGAGAGAACCAGAGGTTGGGCGCACCCAGCCTCCGCCGAGAGCTTTCGGCATCTCCGAAGAAGGCTTCCTTCAAAAATCTTTCCGAATCTTTGAGGTCGGGCGCACCCGGTCTCCACTGAGAGTTCTCAGTAGATTCGACAATCCGACCGAACCAGGCGACGACGTTACTCCACGGGTAGGGAGTCACCTGCCGCCGACGGGAGCTCCCGTCTAATCGTCGCATCCCGCTGACATCCCGACCAAAATATCGCGATATCTTAATTACCGCCACGGTAATCTTACGCGTCTCACGAAACCGACGCTCTCACGGCGCGCGCCCGCGCGCGTCGCGCTCTCGCGCCTCACGCTCTCCGGCCTGACGCTCTCTCACCGAGCGCTCTCGCGCTCCCGCCCGCGTGCCCGCACGCCCCGCGCCTATCGTATTCACGCGTATACAAACGCTCGCCCGGCGTTTAAAGAGCCGAGCAGGAATTCCACGAACTTTAAAACGCGAAATGCTGATTGCATTTATGTGAGCTCGATCGAATAAATAAAGCTTTTCACCGTCCGATCCGAGCCGACCGCTGCATTACGAATCCGCATTTCTTGCACCCCGGCAATATATATAATTCTACACGCCGCTTGCATTCACGTTCACGCATAACTCGTACACACTGTAAATACCCACGCCGCTTGCATTCACGTTCACGCATAACTCTTACACACTGTAAATACACACGCCGCTTGCATTCACGTTCACGCATCATTCTTACACATTGTAAATACACACGCCGCTTGCATTCACGGTCACGCCTAATTCTTACATACTGTACATATATCTAACGCTTGCATCCCCGTTCGCGCATATCTCTTGTACACTGTAAATATACGCACGGGCCATTCGCACACACACATTCTTACACGTTGTAAATATATACCGATACACGACATATACGCACACCGACACACACCGTTCACACCTATCTTACACACCGACACATTCTCATTTTGTACATGCATTCTAATTAATTAAATAAACAATTACACAGCATACACACACGTCTGGTTATCTCGTACCCCCTTTCGAACCTTGATCCCGACTGAGCGCATACGAGCCGTGCTCGGAAGGTGGCACGTTACAATACTAATAAATAGACTGATTCGGCGGTGCGTCACATGTGTGCATTGGCGGGCGGCGACTCCTCAGCAATTGATGAGCGACCTTCCGCAAGAGCGAGTGACTCCGGCGAGGCCCTTTCTTCATACTGGAATAGATTACGCCGGGCCGATGCAGCTACGAACGACAAAAAGACGAGGTCATCGAGCTTTCAAGGCGTTCGTTGCCGTATTCATCTGTTTATCTACAAGGGCCGTACATTTAGAGGTCGTCTCCAATTATACGGCCGAAACATTTCTTGCAGCATTGAAGCGTTTCGTTTCTCGTCGAGGACTCTGCCGCACTATCTGGAGCGACTGCGGAACAAATTTCGTAGGCGCGGATGCACAGCTTCGAGCTCTCTTCGTGGCAAGCAGTCCCGAGCGACGTCGAATCATCGGACAACTAGCTGCCGACAACATTCAGTGGCGGTTCAACCCGCCATCAGCCCCTTACTTTGGCAGTATCTGGGAGGCAGCTGTAAAGTCTCTCAAGCACCATCTGCGGCGAATGCTCGGCGACGCAACTCTCATATTTGAGGAGATGTCCACTCTCCTCACGCAGGTCGAGGCCTGTTTAAATTCTCGACCTCTTCAGGCACTCTCCGATGACCCTGAAGACTTCGCAGCTCTTACCGGGGCACTTCCTGGTGGGATCCGCCTTGACCGCTGTACCAGAACCACCAATACTAGATCATCCTCCGAATTGGTTGACCCGATGGCAGCTGTTGCAGCGCATGCGAGACCATTTCTGGGAACGTTGGTCTAAAGAATATCTTCATTCCCTTACTCATCGACCCAAATGGTTGAAGAAGGAAACAGGCTTCGATGTCGGTCGATTATGCTTAATTCGGCAAGAGAACACACCGCCGACGAGATGGCCGCTAGCCCGCATTGTCCGAGTCCACCCGGGAGAAGACGGACAGATTCGTGTCGTCACCGTTCGCACCGCTGCCTCGGAATTCACCCGTCCGATAGTAAAACTCATCTTGCTGCCGGTCAGCGACCCCGATGTGGAAGAAACGCAAGCGTAATCGTGCGAGCGATTTTTCTACCGTGTATTCTATACATATAAATATTATTGAATTCGCGATGTTCGAAAAATTACGTATTCCTTGTCGCAACCAATTCTATTGTAAATACTTACAATAATTTTTATACTTCACCAGAACCTCGCCCCTCTGCCCGAAGTCATCACGATGCACACTCACTACAATTACAATTCATATCAAAACATAATACACCGAATTATTATGTCAGAATCTTGCAAAGTGTTACCACGTGCTTATATTGACTGAAAGTAACGTAAGAACAGAAGGATTCTGCTCAAGCCCACGATAACAGTGAATTTCGCCTAGTGCTTCGGGCGAGGCGGGCGGGATGTTCAAAATCAAATATATATATATATATTTAAACATTGAGCGCGCTGCGCACCTGAAGTTGTCGCATACTGTTGGCGCTCGAAAGCAATCTTATGCGTCGCTAAGCGGGCCCGCTGTAAACAACGCAAAAATTGTCCTTTTCAAAAAATCAATATTTTTAAATAACCGGTGACACAAAACCTTTACCGAAAGTTTTCGTAACCAAGTAATTTTCTTGAATTTTCTAGAAGGACAAGAAATAATAAAAGGAATAGCGCAAAACGCGCACGCAGCACTTTGTTTCCAGTTCTCGTCGTGTTCATTTCATCCGTTGCTCGCGGAAGTTTCTCGTCCGTTGTTCGCGGAATCAATCTCGCTTTTCATTTATATTTTATTAATAAATTTAGTGATTGTGTTTATTAGAAATCAGAATTTATTTGAACATTAAAGATTGATAATTGTTAATCTAACATTTGTGCTTCCGTTTATTTTGCTTTCGTAATTATTACGTGGACCGTTATCCTCACGCGCCATTTACAGTTCGCTGCATAAACAATCACCGACTATTTCCTTACCTGCACCTACTGGCGACAATTTTCAGCTTGCTGTATTGGTGGTGAAAATACCAGGCGACCGAGAAAACATTGCATGCGTCGAGGAACGACACCGATGAGTTGGGAATTCCTAGCATTAGACCATCGGTCCGGTCACAACCTAACTGCAGTTAAGGCTCGTTGGACCGAAGAGGATACTCGGCTCCTCGCATTAAAAGAAGTTGAGCTCACGAATCAAGGTGTCAAAGGACCCCGCACAAACCTTATGGAAAACCGGTCTCGGTGGATTTGGCTGAAACTTTGGAAATTTGTAGTTTACGTGATCCTGATGAAAAGTTCTCATTGCACCAACTTGATTCATTGAGCCGTTTGAGCTCTAGGGACCGTCGAAAGTATGAAATAGGCGTTTTATCGTCGGCATTAGCGTTACCCAATGTGCACCACGGGGAGGTTGCGCGATCGGAATTGCACATCATGTGACTCTGAAAAGAGCCGTTTGTATGAATGTGTGTGTGTGTCAGAAAAGATAAGGACCCTACGATTCGTCACTCCCGTAGTATTTAACGACTCCAAACCCTCTTTTCTGTGCGTGTGCGTGTGTGTAGAACAATGAAGTAATGTTCAAACGTCAATAACATCTGGTACATTATCAGGATTTTCTTGCGGTGGTCTATTTGCTGCATCGCAGATAGTATGAAGGAGCCTCGATGAAGGGTACCGAATGTGTTGTTCATGGCGTGCATATCCAATGAACCATAAAACACTCGCAATATGTGCACATGTACCCAAAGTTCGAGCACCGGATTTGCAAGTGCAGTAGTAACCTTGGATGGGTGGGTCGCCCTGAACATTCATCTCATCATCCATATCATGATTGTCTGTCGGTCGGTATGATATCCATAATTGGTATTTCGCTGCATTGCAAAATCGAGAGTACACTCTAATTCTTATTAAACCAGGTAGTGGTATCCTCTGTACGTCCCTTAACATTTCAAGCTGGAATTCTTCCGACTCCTCTCTTTGTAGCTTGTCCTGTATATACGATGGTGCCAAATGGATTTGGTAGATGCCAACAGTAAGATCCCTCAGAAAATGTAAGTCCAAAATTGGAAAATCGGGAACATGTTGGACATTCAAGCGTACCCATCTCTGAGCGTTACGAGTGTTCAGATGTTCAGCCTCCACAAGTGCTTGGACAACATTCACTTCATTTGCTTTCTCCAGTAATTGACGAGCCAACTCCCCATTAGCTCCTTCCATTTGAACGGCAGGATGATACCTATTGATTATTGCACCAGCAATACGGTAAAAATCACCCAAATTAGGAAGATGGGGAATCGGTATTGTCTGCTGGAAGAATTTAAAGATAGATTTGATGTGGCCATTCCTGGCCTCTACGATCCATCTCGTCTTAGTGATTATCCGTGAATCATTAGTTTCATCTGTAGAGAGTTGACTTTGTCGTGGTTCGAGAAGTGCTGGCATCCTCCACCGAATCCCAAGGCGAGTGAGTAGCTCTGTAGCATCCCGATATCCTCTATCTACTATCATTAAATCTTTTTCTTGGAACCATTCTCGCATTCTTTCAACATCCCTATGAAATTTATTCTGGAGGATCGCAGCGTCATTGTTTCGACTGTCTGAGAAATACGGACCTTGAATATCGAGTATGTAGCCATCGGGTGCGACTATCAGCACAGGTTTGAGTAAATGTCGTCCCTTATGAAGACAAAATGATTGTCGGAGAGTACGAAAATTACTACTCTTAGGAACGTAGCTATAAGTACCGTCAATGTACGCGACTACACGAGGAATATGTGGTTCGGAATTGTATAATTCGTTCGCGAAATCGGTTACATGTCTTTGGACATAATCTCCTCTTGTGATTGCATCCAAACCGATGTTTGTCGGAACAAAACGTTGCATCAAAGAATGTCGGACAGTGGAAATGGCTAAACTCGTTGCTTGTCTGCTCGGGTACTCGAAGATAACTTTAAGAAATTCATCAGAGAGTCCTTGTCGCATCTTGCATAAGAACATTAACAAGTCTTTCTTAGAAACATATCTGTTGCCGCCTGGACAAGCACTCTATCACAATAATCAAATAGTTCCAGAAACTGCTGTTTCGTCACCGGAGAAAAGGATTCGAATTCAGCATCTGTGAAACTGTTCTCATCAACGAATTTTCTTTGATCCCTTGCCACATTTCTGAGTCCTTGGAGGAACATTTGAAGTTGCGGTCCTTTGATGACATAAGGTCTGTTTATGGACCGCAAGCCAGGTAGCAATGCCTGAAGAAAGAAACCTTGATCATCCAAATGATGTTGACATGATCTGGAATCGTCAGGAATGAAAATATCTCGCAAAACAAATACGTTCACTTTGCATTCAAGCGTAATCCTGCGGACAGCATCAGCATTACAAATCATACAAGTACGATTCTCAGTTTGTGTCAATACATTGAGTCGCAGGCAAGTAGGATCGCGTTCCATTTCTGTTATTTCATTGCAAATAGATTGATTACAGGTGATACAAATCCTCGTAAGATCTGTCACGGCGAGAGGTGGCCTCTGGAATCCATCACGTCTATAGATGGCAATCTCGCGTTTGTTTGCTTTTTCATCTCCTTCATTTTCATCTATTCGACTCAATTGATTCGGTAAAAAATCTCTATCGCAAATGTAACACTTCAAACGGTTTCTCCAAGCCATAGTTAGCTATGATTGAAATACGCTAAGAAGAAAATGTTAATATTGATTAAACCGGATTCTCAATGTTTCCTTCTGTTGATGATGTACATCCAAAACATGAAGCCATCAAATAGAAATGCTTTTAATATTAACTATGCAGGATAAGAAAAGACAAACGCTATGTACATGTGCCAGTCAGAAAATCGTAACTTTGGGATAACTCGGCCGTAACAATACAAAACACAAAGTGTCTGATGTATGGTATCTTTCATATATTCCCAAATATTGGATGTGAGAATTTTAGATGCGTTTTCAGTATTGCCTATAAAGTAGAATGATTTTCCGGCATCAACGATAGAATGATACGTCGCTATTTATCATGTCACTCTATACATGTATACAAACTCTTATCATGTTTCGTACTCTCCGACAGTCATTTTGTCTTCATAAGGGACGACATTTACTCAAACCTGTGCTGATAGTCGCACCTGATGGCTACATACTCGATATTCAAGGTCCGTATTTCTCAGACAGTCGAAACAATGACGCTGCGATCCTCCGGAATGAATTTCATAGGGATGTTGAGAGAAAGCGAGAATGGTTCTAAGAAGGAGCGTAAAATAACGTAAAATAAAGCAAACCAACGTAAAATAACAAAAAATAATAGAAGAAGAGGAGAGAGGGGAAAGGGAGGGGAGGGGAGATAGAGAGGAAGATAGAAAGAGGAGTGGAAACAGGGGAGGGGGGAGGAGAGGGATAGGGGAGGGAGGAATTAACTGGTGGTTGTCTACATGGTGGCGGCGACAGTCGCCTATTTCATACTTTCGACGGTCCCTAGAGCTCAAACGGCTCAATGAATCAAGTTGGTGCAATGAGAACTTTTCATCAGGATCACGTAAACTACAAATTTCCAAAGTTTCAGCCAAATCCACCGGTTTTCCATAAGGTTTGTGCGGGGTCTTTTATAAATCAAGCCCTCGAGGAAGTTTTTCCGGAGAGGACGCTTGAAAGCATCAAAGGCAAGAGGAAACAGTCTGCCTATATGAAGATTGTCAGCGATTTGCTTCAGAGTGCTTTCGATGCAACTAAAATAACTGTGGTGGACCAAAGCGATATGGATATACAAGGCTATACAACAGTTATAGCCGAATATATTAAAGGCCTTCCTAGACCTTCAGGCGATAGCTATAATCTGCCTCGCTTTATGCAGATCTGCAACTCGCTCGACAGGAAAGACCAGTCTGAGATTCTGCAATACTTGACTCTATACTTGCGTGAAATCTTTCCGCCCAACGCACGCAAAAGCAAGAATCCCACTGTGAGCATACTAAAACATCAATGAAACAGCTGCGCCGTGCGGAATACGCACGAACACAAGACTTGTGGAGGAAAAATCGCAGCAAGTGCTTGCGGATGATATTGAACGATGTCACGGGGGTACAGGTCCCCCCGAAAGACATCATGGTCCCTTTATGGGAAACTGTTATGAGAGGAGGCGAGGACGTATCGCCTGGAAATTGCAGACCTCAGCCAGTCATTGCTGATCTCTGGACACCGATTTCTCCCAAGGAAATCAAGAAGGCAATGCCTTCGAACACAACATTAGCCGGTCCGGATGGCGTGTCAGCTAGGCTGCTAAAAAGAGTGCCTCACACTCTGCCGCATACTAAACTTAATTGTTTACTGTGGAAAAGCACCTACACACTTGCTGGATTTTATAACAACCTTAATACCAAAGAAATCCGGCGCTAGCAAGCAAGCTGACTTTAGGCCAATAATTGTCTATTCAGTTATTATAAGGACTCTGCACAAAATTCTGGCATCTCGCGTGTCATTATTGCAATTCGACCAAAGACAGAGACTTTCGGCCGACGGACGGTTGTTCCGACAATGTGTTCCTACTAGATCTTATTCTGTGATATCACCATAAGCAGCATAAGTCTCTATATATAGCATCACTGGATATTGCTAAAGCTTTTGACTCGGTTTCATATGCTACCATTCAAGAAACCTTCACATGCTACCATTCAAAAAACCCAAATGTCATGGGTTTACCTGATCCAATGACTGAATACATTATGGATGTGTATGCGAAAAGTACTAGCCTGTATTGCGATTCGTGGAGGTCGGAAAAGATCAGACCAGCCTACGGTGTCAAACAAGGTGACCCAATGTCGCCTGAAATCTTTAACATGATGGTGGATCGATTACTTAAACAACTTCCAGAAGAGATTGGAGCCAAAATCGGCGGGCTTTCGCTTAACGCCGCTGCCTTTGCCGACGACATGTTACTTTTTGCGACGACGCCTATGGGGCTCCAAAAATTGCTGGACCGATCAACAAATTTCTTATGCAAATGTGGACTTCGAGTTAACGCATCTAAGTGTATGACGGTCGCTCTCCGTAATGTTCCTCACGAAAAGAAGACCGTGGTGGATAAGGACTCTATCTTCCTATGCGAAGGCAAGGTTCTACCTGCTTTAAAAAGAAGTACTGAATGGACATATCTAGGAGTCCCTTTTACACCCGAAGGCAAGTGTAAAATCGACACCACAGAAAGAATCCGGGATGCCATCCAAAAGCTCTCAAGAGCTCCACTGAAACTTCAGCAACGCCTGTTCGCGCTGCGAACGATAGTTATCCCGGAACTTTATCATAAATTGGAGTTGGGAAATACAACATTGGGAATTTTGAGGAAATGCGACTTGTTGTTGAGGCACGCAGCACGGCAATGGTTGAACCAACTGACACGATAAACGCATACTTCCATGCAAGCGTCAAAGACGAAGGATTAGGAATCGCATCTCTGCGCTGGAGTGTCTCCGTAAGAAAGTTAAATCGTCTACAAAAACTGCCGCTAGCACAAAAGCAAATGTAGCCTCCGGTTCATTTCTGAAACAAGAAGTTAAGCAATGCCAGGGAAGAATGCTGGATGGCGGATTGCAAAGATGTTACCTTGGGGACATAAATATAAGATGGGCCCCACACACACACACACACACACACACACACACACACACACACACACACACACACACTGCTACACAGAAGCGTGGATGGCAGTGGGCTGAAAGAATCAGCCAAGGTCCCACAGCAGAACACTTGGATACAAAACGGTACCTGCTTCCTTACAGGCAGGGACTTTTTACAATCCTGCAAAAGGCGAATAAATGCTCTGCCTACTAAGTCAAGAACATCAAGGGGGCGGCCGAAGGATCGTGTGTGCCGAGCTGGCTGCAACAAATCAGAAACACTAAATTATGTTCTGCAACAATGCCATAGGACACATGGTCCGAGAATTAAAAGGCACGATGCTGTGGCGTCTGTAATCTCACGCGCTCTGGAAACCAGAAGATATGAAGTGCATGTCGAACCAAAGATAATGACAGACGTTGGAATGAGGAAACCAGACATAGTGACTAAGTTGGGTGTCACGGCTGTAATAGTCGACGCCCAAGTGGTCAATGACCAAATTAGTCTTGATAGTGGTTACGCCAAGAAAATAGACTATTACAACATCATAGACCTAATAAAAGAGAAGTACAAAGTCCAAAATATAACGCTAACATCAGCAACACTATCTTGGAGAGGGATTTGGAGTCAGAAGTCAGCCGATAGTTTTGTGGGACTTGGAGTACAGAGGAAGAGATCGCTGAAGGTACTATTCTACAGGGTGATCATAGGTCAAGCCCGGCAACTTCTGATGGAGAGGTACGATGAGTACCTCTCCACCAAAATCCTCCCGAGTTTTTCGGGGAGGAGAGTTGTCAGAGCCGTGAGGCCACATCTGAAAAGATGGGCAGAAAGGTCTCACGGCGGGGTGTCCTTTCATCTTACGAAGGTGTTCACCGGGCACGGATGCTTTGGTGAATACCTGTGTAAGATTGGTAAGGAACGCACGGCGGAATGCCATCATTGTGGGGATGAGGAGGACACGGCGCAGCACACGCTGGAATTTTGTCCAGGGCAGAAGAGCGTCGTGTCCTCCAGGAAGTGGTGGGAGAGGACCTCTCCCTCGGCAATTTGTAGACAAGATGCTCGAGGGAGAGGTCCAGTGGAAGGCGGTGGTCTCCTTCTGTGGACAGGTAATGTCCCAGAAGGAGATCGTCGAAAGGGCCCGCGAGGGCGAGAGAACTCGAGAGAACCGGGGCGGGGATGCGGGCGGGAGGAGGCCACCCCGCCGGCATCCTCGTCGCCGACAGCCCCCCCCCAGATGCGGGGGACTGACACTGAGGCGGGGGTCATCTACACCCCCGCCTTAGAGTAGAGAAGAGAGGAGGGGAGAAGGGCACATTTGCCCTTATCTCCTCATCAAAGGAGGAAAACTCCCTCATGCGCGCGCGCAGATGGGTGGGCAGCTACCCACCTGTCAAAGAAAAAGTGCGCATGGGGGAGATGGGGGTCTGAGCGGGTGACTCAGACCTTCATCCCGCCCCGGGGAGAAGCTTCTCCCCGCTTGGGCGTGGCCCTCCCGTGCCACAACAGATAAGGGAAGGCCTTCTCTCCTTCCCCCCGCAAGGGGAAGAAGAGGGAAGCTAGAGAGAGCCACAATCAGTGGCTCTCTCGGGAAGGAAGGCCCTGGCTTGGATGGAGAGCCCCCGGAAGTGATGCAATTGCAAGTTCCCGGGGCTCTCAGTCAACGCCCAAGATGGTCGCCGCAGGGGTTTTAGTGGGTCGGGGGAGCCCACAAGACTACTGCCAAAGTCCTGGTACGGCGATGATCCCAACCCCACATAACCCATGATCGGTCCCCGCCGGCCATGGGTATCCATTTGTGGATTTCCCCTGCGATAAGAAAAAAAGGGTGATCATAGGTGGGCTTCTCGCGCCAGAGACTAAGTCCCACGCGTCTTGTGTGAGCTTCACAAAGAGTGAAGCTATTTTCGTTAATTAGAGTGTGCTGAGCCTTTTGGATACAATTGACAGTTTTGTGCAACTAAAATGCACACCAGTAAATGGAGGATGTGCTAAATATTCACGGCAAGTTGTAAAAATATGTGTTTTTAATTGTCAGTGATACGGATCGGCATGCCGCACACACGACATTAAGACTGCACTAATTCTTATGAATTAAGTGTGAATTATATTTTTATTGAGTTTGCCTATAAAGGGCCTAGGGGAATAAGCATGTAAAAGTTGCCCCCGCACGTATCAAGTCTAGATTGGCACCATAGATTGGTATCTATGTGACTAAAAAATCCTGCAAATATCAACCTTAAAATCGCATTTTTGTAGGAGTTATGGAAGAGGAAAGAAAAATCAAAAAAATGATTTTTCTCGAAAACGGCTTAACCGATTTTGATGAAAAAAATATATGTTATGAACATCAATGAGACTATTTTAAGAAAAAATTAAAAAAAAATTCTGACAAGAAATACGGGTAAAAAATATTTTTGAATTTTTCAAAAATTTTTTCTGAGGTTATGTTTTGGAGATACACCTCCAATTTTTTTCCAAAAAAAACCTTAAAATGTCTGCTTTAACATATATTTTTTCCAAATTTTTCGTCGAGGTAGCTCATGGCGAAAAATGATGAAAATCATGCATGCGGCGCGGCATCACGCTTTCACAGCACACTCTCGCTCCAGCTGCGTACATCGAATGTACTAGTCGCCTTTCCAAAAAGTTAAGCTTTAGTGAAATTACGATTGCTATGACAATACGTGATACATCAGATGAAATAATAGAAAATCTATTTCGTGAAAAACAGTGAAAAAAATGTTAACATTCTATGTATATAAAGTATTTAAATAAGGATCGTTTCTGCAGTTAGCCTATAAAAATAAGTTTCCAGAGCAGTAGAGGAAGACAGACCATCTGCTGTCTCCTTTCCTCCTATAGCTCGAGGGAAGGAGATAGCAGATCGTCTGTCTTCCTCTACTGCTCGAAGCTGGCCGAAGCCGCCGAAGTGCGAGCGTACTCGGACGTGTCTCGCCAGCCTACCCCCACCCATCCCTACCACAGGCTGTTGTCGTGTAGCTGCGTCTGGCAGATTCTGGCATCACTACATCGAATTCGACTGACCGGTTGACACTATATTAAACTAAAGTCTGTGATCATTTGTCACCTTTAGCAACCTTCCGAATCCGCTATTCATGTGTTTTCAACTCTCTAAAGTTTACGACAGAGAGCCGAGCGTTTCATTCTGAAAGCCAACTTCAGCCGTGACTGCTTTGCCGTGATTACTTTGATTTTGACATTCTCTTATGATTTTTCATGAAAACTGAAACTCATTTCTTTCGTTGATTAATCGCATTTGTTCCTTTGATTATTCGTACTGCTTGTCTCTTAACGCTTCTGTTTTTTATTTGAGAATGCCTTGGACGGCAGCGAAAAACTTGAAGTGTGCCGGTTGCGACACACTTTTGATAAAAGTAAAAGGTAAAAAGAAAATTGTAAAAAATGTTAATGAAGCTAATAATTTCTCTTCATCTTTACAGCGAATAATAGTTGTTAATGATATTTTATGTATAAGATGTCGACTTTCTATTTATAAAAAGAAGTATCCCGATAAAGATGCTGAGTCTGAAACCGAAAGAGACCCTCCCTCTAAATCCGACACCGATGATCCAACGTTCGAAATTCAATTCAGACCAAAGGAAACAATTACTGAGGTCGAATGTATTGAAATTCCTATCCAGCGAACTGTAGCTACCCATAAATATTGTTGTATTTGTTTATTGTCGAATAATCTGACTACGATTCCTGAAGAAGCTCGAATTTCAGCATACATTAAGAAGAAAATCTACATACCATCTGGAAATCGGTGTTGTAAAAGTCACTTAATAAAAAATAGATTTTATAAAGAAGATCTTGGTCTCTTGAGGGTACACTCTAACACAGCAAATCTCACAGCGTTAGAGTTATCCAAAGTGATGGAAACTCTTTCTATAAAATGTGATTCGTCATTATTAGACAAGGTGGGCGAATATAGTATTTCGGAAAAACAGTTAGAAGTTTTTACGGGATTAAATTGGGAAAATCTTAATATCATAAAAGATATGTTGATTTCACTGCGAAACAGTAAATCCCGTTTGGTGATCCAAGCACTCGTTGTCTTCCTATTTAAGTTAAGGACAGGGAACTCTAATAAAATGATAGCTTCTATCTTACAATTAAAGAATGAACATGATGTTTCAGATTATTCTAACAGCATAATAAAATCTTTCGAAAATGACGTTTTGCCACTTCGTTTCGGCATAAATTCTCTCAATAGAGATGATCTTATTCAGAATCATACAACTGAAATGGCAAAAAAATTATTCAATGTTAATGACAATTTTTTTATTTTTTGTGATGGCACGTACGCTCGTCATCAAAAAAGCACCAACAATGAATATCAGAGGAAATCTTTCTCTGGGCAGAAGAAAGTTCCTCTGTGTAAACCTTTCACTCTGTGCACAACTGACGGCTATATTGTTGACATGCTTGGACCATACCTTGCAAATCAAAATGATGCGGAGATTTTAAAAAGTGTCATTGAAGATCCAAATAGTTTGCGTAAATTCCTAAAAGAAGGTGATATTTTTGTTCTTGATCGCGGTTTCCGTGATGTAAAAGATATTTTAGAAAAAGAAAATTTCAGAGTTTTAATGCCTGCTCTGAAAGGAAAAAGGAAACAACTGTCCACGGAAGAGTCCAATGAGTCACGTTTTGTCACTAAAATTCGCTGGGTAGTTGAATCTGTTCACGGTGTGCTTAAACAAAAATATCGCCTTTTGGATCATAAAATTGACAACAAGTTGATACCGAAAATTGGAACTTACTTCAGAATCGCGTCGTTCCTCAACAACACCTTTGGAAAAAGGTTTCATTCTGATGTAGACACTTTTGATGACATTATACAGAGAATGCATAGTCAAAAAAATGTGCAGAATACTTTGCCGGCTGAGGTCGAAGAAAATGGTTGGCTTCGTCGAAAACTACCTTTCAAAAGTGTTACATCAGATGACATTTTAGATTTCCCAGAAATGACAGAAAGAGATTTAAAAATCTTATTCACTGGTTCATACCAACTCGCTCAAGCCGTATCATATTTGGCAGAAATGGTTGACAAAGATGGTAAGCTAAAAATTGAGTACGTTAAAGATCAGTCAAATGTACTCAAATTGAAAGTACCATCTCGTCATATTTCTCGCACAGCATATAGATGCTTCTTAAGATATAAGCCTAACAGCGTTGGTGTTTCTGGTTTGACACATTACACATGTGAATGTGCCAATGGAAAACGGACTGTTGGTTGTTGCTCCCATATTGCTGCAGTGGTTTATTATTTATCTCGTGCTAGGTACTTATCAAAAATTTTCAAACCAGCGGAAATACTCAACGAAGTATTCAAGAAAAACAATTACATTCCAGTAATTCAGAGTGACAGTGAAGAAGATTAAAAATATAATCTCGACCAACATAAAAAATATCCGGTTTTGTGAGCGGCGAGGGGACTCACACTAAAAAAGCACCCCGTTTTGTGAGAGGCGAGGGGACTCACACTAAAAAAGCACCCCGTTTTGTGAGAGGCGAGGGGACTCACACTAAAAAAGCACCCCGATAAGGAGTTCAAAACCGTACTGCAACCTCCTCGTGGTGAACTCTGGAAACTTATTTTTATAGGCTAACTGCAGAAACGATCCTTATTTAAATACTTTATATACATAGAATGTTAACATTTTTTTCACTGTTTTTCACGAAATAGATTTTCTATTATTTCATCTGATGTATCACGTATTGTCATAGCAATCGTAATTTCACTAAAGCTTAACTTTTTGGAAAGGCGACTAGTACATTCGATGTACGCAGCTGGAGCGAGAGTGTGCTGTGAAAGCGTGATGCCGCGCCGCATGCATGATTTTCATCATTTTTCGCCATGAGCTACCTCGACGAAAAATTTGGAAAAAATATATGTTAAAGCAGACATTTTAAGGTTTTTTTTGGAAAAAAAATTGGAGGTGTATCTCCAAAACATAACCTCAGAAAAAATTTTTGAAAAATTCAAAAATATTTTTTACCCGTATTTCTTGTCAGAATTTTTTTTTAATTTTTTCTTAAAATAGTCTCATTGATGTTCATAACATATATTTTTTTCATCAAAATCGGTTAAGCCGTTTTCGAGAAAAATCATTTTTTTGATTTTTCTTTCCTCTTCCATAACTCCTACAAAAATGCGATTTTAAGGTTGATATTTGCAGGATTTTTTAGTCACATAGATACCAATCTATGGTGCCAATCTAGACTTGATACGTGCGGGGGCAACTTTTACATGCTTATTCCCCTAGGCCCTTTAACATAGATTAATGTGAATTTTATGTGTGCTGTCTTTTAATTGCTTGTAATTAATTAATTTAAGTCTGAGCACGTGGCGACGGCCATTATGTGCGACCGTGCTCGTTATGCAAGTAGCATACATGGACACAATATGTGGATATTTGCGACAAGTTTACTTATTTATTGTTTTAAACTTTAGGCTTGTGGGCTTGATTGCGATTATTAGACGAGTCATAAGATTCGTTTTTCGAGTAACATTGGCGAAATAACTCGCCTTAGTTGATTAATTAATGTGCGGAAAGTTGTTCGAGAGCGCGGATAAGTTTTGTCCGTCGCTCCGCTTATCTTTGATAATTCGCTTACGGGTGATTTTGCAATTTTAACAACAATACTTAGTCTGTTAATAATGATTATTAGACAAACATGCTGCTACGTTATACTTTTGGCTCACGGTTTATAAATAATTTGAGTCTAGTTAATGTGAACATAAAAGTGACAGCTGGTTGCTAAATTATTGTCCAAGCAGGCTTTGCCTGTGAAAGGACATGATAAATTGATGTGCTGGCAAATTATGTGCTTTAACTATTGTGAATTGATGAATTGTCTATATGGATTCTGATTTTGCTTATTGTTTGTCTTTTTACGGTGATGATCATTAATTTATATGCATAAAGTCTGCTGAATGCGTGTATGCATTCGCCTTGTAAGCGGCGGTTGTTAATTTGCTCTCTGTGCTATTTTTCATGTGAAATTTGAGATCACCCGTTACATCACCCGTTACATAGTTTTACTATAATTTAGTTAGTTTTGCGTGTCGTCACTCTTGCCTAGCGTTAGTCTATGCCGTGCAATAGTTCTTTTATTAAGAGAACTACGAGAGCGTCTCTTGCCGCGCGTTTATTTTGCAAATCTTTGATCGTTAGTTATTAAAAATTGTTCTTTATCAGGTGCCTGCACGATATTGTTCAGTGCGCATTCGAAATATGTATTGGATGTAGTATTGATGATAACTGGCATTGGAATGTTTATCTTGTTATGCTTATGCATTGCATACATGTTAAGCAACTATGGTTGTTGTTATTTTTGGACACTGTGGGTCGCTGCCCACGTTTCGTTCAAGGAAAGGGCCGAAGGTTTGCAATTGACGGAGGCTGTTTAGTGTAAACTCTATTTATTTTTCTATTTACAGTATATACAAGCTGTTGGATTATTTTTAGATTTGTTTGTGTGGCCCTGAAAAGGGCCAATTGACAAAAGCTTTGCGCCTTTACTTAAGGCTGCCGTTTCTTCCGCCACAAGGGATGTGGAGCCGTGGTGGTCCAACGTATCGGTCCGAGCTGCCTTGATTCCCGGGGCCTTGCTGGTATAGAGGCGGCGCGACGTAAGGCCGGAGGTGTGCTTGGCGGAGTATAGCTCCGTTCTGCGGATTCTGTAAGGCTGGGCTCCGTTTGTACCGCTACGGAGTGTTGTGGCGTCTCCCAGTCGCTGTCTGACTGTACGGCTCGATTGCAGGTGGAAGGATGTTCGTATTGAGTCCCCCGGTGCACTCTGCTTGGCGGGCACGTCTGCGTTCCACAGGCTGAAGTTGAAGTCCTGGCCGGAGAAGAAGGCAAAGGCGATAGGAGCCTTGGAAGAACTCCTCAGTCTTCTCGCGGCGAGGTGTATCTCCGGATCCTCACGTCCCACGTCGCTAGGGTGGATCGAGGCGGCCTTGTGAGTAGTATCGGAGGCACCTCAAGTGGATGGAGTATCCACTGCTGGAGGCTCCAGCTGATGTGGCGTGCTCTCCGGACGAATTGTAGGTCGACCTCGTTCTTCCCTGTCTGCTGCTCGGGGCCCGGTGATCTGGGCGGCGACTGTTGTGACCGTGGGCGTGACGGTGGCCTAAGTTTCGCAGGTGGCAATGTGCCACTCAAAAAAATGTAAAGCGAGGCGTATGCTTCGCTCGCGCTAACTGTTTGCCTGCTACGAGGTGTCTCTCGCAAGCAACAAGCCGCGACTGCCGAACCGTTAGGCGTGCGAGCTTATATCCCCACCGTGAGTGATTCTTACTCACGGGTAAGGAGCTTTTCGCGTGCGCCTCGTAACAGCTCCGCGCTGTACCGCGGCGGCGGATCGCGAGCGCTTGCGAGAAAGCTGAGCTTGGCGGGTAGCTCGCTTTTAGGCACTTTGTGCGGTCGCGTAGACCGCCACAGATACATTGTGCGGTATTGAATACATACAGGTAATATGCATTAATTAATATCTGATTGATGTAATTAGTCTTGTAAACAGTATGAATTTTGCTGCTATTTGATATAGTGGCTATATAGGTTAGGTAATTCTGTCTCATATTGTATGTTATTAACTTTATGATAGCATTACTTTGTTGATGACATAGGTGCCTTATACATGTGGAATTAGCATTGTTCACATGAACTGATATATCTTTTGATATATTTATATATATTGCAACGACTTTATATTCCCGGTGTGAACGGGCTTTATTGCCGTCCCGCTCTCACCGTCGCGCGGATCTTCTCTTTTGCGCCAACGACGGGGAGTTTCCTCGTTGAACGCGAGAGTCGAGCGGGAAAGTCGCCAACAAAAAGGGGCGAAGGAATCCAGGGAAATGATAACGCGCCGAAAAGGAACGGGATGCTGGGAGTTCCGCGCGTGCCGTGTCGAAAACCGCGTATCCCACGCGAAAATCGAAGATTGGGCGCCAGACGCGATCTCTCACGCGTCAATTCGCGATATCGCGCTAAATTACGCGAACGTTAATTACCGGTGTTCGTCACGGGCGGGCTAGCTCGCCTAACGGCAGAGGGGCAAGGTATTGGTTGACGGAATGCAAAATTAGGCAAGAGGCGACCGATACCGTAGGTACTAAAAAACGGACGAACAATACAGACAGTAACGGACACACACCAAAAAAGAGAAAAATCGAATAAATAATATAAATAAAGCCGGGTTTATTACAATCGGATATTGAATTAAAAGCAGTGGAAGATAATAATAAAAAAGGCGTGGCAAGATGACGGACTTTAGTTAATTACAAGATTAATAAACGAAAGAAATAAAGATATTGAATAATAACCGGTTCGGGCGAAATAACAAGTAGATCATTGAGAGAGAATAATTCGGTGAAAAGAAACAGTCATTAAGAAATCGAAAAAGTAGCGTTATTGCGATCCCCGAGCGGGAAATTCGGCGGACAGAATAAATAATATTAACGGATCTTAAACCCGACTCAAAACAAGGCGTGAATAAACGGTAAACATAATCTCGGAAAACAATAAGATTCGCGAGACAAGACGAAATAATAACGACACGTAAGACTTCGCATTCGCCACGCTCGGCGGTAGCGATTCGCGTACGAGACTGGGTATTCGATCCGACGGATCAGATTCTCTTACAACGACGTGAAATTATAAATCGGACATTTCCCGACTTCCAGATACAATGACGATTTTCGATCACAGCGGCCTCGCCAGCCGCATTGAGTCGTAGCAAAATTATCGATACCGTCGCGAAGAGTACACGAAATCGAGACGCCGACAAAGGCGGCTACGCGACGCAATTCTCTCACACGCATTCACTCTTACAGGCGGCTCACGCAATCACACGCGTCAAACGCGACGCTCAATTACTCTATTACATTCACACTACACAGTTCGACATGCCATACGACGCTCAATTACACGCAATAAGATATTCGCGACGCAAATCTCCAGAAAGCCGTCAATACTTTAACGCGATCGCGAAATCACAATTATCTACAATAAACGAGGCCTGTGCTCTGCAGGCTCATGGAATCGAGATCCTTGTCGTCGTGGCCGCGACACTAAGAACTTTATTAATTACGGGGCATACCCGGACACCAAAAATCACTAAAATTCCAACGACGACGACAGAATGACGCGATCCCGGACGCGATTTTACGGCGCTTATATTGTGGAGGGCAACCTCACCGGCACCTCGTTCCTCTAAGGCACAGCAAGGCGGCAACGGCTCGTCCTCTCAGCAAAATGTGTACGAAACGGTAATACGGTGGTGCAGCGGTAGACCGAGGTCCTCTCTCGTACAAAGGTCGCGACAGGCTGTCTCCCGGATTCTCTCGATCCAGGATCGATGGCTCGGGGCCTTCCCCAATGCTGCGCACGCGGGGTGCGTGTTATCGCGGCCAATCACGCGACGGCACGCGACAACGCCGGTAAGCGACAATTCCAAGGCCGTGTCGGGGGCGCAGGTACCCGCGGTATCGCCGAATATAACCGTAAGGCCCGTTCGACAGGGCCGTCGCAGTTTCCACCGCTGCCTTCCCTCCGATAGAATGCCACGGGCCTTGCCTCCGCTTTCTCCTCCCGGCTCGTGCTCCGCGTTCTCCGCTCTCGATTTGTGCTCGCTACCCTACCGTGTTCTCCACAGGATTTTGTCGTTAGCCGTGCCTCTGGTTTCGCCTTTGCCTCGATCGCCTCCGTATTCCTTCGCTCGTATTATAAAAAAAAATAAAAATAAAATCCTATAAGACTCGAAATTAAAATGATAACAAAACGCCTCTCTGGAGACTGCGGCACGGTTCTCGGAATTTCTCGCCTGACGCGATTAGGGAGGAACTCGGCGGACGCGCGCGGGACGGCAACGTCACAATATATATATATATATATATATATATATATATATATGGACGATACTATATATAATTATACCTTATGTAAGGTTGTGACCGGACATGCGAGGAAAGTACGCGACCAAAGCCTCTTATTGGCCTCAGCCGCGGTTTTACGCGCCGTTTCTCGGCAATATGCAAATGAATTATGCGACTGAAACCTCTTATTGGTCTCAGCCGCGAATCGAGAGGCTCTCTCACCTGAATTTTCACCACGGTCGCCAGCCCGTTTCTCCAGCCAACGGGCAAGGAAAGCTGCTCCCGCTGACGTGTTTCCGCCGCTCCACAGCTGGACTCCGGTCTGCGTCTTGGCGTGGCTCTCCCTCGGCCGGAACTGCTCCGCTACCAGGATCGGGGACCCGCACGAAAGGACGACACGAAGAAAAACTTTTTGCACAGAAATTCTTTTATTTCCAGAATTTGCTCCCACAGGGAGAACACAGTATACGATCGCGGAATAACGCGTCCACGCGCTCCGGACGATCGGCGAAGGATTCGAGGGAAGTACAAGACTTTAACGAGAGACTCGAGCTCCCGGGCCGACGGATTCCCGTCCGATCTCTATTACGATGGCGGACCGACTGACCAGGAGTTACGTATCGTACTCCGGCACCTGGCCTCGCTCGGTTTCCCCACTCCGATGCGTGATTTTTCACTCGTGGATGACGTTCCTGCGCATCTCCCACTCTGTCGTGTGGAAGGGGAAAAGTTACATTGTCGACCCGGTGATGTCGACCCCGACCTTCTTCACGATCGACCTCCACTCGGTCGGTCCGCGCACTGACTCTCTCGACCCAATTTCCAAAAACAACGCGGAATGCAAGTCCGACTATTTCCCTCCACTTCCATCGCCTTTATTTCTCATGACTCGATTATTAAATGGGAAAGGACAACGAAATGATTGATTGGATGAAATTGAGAGTCAATGCACTCACCCTCCAGTCGCGGTACAAAGCGATCAACGACTCGACACGCCAACAATGACTAAACTATAGAAAATATTATCGAAATTGCAAAACGACTCGAATTAAAGCAAACGCGTGATCTCTGCGGCGTCGCACCAGATCCGCGAGAAAGTAAATCTACGCAACGCTAGCAAATCCCGCGCGAAATCACCGAGATCACTGAGTATAACGAGGGTATAAAATTCATGTATTATTATAGAGAAAAATATATATATATTGTTTGGTCAAAGCTTACAACGATATAAATGAATGGCCTATTGCAACGTTCAGTCCCGATCATCCGTCTCGGCTAACCCATACATACGTATACGCGCGAATCAAACGGTCTCGCAAACAAGAAATAAAAATTAATCAACGGCTCTCTATAAATAAACTCGATAATACTAATAATCAACTTATCACTAGTATACGCTCTTATCGGCTAATCAGTCTTATTATTACGAAATATAAATACAAAAGCAGTCTCAAAAATAAAATACTATATCACGCTTATCGACTAATTGCTCTTATTATCACAAAGTAACGTATCACGATATGCGAGCTACATGTATATATATGTATATATCTACGAAACATGCCGAGGCGCATCCTGGCTGACTCGCGATTAATCATAAAACAAAACAAGAAAATCCCCGCGCTCGGGTCAGGATCAAAACAAAAAAATATATTCGGTCCGTTGCAATGGACACGTTTTTGTCTGGGTTTAAAATATAACAAATCAAAACGTAAAACCGGAGAAAAATCAAAATTTGCCGATCGGACGCGGTTAACGTTCGGCAGACCGTCGCTCCGCCGTCACAACCGGTCGATCATGACTCGCGGCTGCTCGGCACCGCGCTCCGCCCGCTGCTGTCCTCCGGACTCCGACGCCGTTCCGCCGTCAGGTTCCAGCGGAAATCCCGCTGCGGCCTCCGGTCGCAAGGTTACGATGCGGCGCTATATTCTTAGCACCTTATTATTGAATATTGTAAGGTAAGGTACACATATGCATGGATATGACGATTATCTTATCTTATACTTTTAATGTAGTGGACAATGGTTGTAACGCTTTAATTAAGGATGTCAATTATGACTACAGGATGGATTAATTACTCGTGTATGCCCGATGCCTTCTTGGGATGTGAAAGACTGCGTATTGTTGACCTACGTGTATGGACAATTGTAGCTTACGCTAATGAGCCGGGGGTATGGATGAGGATTTTACTTGCGTTTCTGCGAGACGGAATTATTAGTGCTCACTACTGTGTTTACTGTCAAGATGACAGGATGAATCAAGTTTGCGACATTCAAGTAGCGGTTATGATGCGTACATCACTTGTTAAGCTTGTTTCGGTGAATGATTGAGTGATTAGATAGTTATAAATATTATAATTTAAAACTGCGATTCTCAATTTGATATTAGAAAGTATATACGTGCTTGCGTATATATCAGGAATTGATTTTGCCAAATCGAGTATGTACCAGGTGTTATAGAATATTATAACCTATTTTATGAACTATTGTTACGTTCATAATTAATTTGAGTCAGTCACTATTACGAAAGTGTTATTTAGTGTAACTGAGAAATCTGCGAGTCGTACAAGAATTAGATTTAATTAATTTAATTTTCTATTGCTACTCGTGATAAATTAGCTATGAGTGTGATCTTTTATAAACGGATTTCTAAATAGAATATTATATTCAAAAAATAATTTAAGCAGAAGTGATATTAGGTCACTAATTACTATCATATGTATATAGGTTAGAGTTTGACAGCTGCTCTTGCTGAAACATGTTACTATTGGTAATAGGATTATTATTTTAAGTTATTTATATCACATACTCAATAATCTATTGTGTAATTGCTATCACAAGCTTCGAGTGCGTGTGGGTATTAATTTTTATGTATATTATATGTCAAATATAATTTTGAATAGTTGCATTTATTAAATT
Organism: Lasius platythorax; assembly: GCA_963971435.1. Lineage (NCBI taxonomy): Eukaryota > Metazoa > Arthropoda > Insecta > Hymenoptera > Formicidae > Lasius > Lasius platythorax. The sequence continues at coordinate 22,637,390 of OZ020535.1, read as the reverse complement.
AGCTATTACTGTGATCTTTATAAGTGGATTTTGTATAGGACATTATATTCAAGGAATAATATTAGGCAGAAGTGATATTAGGTCATTAATTATTAGTATCGTATATAGGTTAGAGTTTGACAGTTGCTCTTGTCAAAATATTTTACTACCAGTAGTAGGAATATTATTTTAAGTTGTTTATATCACATATGAGCTTTGAGCGCGTGTTTATATTATTTTATACACATTATGTGCCAGACATGGCTTTGGAGCGTTGCATTTATACTTAGGGATATGTATATCCTGATATATCACTGTTGTAATATTTATGAGCTGTGTGTGGTCATATGCGCACATAGTTTATCATATTATTGCTAAATTAGCTTATTGCTATAGTTATTTGATTCTGACAATAATTAGGAAGTGGTTACAGTGGTTACAGTGATGTATTAATATAAGTATAAGATAACTTCGTACGAAACATCTCTAAATTATTTCCATTTGCTTATTTGGACATTGCGTAAATGATGAGTTACTTGCAAACAAATCTCATACGCATATAGGTTAGAGTTTGACAGCTGCTCTGAAACATTTCTATTAATAATAGTAATGGGAAATTTATTTTGAGTTGTTTATATCTTACACTTGATAATTTATTGTGAAAAGCGTTATAATTAGCTCTGAGTGTGTGTGTATTAATTTTATGCACATTATTTGTCATACATAATCTTGAATATTTGTATTTATATTCAGTAACAGGTGTACCTTGATATATTGTTACTGTAATATTTATGAGTTGTGTGGTCATATACACACAATTTATTCTGTTATTGTTATATTAGCATACTCTCTGTAGCTATATTTTTGCGACAATAATTAGAAAGTAATCACAATTGTGTATTAATATAAGTATGAGAATAACTGTATGTGAAATATATTTTTCATCTACTTTTATCTGTTTATTCTGGTATTGCAGAAATGATTTATTGCAAACCGGCTAATTAATGTAAGATGTTATCAAACTGTGACATTTTATTTCATTTTATCTTATCTTATTGTTATACATAATGAGTTATATGAGTTATTTACGTATTAGACAGTTATTTGTCACATTATTGCAGCTAAGTGTATATGCACAGTTACTTATAGAAATATGAGAATTACATATTTACATATTAGCTCGTCCATTAAGTATTAGTATTGTTTGTTAGCTATACTATTGTTAACTGTGTTTTATTATATTATTAATTTATACAACACATGTTTCTGATGTGTGGGTGTTAATAATATGTTATAATGAGTAATGTCAATGATCATGAATTGTTAATTACTATATATTAAGGTCTCTATATGAAGTTCTATGCGTGTTTTATCAGACATTAATAACTGAGATCTATAGCAATTTGTTTCAATTTTATTAGAAATGAATATATGTATATGGCTATGTTGTCTGAATGATTTTGACAGATAAGCTAACCTATTGAAGCCCTGACACAGATGAGTGGTATATAATGTACTAGAATGCATATGAACGGATTTGGAGCAGTGCGAAATACAGAGAAATGATTGCTGTTGTAATTTTTATTAAACAATTAGTTATATTTGGTCATTTGAAGATGCACTGTTGTATGTTATCAACACGTGCAATAGAAGCCTGAAAACGATACAGAGCGTGACATCTGTCGTCTTCGGGATATGGCTTATACCCATGAGTCATGAAGCATGAATTTATAAAAGGTGGCACGGCCTTAGGTTCATGTCCGCTCCCGGAAATTACATTTCGGGAACCGGAAGTCTGGTTATCTCGATAACTACTGATCGGAGAGAAGATTCATTAATACCAAAATGTTCAGGGACACAAGCAGTGTTACCTCTTAAATCTGGGAAATTTCCAAAATTCCTAGGGAATTTTTCCTAATTAACTTTGGCGACTCCTAGCGGCCCCTAGAAGTAGTTTTTGGTACCTTTTTTTATTTTTGCGCCGCCCTTTTGTCTACAGGGCGACTTAAAGTTAGTGAATTTTCTGGACAATTTTTGATTTTTGCGCAAAAAATGAAAATTTAAGAATGTGACTTATAGATAGCGATAAATAGGTACTTTTGAATGGTTGCGTTAAACCTTATTTTATTATTTTATGTATTGTAAGTAATTGTTTGATGCTATGTTATTGTGCGTGACTCTGGCGCGAGTCACTTCCCTCCCCCCCGGGTATGGCCGGACACGTTAGTGACTTGTCACCCGGCCACCCTTAAAACTTATGGATGGACAAGAAAGAGGAGAAAAAGTTACCATCTCAGAGGAGGTCGGATGCCTCAGAGTTTGGCGCGTGGAGGGCTATGGTCCCAGGTCCTCTCGTGTCGTCATCGTGCGTAGGGCCTATCAATAATAATATAAGGATGGATGCCGTGTCCGATATAGTGCCTGCGAGAATTCGCGAGACAATCGCATACGCATTAAACTCTTTGGAAAATAGCGCTCCCTTAATGCATAAAGAAAGCGTCCGTCGAGTTATTGATGTGGTAACAATCCACGTAGATGAACTCCTCTCCGCCGCGATTAGATTAGGGCTTGCGCGTGACTATCTGGCAACCAGAAATAGTTGGCAGGAAAATGAAATATTTTCCTTACGTTCCGAATTGTACCTACTTAGATCCTCCTCGAGGAATCAAGGATGCCCGATGCGGGATTATACATTAAGCGCTTTGGACCTTTCAATCTTGGCAGATTTTTCATGGCGACTAATCGTCTCGAATAATAACAGACCACCGAATGTTTTGCGAGGAGATAAGGCTGATCCAGAAGAGTCAGATGTATGTTTGAGCCAGCTATCGGTAATGGGCCCGCCTGCCTCTCTTATGGAAAAGTCGACCGATTGCATCGATCGGAATATTTTGGTCACGGAAATACTGCGCGTCGAGAACTCGATTGGGCGCATTAGCACTGAGATCTCTACTAGAACCGCCAGTATTTTGGATAGACGCCACTGCTGAAACGGTCCTTGCGGATATTGATCTCACGAAGAGCCTGGAGATAACTGGCAAAATCAAGATCGGATGGAACGGACTCGTAGGCGTGGCGAAGCCAGCCGTTCTAGGGGAAGGTCACCCCGAACAAAAAACCGATCTTACACAACCATGATGAAAGACAAGAAGAAAGAAGATTTGTTATCGCCGCAGGGGAAATCTCGAAGCCTCAGCGACAGACGAGAGAACTCTACGGTCCCTGGAGTTCTCCCATCTTCATCCGACGTAGGGCCTGCTTTCTCGTTGCCGACGGGCGAGGAGCGTAAATCGGATATTGTTGTGGAAGAAGTTGAGAGGGAAGAGGAGGAACTTTTAGAGATGGCCACCGTGGACTGTCTCACCTTCTCCTAGGAGTTTGGGGGATCCCAGGATGTGGGTTTACATCTTGGGGATGCCGAAAGCTTGGCATCCTGCAGCAAATCAGGAGGTAAGCGCAAAGTACGAGTCTCACCGGGAGGTGTCACTCCTAGTGACGAGGAGAGAGAAGACAAGGAGCCAGGAACCTTGATAAACCCGGTTGTGGAACTCAGGAAACTCAGACCAAGGAAAAAGAAGCCGGACTCGGACCTGGAAATTGTGGATCTGATGGGAGCTGCGGAAAGTTCGTCCTCTAGCAGAATGTCCGCCGCGGCTAAACAAAGCTCAGAGGGAAAAACACAGGAAATCAGATAAAAATAAGCCTCGCAAAAAACGCTCTACTAGGAAGTGGAGCAGTACGACCTGTCTCTCGGAAGAGGAGAGTGACAGCGATTTTATACCAGACGATTTCTCAGCATTGGGAGCCTCCGCTGTTGGTGCTCTTGGACTCCAAGTTTTAAGAATTGTCGAATCTGAACGTAAAAATTGCCCAAATATAAATGGAATAGTCAGTGGCCTGATTAGGAGAAAAATTGAGAGAGCTGTCGAAGTGATAAACCTTATGTATAAGGCCGAGGCGAAGGGTGACCCATCGTCACTCAGAGCTAAGAACAGAGAACTCTCGACTCAAGTCGAGAAATTAAGGATGGCTGATGTCATGATGAAAAGAGAAATGGATGACATAGGAGCCATAGTAGATGAACTGAAGGAGATTTATGAATTGAAAATAGAATTAACTGCTGCAAAAGAGAACAGGACAAAGGCAAGAGATAGTCAGAGGTTGGCTTTGGGGAGGCTTAGGAAGCTGAGAGATGAGACGAGAGGCAAAGTTGCGGAAGTTGCATCTGTTGGAGTAGGTGATGGCGATGTAAAAGATTACTCACCCAATGTTAACAGTTTATCGAACTTACCTGGAAGCTTACGTGCTGACCCTTCTCCAGCTGAGTGTCCGAGCTTGATGAGCAAGGAATCTGGACTTTCCTCTCTTGTAGCACCAACATCTGGAAAGGAAAAGAACGAGGTAAAGGACATTAACAGGTAGATCAAGGGTCTTATTAGAAAAAGAGTAGAGATAAAAAAGAGAGGTACACTAAACAGTGGAACTGGAAGTGATCTGCTGAGAGAGATGCCGTTACCCCAGCGTGCTCCGAAGCCCAAATTGAGAGTAATCGAGAACGTCCAATTGGTTCCTCCAAGGCCTGGAGAGGAGGCTGGAAAGGCTGACAGGTGGAGGCCAAGGACCGTACTTCGAAGAAGGATGCTCGGGTGAAAACCGCGTCTAAAAAAGAAGAATGGACCGAACCCCGGCGAAACAAGAATAAGAAGGGACAAGGAAGACAAAAAGGAGTCCTAACCACTTCTGGGAAGCAGTCGGTGAGTTTAACCACCACTGCTAACTCAGTGAGAGGTCGTGGTGTGACTAACGCGGCAAGGAAACTCCCCAGGACAGCTACAGTGATGATCACTGGTCGCAAGGAAAACTTCTCTTACGCGGCTGCCTTAAAAAGGGCCCGTGGTGAGATTTCGGTAGATAAATTAGAGATTAATCGAACAAAAATCAGAAGAGCGGCCAATGGAAGCATGCTGATAGAGGTGATGGGCCCCGATGGTCATAGTAAGGCTAAGGCACTTAGAGAGGAGCTGTGCGAAGTTTTAAAAGACGAGGCTAATGTCACCAAACCAGTCGTCAGGGGAGAGATCAGGTCCGTAGGATTGGATGACTCGATCACTGCCGAGGATGTTAGGGATACCGTGGTTGACTGAGGGAGGATGCCTGAAAGAAGATATTAGGGTGGGAGTCATTTGTCCTATGGCGAACGGCCTCCACACTGTATGGGTGCAGTGCCCGTTAAACGCCGCCATAAAGATAGCCAACTATGGCAGAGTTAGAATTGGGTGGACATCAGCTAGATTGGATCTGTTAGGCCCCAGACCCACTCAATGCTTCAAATGCTGGAGGTTCGGCCACCTAAAACATGCGCGTAGGTCAAAAGAGGACTTTAGCAAATTATGCTTCAGGTGCGGGGATGGTGAGCATACAGCTAGGTATTGCAGAGCGCCATCGATGTGCAAAATATGCGCGATGGAAGGTAAGGCTTCCGATCATAGATTGGGGTCTAACGTCTGCCCGGCGACGCGGAGTCCGTTGAAGGCGGGGTCGCCCTTCGTAACGGCTCAGGCCGATGTTTCTGGCTCAATGCGGAGGAATGAGCCCATGGAATTAGGTGATGAATGAGGTACTTCAAGCAAACGTTAACAATAGTAAGTCCTCTTTAGATCTATTAATTCATCACGCTAAGGAGCTAGGCGTGAGTATGTTATTGGTTTCGGAGCCTAACGTTATTCCTGGCTCTAATAATTGGTTTGCTAGTGCCAACGGGAAAGCGGCGATCTTTTGTGACTTAAATCTGATCAGAATAAAATGTCGTTTAGCCAAGCAAGGGAGAAGATACGTTGCTGTGTACTGCGGACCATACCTGATGGTATCGGTATATGTTTCGCCTAGTCTTGATCTGAGGGACTTCAACACCACCCTAGACAAGCTCTCTGATGTATTTAGTCGCGTTGACAAATTGATCATTGGCGGCGACTTCAATGCGAAGTTCTGTCTATGGGGTTCCCAATTAACGGACGGTAACCCCTACCTAACCACTTGCTCTCAAGTTGGGCAGCGAAGAAGGACCTTCGAATCGCCAATGTCGGAGATAGACCGATGTTCGACCCCAGGGGTCCTCAATCGTGGATGTTACTTGGATATCTCTGGATCTCCTTCCAATTGTCAAAAATTGGCGTGTGGAGGAGGGTAAGGAATCTCTATCGGACTACCTCTACATTTCGTTCATTTTGAGCACAACGCGAACTCGCCCACCCGTTAAGCGATTACTAGATCGTAGATGGAACTTAAAGAAGTTCAATAAAGACTTCTTTCTCGCGGTTCTTGCTTGGAATGCATACGAGCCAAATGTGGAGGATCCTTTGGACGTTAAACAAATGGCCACATGGCTGGATCAAACCATGGAAGTGGCCTATGACGCTGCGGCCTTTTTTTCGATGGGGAATCCTGCATAGGACACCCTTTACCTCAAAGGGAGGCTCCGGGTAGTGTCGGACTCTTACCAACTAAATCCCACCGGTGGCATCCTTACTCTTAGTGGGGATACTACCCCGGGAAGCGCTCTTGCATCATTTTTAGAGAATCCCCGACGCAGCGCAATGAAGCGCGCGACAAACAAAAAGTCGACCTAACCGAGTATAATATGGAGCGAAGCAGCACCACCTGCAATGCTGTCCGCCCCGCCCATCTCGGAGGAAAGCCGTGCAAGGGCACGCATGGAACCCCCCGGTCCATGCCACCTGCGTAACTCCGAGATGGGTTATCGAGACTAAATAATAACCCAACTAAAACGCGCGTATATGCACCATATGTATAATCGGACAAAGTAAAAGAAAATTAAAACTAATTAGAAAATATATATTGTTACGCCCCTGGATTTGCATCCCTTGAGCAACTGCATTTCATCCTCTGAGCATCATCGCTAGGAGGGTTGTTTATAGACAACCCGCGTTTCTGTTGTTTTTCGGCACCATGTTAGATTTGGTCTAGCCGACGCATCGAGCGGACGCTTCCGAGACCAATGAGTATATTTGCCTATTATATATTGTATTACTTCATTTTATTGTACTGGGTTTATTTATTAAAACTCAGTGCCACCATACGTGAGTTGATTTATTTCGGGCGCGAGTGAGTTTGGGAGTGAGAGAGAGCCACTTTTGCGAGATATCGTAAAAGTCTTCCCCGAGGACGTAACATTTTGGGGGCTCGTCCGGGATCGAACGAATGACAAGCAACAACGAGCTACGAAAGATCGAACGAATGACGAGCAACAACGAGCTACGAAAGATCGACAGAATGACGACGCAACATTCGCCGAGGGTAACCCGATCACAAGCTCCGTCTCGAGTCACGGTCAGCGAGGAGCCGACAGAACAGACGCAAGCAGAGCTTCTGCAGACTGCGATGGACGAGATTCGGCAGCTGCGAGAGGAGCGAAATCAACAACAGATACGCTTCAAAGCTGTGTTGCAGCAGCGCGACGAGGAGTTGCGTCGACTCGAGGAGAGAATTGCTTCGCGGGAGGAAATTATTCAGCTAAGTCCTTCTAATAACACCGATAACAGAGCTTACGGGGACACGAATAATGATTTTTGCGCAAAAATGGGCTTTAAATTGAAGCCCAATATATTTGACGGAAAAGTTCCACTGCGAGAGTTCCTCTCGCAATTTCTTTTGATCGCGCGCGCGAATAATTGGGATGAGTCTATGAAAACTATTGCTTTGGCCGCGAGTTTAAGAGGGAAAGCGCGAACGGTTTTAGAGAACGTAGAAAATTTTGATAACATTAATTTTATCGAATTAAAGTCAAAACTAGAATTGCTTTTCGGGGAAGGAAATCTTACGCAAAACTATTACTCACTGTTCACGAATCAAAAGCAAAAATTTTAAGGGGGAAGATTTAGCCTCTTTTGGTGCCGAATTGGAGAGGTTATCGCGGTTAGCATATCCCAAATGTTCCTTTTCGGTAAGAGATAAAATCGCGTGCGCACAATTCGTTTCGGCTCTCTCGGATGGTTTCTTAAGGAGGACTCTTCAATTAGAAGAAATAACCTCTTTAAATTTGGCCGTTGAGAGAGCAAAAACAGTAAAAATAATTCAAGGAGAAAATTTTGAGAGAAAGAGAGAAAATTACGGAAAATTTTACAGCGCGAATTTTCAAAAGGCGGAGAGGAACGGCGCGCGGAAGGAATACAAAAACGGGAATGGTAATAAGAACAATGAGAATGATGCGCGAAAAGATCGTGAAAAGAGAAATCCTTCGGAAAAGAAATGGCGAGGAAATAATTTTTCCTCGAAAGGAAAGGAATGTTGGACGTGCGGGAAGATAGGACATTTCCGATCTGAATGTCCTGAGGAGAAGGGAAACGCGGTTTAGTTGAGCTGCGCGAGGTGAGCTCGACTTTTTCTCAGAAAACCCCGATGATAAATCGATTTATTGATTTTGATGTTGCTAGGATTAGGCAAAATAATTTCTATTATAATGGAAAAATAAATGATAAATGGTTAATATTGATTATTAAGAATATATGTTAAAGAAAAGTTATTTTTGATTTTATATTATATTATGAATCGGGCCGAACGGTTCTCCGTGGCCGACGAATAATTCTTTTTTTTTTGTTTGCTTCGCTCGTCGCCCGGGCTGACAGTGAGACGTGCGGGGCTTGGAATTACATTCCTGAGGCTCTCGATACCTCGAGCCTCAGTTCGGTAGTATCAGTCGGCGAAATCGGAGCTACTGAATTATTGTCACTTGACAAACACCGAACTATTTGTACGCTGCAACAATAAAAGTCTTTGTCCGAACGAAGAACACTTGTGTTAGTTACATGCAATCTTTTCCATCCATAAGGCGCTCGCGTTTTTTACCGACACCGTGCATCGAGAATCGGCGGTTTAACTTTTCCTACTTCACGTGACGCAACCAAGAGAGAATTTGGTTCGACGTTGAACAAATTATTGGTCCTTCGAGCCGGATTAAAGGTGTCCGGACTAGTGAGACGCGAGAGTTGTAACGGAGGAAGATTTTTTCGTTCTTGAAAGAGCTATTTCCTGAACATTAGTGAAAGCGAGGAAACGAGTGCGAATCTACCACGTCGATTAAGTGTTCCGGCTTTTGCAACCTACGTTACTATACAAAGACACAGCGGGCGGTTACTGTCCGTGTGTGTCCAAGCCCTCTCATTGTATTTTGAGAGCGGTTATAATTAAACGATCTTTAAGTTGAGGAACTTTAACCGCCGAACACCACTGTTACAAGGACAAACTACGGCTGATCGATTGCCCGGTGACTGCTACCTCGTATCCACCGAGATTATTGTGCTTCAGCGACTTGGCAGTCAGCAGCAGATCACGTGCTCGATTTATTTTGGCCATTTATCGAGCAGTGTAAACACGTGTTCGCAATAAGACACGATCCTTTTTTTCTACCACTCGCGTGTCCGTGAATACAGTATATAAACACCTCTAAGGTATGTTTTAGTGGTGCACAGGCCGGAAGGAATTTTTGGACGAGAAGACTAAGCTTCGCTCCACTCAGTATGACTGAAACTAACGACAATGAACCGAGCAACGACAAAAATGACATCACGTTGTCAGAGGGTCTCGACGAGTTGCTCGCCGAGCAACGGTTCACGGTTTGATCTCTCGAGTCGTAGTCAATTATCGCAAGCTAGGAAAGGACAAATTTAGCGCTGTGAAGACCCGAGTCCGTATCGCGGATCTGGAAAGGCTGTGGACCACATGCAAGGAGCTGCATGTGCGCCTCGAAACATCTGCTTCTGACTACGATCGGAAACACGACTACTTCGTTGAGATCGAGTTTGACGAGGCCGCCGACGTGTACGAGAAGTCGATGGATGAACTATCGGAGATGCTCGCAAAACAGACCAAAGGGTCATCCTCTGTCCAGCGGAACGACCCGGATGAAACCGCCTCCAGCCACGAGTCATATAACTGCAGGTTTGCCTTGCCGCGGATAAAGATTCCGCCGTTCGATGGTGAGTTAATAAAATGAAAAAGTTTTCGCGACTCGTTCGAGGCCTTGATTAATAGTAACACGTCGTTATCCGAGGTACAAAAGTTGTATTTTCTAAAATCGTTTCTTGAAGGCGACACAGCCTTACTCATCGCGCACGTGCAAATGTCCGACGCGAATTACGACGGCGCCTGGAAAATTTTGAAAGATGAATATGATTGTTCACGCGCTTTAATTACGGCCTACATTAATGCGTTCGCCGCTTTTCCAGCCATGAAGACTGAGTCCGCGAGCGATTTAAAGCGTTTAAGAGACACTGTTAATTTCTCTTTGTCCGCGTTGCGTAATTTAAAACGGCCGGTGGATAATTGGGCCGATCTATTGGTGTACATCGTTGTACAAAAATTCAGTGCTAAAACGCGACGCGAGTGGAACATTAAGTTGGGCGCTTCCAATGATTATCCGACATTCGATCGACTTCTCGAGTTTATTAATGAAAGAGCTCGCGGTATAGCTAAACCAGAGGAGACGCCCGAAATCAGTTTGTCTCGCGTCTCGTCAGAAAAATCGAGGAACAAATCACACGCGTCCGTAAATACTACTGCCGTACGTAAATGTCCTTGTTGCTGTCAGAGTCATTTCGTTTGAAAATGCTCGATTTTCAAAAAAAAATCGATCGCAGATCGATACAATGTCGCGCGACAGTCGCGTTTGTGTTTTAATTGCCTGAGACCAGGTCATTTTCCGCCGAATTGCGAGAACGAAAAACGATGTTTTAAGTGTCAGCAACGGCACCATTTCTTGTTGCATCCCGACGCAACAAGCGCGATAATTAATGCCTCTAACGGCAACACGGTTACTGCGACTACGCTCGCCGCTTCTCATTCCGCTTCAGATTCGACATCTGCTACTACCGCTCATTGTCTAGCTCATTGTGCGAATACCGTAACGCGGAGCGCACCCATAGCGGTACAAACGAGATTGCCGCCTGATGTACTGCTCGCGACGGCCATCGTTCGATTACATACCAGTGAGGGTAACAAGGTCGTTGTAAGAGCCCTCCTGGATCAAAGCTCTTCGTGTAGTTTCATTACCGAATCGCTAGCTCAAAGATTGCGAACGATGCATCAACGAACGCAGCTACGTATCTCTAGTTTCGGCGAAAACCACGACGGGATCGCAAGGTCATTCGTACGGCTCATGTTATTACCTTTTCGGAGTAATTCACCGTGCCTACCTTTTCGAGCTTACGTTTATCAGAAAATCACTGCTTACGCCGCAACAAAATCACGGGCGCACCGTAATTGGGCACATCTGCGCGATTTAGATTTGGCTGACCCTGATCCTGCGAGTCACGGATCGATCGACCTTTTGATAGGAGCCGATCTTTATGGCACTCTGTTACTTGGAGAGATCCGCCAAGGTCCCGTAGGGTCACCGACCGCGCAGTCGACCGTACTAGGTTGGATCGTGTCGGGCCCTGATCAATCTCACGACTTGACGCGATCACAGACTAATCACGTGTTAAATTGCGTTGCCACACCGGATGTAGATGCGTTATTGAGGAAGTTTTGGGAAGTTGAGGAGGTACCTCAGCAACCCATTCAATCCCCCGATGACGCACATTGCGAGAGCTTTTTCGCGAAAACGATTAGTAGAACACCATCCGGCAGATATATAGTACGTTTGCCGTTCAGAGGGGACAGTACCGTTGCAATCGGTGAATCAAGAGCTAAAGCCCTGCGTCTTTACCATCGTACGGAAGATCGTTTAGCCGCGCAACCGCACGTCGCGGTTGAATACAATAAATTTTTGTTGGAGTACGAAACCTTGGGACATATGGAACGCGTCGAAGTACCCGACACGAGTTTACGTTCGGTTTACCTCTCCCATCACCCCGTGTTCAAAGAGGGTAGTCAAACCTCTAATTTGCGCGTAGTTTTTAACGCATCTTGTAATACCTCGAATGGTACCAGCCTCAACGATCATTTGTTGTCGGGTCCGAAATTGGATATTGCGGCGGTTATTTTGCGATGGAGAAGACACCGCTTCGTTTACCGAGCCGATATTGCAAAGATGTTCCGACAAATCCTGGTGAGTCGTGAGGATGCCGATTATCAGAGGATTTTCTGGCGACCGTTGAATTCGCCAACCGTCTTGCCGTTCCGTTTATTAACAGTAACTTATGGTACCGCGCCCGCCCCCTTTCTCGCAATGCGTGTCTTGAGACAACTAGCGGACGACGACGGAAAAGAATTTCCGGAAGCCGTCGAAGTTTTGCGTCATTCGATTTACGTGGACGATGTCCTGTTTGAAGCCGACGAGTTATCGGAAGCCCGGTTAGTTCGTGATCAATTGAACAAGTTACTGAGCCGCGGCGGATTTCATCTACGTAAGTGGGCCGCGAACAATGGTTCGTTACTCGAAGACATCCCTACCGGGGATCTAGAGTTGACTACCGAATTACCTTTCAGCAATGACGTGTTGTTAAAAGTATTGGGGCTATCATGGTTCTCTTCCGAGGACTGCTTCCGTTTTCATGTTACCAAGTTAAACGGATCAGTCATTACGAAACGCTCGATTCTCTCGGCCATAGCACGTCTCTTTGACCCGCTCGGGTGGGCCTCGCCGGTCGTGATAACCGCCAAGATCCTTCTCCAAGATCTCTGGCTGCGAAAAATCGATTGGGACTCGCCACTCCCTAATGATTTGGCACTAAGATGGCGGGATTATAGCGCGTCGTTATCAGATCTTGCAAGTTATCGAATTCCCAGGTGGATGGGAACCACTCGCGACTGCCTCGCGACGGAGATTCACGGATTCTCCAACGCCTCCGCGAGAGCGTATGCCGCCGCAGTATATATTCGCGTGATGTACTCATTGGAAGACGTACGCGTCGTCCTTTTAACCGCCAAGTCGAAAGTAGCTCCGTTGAAAATGGTCAGCGTGCCACGACTAGAGTTAAACGGCGCTTCACTTTTAGTTAAACTGCTCACGTTCGTTCAGACTTCACTTGCCCTAGACAACGTCCCTATCTACGGCTGGACGGACTCAACCGTAGTGCTGACTTGGGTTAACCATCATCCTTCTAGATGGAAGCCATTTGTGGTAAATCGGGTCTCCCTTATACAAACTGCGCTACCAAGAATGAGATGGTCTCATGTACCTTCCGCGGACAACCCCGCGGATTGTGCCTCGAGAGGTATCTCGACATCTGAACTACAGCAACATTTGCTCTGGTGGCAGGGCCCATCGTGGTTAAGTAAACCCTCGGCCTTCTGGCCGTCTTTGAAATGCGAACGCAGTAACGTCGCCAGCGACAAATATGACCCAGGTTCAGTCGACCTGGAAGAACGTCGCGAAATAGTTTGCGTCAGACTGACATGCGTCAGTCGTTGTCAATGAGTGGGAATTAGTAAATCGATATTCTAGCTGGGGAAAATTGCTACGAGTTACCGTGTCTATTTTTCGTTTTGTTCGCAATCTCAAGATTCGTATGGCGAAGGAAGAATCGTCGTCGTCTATGCTTGTTGCTATTGAACAAGCTCGCTCCTTCAGGGTTAAATATGTACAGTACCGCGTTTTCGCGGAGGAGATACGCGCATTGAAAAAGTCGCGTGAAATCGCATCCAATAGCTCTCTTCGCGCCTTAAATCCGTTTTTGGACGGTGAAGGAGTTCTACGCATGGGGGTCGCCTACGTCACGCGTACCTGTCCTTCAACGAGAAATTTCCCGAGATACTACCTCGTCATCAGATCAGTCATTTAATAATAGCCCAAGCACATCTTCAGACGCTGCATGGTGGCACCCAATTAACGCTACGATTATTGCGGCAGCGTTACTAGATCTTAGGCGCACGCTCGCTCGTCCGTCATTTCATTAATCGATGTGTGATTTGTATACGGGAACGTGCCAATACTGCGAAGCAAATGATGGGAGCCCTACCACCAGCTCGTGTAACGCCATCGCCTCCCTTCTCTCATACCGGGGTGGATTACGCGGGGCCGTTTATGATTTTGCCTTACGTCGGCCGAGGTATCCGCGCGCGAAAGTACTACGTCGCGATTTTCGTGTCTCGCGACTAAAGCCGTACACTTGGAATACGTGGAAAACGCCTCGACGGATGCATTTCTATCGGCATTTGTTAGCCGCCGCGAAACACCCTCGGATATGTATAGTGATAACGGTACCAATTTTCGGGGAGCCGATCGCGAACTCCGCCAAGCGTTTCTAGCAGTATGTCAGAATCACTCATTACACCACTTGCTAGCAGGCGACGGAACGAATTGGCATTTTATACCGGCTAATGCCCCTCATTTCGGCGGCTTGTGGGAGGCGGCCGTCAAGAGCTTCAAGCATCATCTGCGGAGAGTGGTCGGTGCACACACTTTGTCTCAGATGGAATTCGCTACTTTGCTGTGCCGTATTGAGGCATGCTTGAATTCACGGCCACTCTCAGCGTTAAAAGATGATCCTGAGAATCTTTCGGCTCTGACCCCCGCTCACCTCTTGATCGAACGCCCGTTGATTTCTATTCCGGAACCCTCGGTACTAGACTTAAATGAAAATAGGCTGACACGTTGGCAACATGTGCAAGCTATGACCGAGACAATATGGCGTGCGTGGTTACATGACTACCTGCACACTGTGACGTCCCGCCATTTTTTCGAACCCATATTTACAATAATAATTAAGAGATGCTTTTACTTATAAAATATAGAGCAATTGTGTAATTTACTTGTTCTATTTTTCAATTATTAGCGACTTCCATTATTGTTTGTTAATTATTTAATTTTCTTACCTCATACGCTTTTATTTTTAATTACTAACTCTAATGTGACGTTCCGCCATTTTTTCGAACCCATATTTACAATAATAATTAAGAGATGCTTTTACTTATAAAATATAGAGCAATTGTGTAATTTACTTGTTCTATTTTTCAATTATTAGCGACTTCCATTATTGTTTGTCAATTATTTAATTTTCTTACCTCATACGCTTTTATTTTTAGTTACTAACTCTAAGAAACCAAGATTTCCCTATTTAACCGCACTGCGACCAATCCGGGAGCTCTATTTTGGAACTAGCAACGCAAACCAATCAAGCGCCGTCCCTAGAACCGAACCACACGCGTGTAGCGCTCTAGAACTAACCAGCGGTTATCTTATAGAACAAACCTGCGTGCGAATCCTACCTCTTTTGCGATTTTAAGAAATTAAATACTTTAATATAGATTCAAGGATATATGCGCTATTCCTTATGGAATTATGGAATATAATAACTCGCTAGAAGCAATTCTTAACAAATAAACAACTATAATTTCTGAATTTACTTTAATTTCTATAAATTCAATTTTTAATAAATAACTAAACCAAAAGCAAGTTGTTACGAAATAATTCCATGACTTAAGAAATTAGCAATAAGTCATTAATGCTTAAGGTAATGCGCTCCAATATGATATTCAAATATTAATCGAGCTTCTGTTACAATAAATATAAGAAATTATGAAGTCATAACGATTTATTGAAAACAACTCTTGTAAACAATTAAAGATAACTAAGGATGATCATTGAAATTGTGTTAAAACTTTTCAAATAGATAACTAAATTATTCAAACAAAGAATTTCAATAAACAACAATTATGACTTCGAAAGTAACTAATTTACTTGGATAAAACGCGCTACTCTCTAACCTGATAGTCCGCTCAAATATTATTATACTCTATGGAATCATACCCCGTATATAATAATTTACAAACAGCCTTTTATAATTGGAAATAATAATCAAGGTCATTTATAGAAGCCTGTAGTAATAGTAAAGTGTTGAGATTTAATTAACTCTCATTAAATGACCAAACTGACAGTAAATTATTATAAATTGATTCTATAAACACGAAAATTAGATATAAGTTTTAACATTTTATATTGCTTAGCATCATAAAATATCCCGGCGTTAAGTCATAAAATTTTAGATCGAGTGATGCAAGCAGCCCGGTAGCGCGGACACCGGGATCAGCCGACTCTCTGTTTATCGATGTCACTCCGGCGAGTGTCAATACATGTAAACATTCAATAGGAAAAACTCGAGCATGTTACCGTCGCTACCCGGCGGCTCAATTAAAAGGAATTTTATAACGAACTCTTCTCGAAGAGTTATCTCCCCATAACCACCCCAAAGTCCTTCAAATGACCGATGATCCATGTATGTTTCACGCGTCACCAAAGCACGACTCGAATCGCCGTTGTCTCATCGGTATATAAACCGCTAAATTCGAGCTCCGGCGCCCATTCGCTCATTATTCATTGTTCAGTCGTTCGTGCATTCAGTCATTATTCATTAGAGTATCCGATCATAAGCATTCAGAAATTATATTAATCGTTCAGTCAGAATAAGATCTTATTCGAGATCATATTCAAGTTGTGACAAAATCTCTGTGCGTCCTCACCGACGGACTTCTAATCTTTTTCACTACTGTCAGTCGTGCGTTAGATTTCTTAATAGTGTAAAATCTGAATAAAGGATTCTGTGCATAATTTTGAGTACTTGAATTCAACCTATTTCGCCGTGACCGAGGTCCTCCAGGAGCGAAGGTAGAGACACGTACAGCAAAACTGGAGATTCACCGCTACTATACGGTAAGTAATTATAACTCCCCTTACCCGAGCATGCCGTATCTTAGTGAAGATTAGGAAATCTGTTATTGACTGACATCCCACTTTAATCAATTACCTCATCTCTCATTCCATCATCGCTCAGCATCTCACATGCTCTTAGCGATAATCTTACTCCGTGTATAATAAAGAAACTCCCCTGTCAAGCACTGGTATGAAGCTGACAGTTTTTCGTCAGTTATTATTAAGTTATATGTCCTCACAATTTTATTATCATCTATAAGTATCAATATTAGACAATATTTAGATCTTAATATATTACCAATACTGCTGTTGTCACTCCGACGTCCTCCAACCCTCGTTTCCAATCATAAAATATCCCGGCATTTGCTGCCAGGATTCATAAAATATCCCGGCATTCGCTGCCAGGATTCATAAAATATCCCGGCATTCGCTGCCAGGATTCATAAAATATCCCGGCATTCGCTGCCAGGATTCATAAAATATCCCGGCATTCGCTGCCAGGATTCATAAAAAATCCCTTACCCCTATCTCGTACTTAAGGATTGACAACAGAAAATTTTAAAATTATAAAGCATTTTCTATAATAAAAAACTAGAATTACATGAAGATATTATTATAGTATTGATACTATCCTTCTATGAAGGAAAATCCTTATCTATCCCTCCAATTAATAGATATTCTTGTTTACGAAATGTCTAATTCCCAAATTCTCAAACAGGATTTCTAATTTTCAAAGTTCTTAATAATTAACTACACGATAGTGGATAAGGCCTCAGATACATAATAATTCTAGAATATTAATTAATATTTTACCTTCCAATTAAAATTTCTTAAAACTCATTTAAATATTTTAGATTTTGCATTCGTTCTTTTTCAAATAATTAGTCATTATTACTTAAAATTCTATCAACGTTAATTCTATCATTTTATTTAATCTCATCATCCTACTACATACTCCCTTGTAGATGGTTAACCCGGCGTACAGACAAACCATCCTAAAGAAGCGTAAACATAGAGCCGGTAAACAGACGCGTGCTAATCGTGCCGATAAAAGAGCACGCGCTATACAGCGTGCTTCAAATTTAATCTGGGTCAACCGGCAGGCATTCGGAATTCAGTCTTACGCAGACTCTACCGACAAATTCTCTTCGACTCTTGCAACCTCAGCATTTACAACTCAGTCTAAAATACTTATTGGCTCCCCCAAGAAATATCTAATTCAGGAGTTGAACTCAATACGGAAATCATTGATAATTTTAGCATTGAATTACCGATATTAAATTATTCTAATGATTTGAAACCAAATTCACCAGAATTTACAGCATGCAAAGAGTATCAAAGAGAGAATAGTGAAGTCAACCAAACAAAGATTTTGCCGAAAGATTTAATATCCCAGTTAAAATCACAATTATCTGAGGATAAACATTTTAGCATAGATCAGTATGCCCAATACTTAGATTTGTAATTGATAAATCACATTACACACCTCTACGGTATACTCAAGTTCTATCACTATTTAATATATTAAGAAACAAATTCACAATTATTCTGTAAATTACATGATACCCTTATACTCAGACGAGGAAATTAACACCACTATAACCAGCGAATCGAATGACGTTCTAGAAATAATAATTGGATTAATTGATGATTATTTTAAAGGATATTTGGATATAGACCAACTAACTGTTCTTATAGTAAATCTTTAAGGCCCCGAATCATAAAACAGCATTAACACACGTAATTATACAGGTACGTAAAATTCTAGTGAATTTCTAGTAAATAATTATCACCCGAGTCTCACTCCACTCTTTAGATCACTTCAGTCCTTGCTCTCGGCGTCCCTAGGGTATAACCGGTGTAAGCAGGTTGCCTTTCAAAAATAGAGAGCTTCTTTCTCTTGCTAACCGAATCTAGTGAGAAAAAGGTCACCCGGACAACACGTTGCACCAGAGATCTAAGTGGCAAACACGGGGTACCGCTGTGGCCGTCAATTCAAACATGCCTCTATACGGCACAGCAAAGTAGCGAATTCCATCTGAGACAAAGTGTGTGCACCGACCACTCTCCGGTTCTTTTAAGAAATTGTTCTTTTAAAATAGACACGGGTTCTGATGTTTCTCTTTTAAATAGAAAGTTGATAAGTAAGAATATGAAAGAGATTCGAATTAAAAATTGTAATTTAAAATATCCAACAGGAGAAAAAGTTTTGATTGATTCTCAAGTAGAGGTTAGAGTAGAAATCGGAAAACATTCTATTTTGATTTCAATGTTCGTTGCCACCATAAATGATGATTGTTTGTTGGGAGCCGATTTTCTTAAAAAAATTAATTTAGAAAATATTTTTGACAAATAATTTAATGAATCAGAATTAAATAATGAAATAATTTATAACTGCTCTCGAATTGAAAATTTTTCTAAAATTCTACCTATTTTAAAAGAACTTTTCGTAAATAATTCTGTTAATTTGAAAAATACACAAAAAGAAATTTTTGCTGACTTTCTAAATAATTTTTCCGATGTATTTTCTGAAAATATTGTGGCTGGCAACTGTAATGTCGTAGAGCATGTTATTAATATAAAAGACTCTCTCCCCATAAAGCAGGCACCTCGTCGAATTCCCATACATTTGAGAAAGGAAGTAGATAAAATTCTTGAGGATATGAGAGTACAAGGAGTTATCGAGGAATCACAAAGTCCCTGGATTTCTCCGGCCGTTATGGTAAAAAAAAAAAAGGACGGCAGTTTGAGATTTTGTATTGATTATCGGAAATTAAACAACATGACGGTAAAGGATTCATACCCTCTTCCCAGAATTGACGATATTTTAGATCAACTCTCAGGTAACTCATGGTTTTCCACATTAGATTTAAAAAGTGGTTATTGGCAGTTAAAAGTCCGATCTGAGGATAAGGAAAAGACGGCTTAAATTCACCGTAATGCCTTTCGGTTTATGTAACGCTCCCGCTACTTTTGAACGACTTATGGAAAAAGTTTTGCACGGTTTATTATCGAAAAAATGTTTAGTATATTTAGATGATGATTATTTTTGGAAAAAATTTTGATAAAATGTTAGAAAATTTAAATACAGTATTTTCACGATTAAAGAAAGCTAATTTGAAAATGAATCCTAAAAAATGTATTTTCTTTCAAAAAAATGTTAAATATTTGGGACATATAATTTCTGAAGAGGGCGTTACTACGGATCTAGAAAAGATTATTGGCCGATTCCCCATACTAAGAAACAGTTGCGAAGTTTTCTAGGGTTTTGTTCGTACTATCGAAAATTTGTAAAAGGATTTTCTTCTCTGGCAAAACCCCTTTACGTGTTAACAGAAAATCAAGTTAAATTTGTTTGGGGAAATGAATGCCAAAATGCTTTTGAGAAATTGAAATCGATGTTATCGTCTTCTCCGATATTATCTTTTCCTAAGGGGAAAGAAGAATTTATTTTAGATACCGACGCTTCGAATATTGGTATCAGTGCGGTATTATCCCAAAGACAATTGGGAAAAGAAAAAGTAATTGCTTATTTTAGCAAGGTGCTTTGCAAGGCTGAGCGGAATTATTGTGTAACTCGTAGAGAATTGTTAGCGATAGTAGATTCTTTAAAATTTTTCCGCCATTATCTTTTAGGTCGAAAGTTTATAATTCGTACTGATCATGTGTCGTTAAAATGGTTAATGTCTTTCAAGGATTTAGAAGGACAATTGGCACGATGGCTGGAAAGACTTCAAGAATTTGAGTTCGAAATGATTCATCGAAAAGGACAATCTCACAAGAATACCGATGGACTATCGAGGCAATTATGTGAGGCTTTCGGATGCGGATAATGCGCTAAAATCGAAAAAAAGAGCGCGGAGGAAAACGAAAAAATGGTCGCTCGAATTATGCTAATGGGCGAAGATCTTGAAGGATGGCGTGAAGCACAACGAAAAGATTCGAGCATTTCATTTATTATACGAGGAAAAGAAATACAAAAAAAACCATTACATTCGGAACTTCCTGTCAAAGATGTTTGGCGGGAGTATCTATGATTCTCTGCCCACGGCAGTTCCTATCTTGCAATGAGAATCGGAGCAGAACTGACTAACACGCTTAACCGATTAAGCTAATCTAGCGGAGTTGTGAGTGACTGGTTTCGGCGGGTCATCGCAAATCGTAGCAAGTACAATCTCAGGCGTCAAACGGCCGGAGAGGAGTGGCACATAATGCTTGATATAGAGCCAACAAGCACTACACAAACACAAACACACACACACTGCACAAACAAGACACATGCAACAAAACAATTTTATTCAAGACTAATCACAGTCGGTTTAATCGTCCTCCGAGGCATCGGCTCGCCTGCCGCCTCGAGGAGGGTGACCCCGGTAACTGTACTGACTGTCCTTAGGCGCGGATGTCGCTGCTATGGCTAAGGGAAGCTTCTGCTTCAAACGGGCATCACGAGTAGCCGTGTGTTCTGAACCTTGGAGAATAGAGGTTCAGAATGAGACGCACGCGGCTGTTTGTATCCCATCCCTGGCTTGGCGCACATCCGAAGGACAGTCTAAGAGCGTCATTGCTCCCGCTACAGAGCGTCTCCTGTGGCGGATAGCGATAGGGCGCTAAGGGAAGCGAGTCGAATTATCGATTCGCTTCCCTTTTTCTATGACATTACTTTTGTCTTTTACTTTTATTTTATTTTTATTTTTATTTTATTTTATTTTGTGTGTGATAAAGATTTTTGTGTGCTGCTCCTCTCCATTACATTTTGCGCAATTTTCTTTTGGCCGTTTTCTGACGCATCGGGCTCAAAGAATAAAGCTGCTTGAAAGCAACACGCCGTCCAGAAACTACAACATTTGCATCGCTAGTCGGCCCTTGAAAGCAACACGCCGCCAGCCAACTTAGGCGTAAGTCCACTTTTGTGGTACTCTCTAAGACGCTGACTACGCGATGATATAACTTGCTGCGAGATGCGGTGGCCCGTCGCCGCTAGTTACATATCTACTGTTGCGCTCGAAAAGCAACACGCCGCTAGCACACATTAAAATTTAAAAAAAAAGCAACACGCCGCTAGCATATTTAATAAATCGAAAGCAACACGCCGCTAGCATACTTGCTTCAAAACTGTGGTAATAGGTTTGTATTGGACTTTTCGCTAGGTCCTTGTGACGCAGAGGAGAAAGGCGTGGTCCGTGAGTGACGTAAGGCTCTTTATGGTTTAACTTATTTATTGTTTCTATGTACAACTATTTACAAGTTAGATTCTGTCGTGACCGCGTAGTGATATACGGGCTGGTCGTCGACCGGAATGTTCTTAGTTGAAATTTTGTGGTGGCCCTGAAAAGGGCCGTTTGTTTTTAGCCCTTAAAAGGGCTGATTGTTATGTCAGCGGCGTCGCTCGCGATACTCGATCGTTGGCTCGGTCAGGGTGCGTTTTACCGGTCCCCAGCGGCTGACCCTGGATGACTACGTCCGTTGGAGAGACCTAAGAGGCGCGGAACGCGCTCGCCGCAATGCTGGCGGTGTCCCGGGCGGCGTGTAGCTACGCGAATCCTCTCGTATGACTGGCTCTGCTTCGGTCTGTGTCGCAAGCGTCCGGGTGGTAGACTCCCAGTCACTGTCTGATTGCGTAGCTTGGTCTACGCGTGTTGTTGGTGTAGCCGCCTGAGTCCCTCTGTGCACGCGTGCCGGCTGCAAGGTCTGCGTGGATCTCGAGTCAGACCGTGTCGGCGAGGCTAGGAGCGGCGACAGTAGTTGCGGGATCACCCAGGTCTCCCTCGGGCTCGTGTAGCGTCGCACTCGAATGTCCCACGTCGTTAAGATGCTCCGCGGGGGCCGTGTACGCCTCGGTGGTGGAATGTCGAGACGTGCCAGCTTCCAGGGCAGCAGGCTCCACTGAACGTGTCGCTCGGTCCTGTTCCTTGGCTGCGTCGGCGATCCCGCGGTGTCCTCTTGCCGCTCTGGGCCCGGTGATGTAAGCGGCGGTAGTGACCGTGGACGTGAGTTTCAGTGCTCCCTTGACGGCCGCAAGGCTGTGTGGAGAGAACTCGCGGCAAGTCTATTGACTGCCAAAAAGTCGACGGTTCGTAATCCGTAGTGCTAGGCACTCTCGGCGGTGAACCGCGACTGGTGCCGATGCCCGGCGCGCGCCGTCTTATATGCCGCGCTCAGCGGCTTTTGTCCGCGGAAAAGTATTCCGCCGCTGCGCCTCGTAGCGGCGCGGTTCCGAACCGCTGCCGCCCAGCGGGAGCGCTTGCGGGAAAGCTTTTGCTTCCCCGGTTGCGTGCTTGTAGGCACTTTGTGGCGCCGTTTAGGCCGCCACAAAAACTAAAGCAACACGCCGCTAGCGAACTTTAAACTGTAGTTTATTTTATTTTATTTTACTTTAATTATATATCCTACATTATTTTACATAGTTAACCTATCTGCTTATTTATTTATTTATTTATACAATGCGCATGAATCAAGGCTAAAATACTTTGTACTACTGCTCCGATTCTCAAAGCTCCGCGCCGTGGAGAATTGTATCTTTACTCCAATGGGTGGAGAGTCATTTTACTAAAGTGACTATGTCTCCTCCAGAATAACCATACCTCTCGTAAGGACGTCCGGGTGTCACTGTTGTACTGAGCTTGCGTCAATCAGCGCAAGGGACGTACAATAGGCAAGCCTGGGGTCTGAGTAGGCCAATGGTTGGAACGTTGATGCGATGCAGACCTCTTGTTAGGTCCTTCAGCCTCTCACGTACCCCTCGGATCTGGTAGGGGGATATACGTTACTGGGCGCAGGATGCAAACTCCATAGCCTCTCCTGCGTCAAGTCAACGGCCCACCTCCTCGTGGTACCCGCTGGAAACGTTGCGCCGTCAAGCGCAACGGCTAAGTGACCGTTGGCGACGCATGCTCCTTTGACGGGCGAGCAACATCCGCCTATGCGAAGGAGCATGCGGTTTTTGCGTTAGATTAGACTATTAAAATTAAATATACGGATAAGACTATGGGACACTGCGCTGTCCTAAAGAGTTTGATGTGTGGAAACAAACCGGCGAGATTACAGGATACGATTTGATTTGTAAAAGGACTTAGAAGAACGGAAAGGTCTCAAGCTAAGGTGGGAGATATCGTGCCTAGGGCTGCGTGGTCATGGAGACCTTAAACTGCATGGTCGCAAACGATTCCTCCAGAGTACCTGCTGTCCCTCTGAAGTAATTAAGCTTGCCTGCGCAATGGGGGCTCTGTGTAGGCTGACCTTTAATTCTCCTATACTCGTGGGAACAAAATGGAAAAAATTGATAAAACTAAACATATTAAAATCAGCGAAATAAAAACTGGAATGAAACCCAAATCTAGGACACCGGAAATAGAAACTGAAACGATGGTAAGGGACATAAAATCATGCACAAAACTAAAACCTAAGACACCGGAGACGGAGATCGAGATGATGGTAAAGGACATAAAATCATGCTCAAGACTTAAACCTAGGACACCGGAGATGGAGATTGAGATGAGCGATAAGGATCCTTTCAACCTGCAAAGAAGGGGATCAATGAGTAGGTCTCCACCGCGCCTGCAAGTTTCAGATCTTGGGGGCTCGACGGACGAGTTACAAGGGAACAAACAAGAGAAAGGTTGCTCAAACAATGATAAATCTGTCAAAGATATAAGAGGTGATTTGGAAGCCTTCCTATACAATGATAGTAATAAAGTAAATAGGAATGCGATCAAGTTTATTATGAACAAATGGAGTGAGCTCGAAAATAGGCTACATAAGGCAGAAATAGCAAACAGCAAACTGACTGGGAAAATCGAAGCGTTGGAGGAAGAAAGAATTCGAGCTCAGCAACTAACGAGTTCGCAATTAAAAACCAGAACTTTTTCGCAGGTTGTGGGATCAACCCCTGCAACCACTAGATTCCTTGCAACAGATTTTAAAATAAACGATAATGACAAAACCTCATGTGAGGCTGTGCTCATTAAGCCCATTAGGGAGGACGATAAGAGAAATAATGACGAAATAAAGGAAACAGTCCTAAAACAGCTGGATAGTGTCAAAAATAAAATAAAAATCAAGAGCATCAGGCAAATGAGGCAAAAGGGTCTTGTCATGGAGCTACAGGGAAGCAAAAATGTGGACCTCATCAAACTGTCGGGAATGCAGAGAGCTGGCCTTAAGATAGAAAGCCCGAAAAAGCTCTCTCCAACGCTTGTTATATATGGAGTCGAGAAAGAACTGAGCCCGGATGAGTTAAAGGAAGACTTGATTAACAAGAACTTTGAACTTTTAGCAGGACCAGAGCGTGAGGAGCTTAGAGAGAAGGTTAATTTTAGGCACAGCTTCAGCACTAAAGAGAATAAAGTAAACTGGATTGTTCAAATACCCGGACGATTCTTAGGTAACTTGCTCAACCAGGGTAGAATTTTTATGCGATGGAGAACCTATGCAGTCAAAGAATACATAAATATAAGAAAATGCTATAAGTGTCAAGGGTATGGACACAGCCAAATTTTGCAGTCTTCCTCAAATATGTGAGACGTATGGTCAGGAAGGCCATGAAAGAAATGAATGCAATGCCAAAGAGACAACAAAATGTATAAACTGTGCGAGGGCCAGGAGAAAGGATGTTGAGCACTCGGTCAGAAGTAAGCAGTGCCCAGAATATATTAAACATGCGGAGCGTTACCAAAATAAAATAGACTGGACATGAGAGTTGCGCAAGTAAATGCTCAAAGATCCAGCGTGGCGGCGGCGGAACTGGCCCAATGCATTAAGAAGCTAAACATTGACATTCTGTGCATTCAAAAACCATACATCTATAAGAAGGACAGTAGAGGATACCCATCTACGGAAATGATCACCTTCAAACCAATTGTCGAAAATCCATGGGTTGCGGCCGTCATAAATAATGAAAACATAGAAGTTTTTCACCACGCTCACTTGGACACTGCTCATGTTATTTGTTTCCAGGTTGCATCCGAAATAGAGGATTTCACCATGATAAATGTATACTGCCAGTTCTTTTTACCGCTTGATCCGATACTGAGAAAAATTGAAGACATAATTAAAAAGCTAGACATAACCAGGTTGATAATTACTATGGATTCAAACGCGAAATCGGAGCTTTGGTTCTCTGAAGAAGTCGACGACAAGGGAAAAGCAGTCGAAGATTTTATCTTGGCTAATAACCTATATACTTTAAATAAGCCGAATAATCCGCCCACCTTCTTTTCAGGAAATGGCCAATCAAATATAGACATCACCTTGGCAAGTGAAAGCATGCTAAAACACATTGCAAACTGGAGAGTTCTGGAACACTGTTCCTCTAGCGACCACAATCTAGTTGTTTTCGAGATCAGTGCAAAAACAGAGAAAAGAAAGATTATAAAGGACGACAAATTCAACGTCGCCAAAGCAGATTGGAATCTTTTTGGGCAAACTCTGTGTACGAACTTTACGCCGCAACTAGTAAGTCAACTAAAACAGACAAAACCGGACAGGGCAACCAAACTTTTTAATGATACTTTGCGAGAAACATGCATAGGTACAATCCCCATTAAACGAAAATGCAATCGCGCGACTCCTTGGTGGAGTAATGAGTTAAACTCCCTGCGTCAGAAATTCAACAGTGCGAAGAAGGTGTTAGCGAGAGTGAGAAGAATGCAAATCCTAAACGAGCTCGAACAGGCTAGGGAGAAGTTTACCGCTACAAGAAACAGATACGTATCGGAAATCAAAAAGGCTAAAGAGGAATCTTGGCAAAAATTTGTTAATCTGGAAGCCAACAAGGATCCCTGGGGAATTCCGTACAAGATAGTCAGGGACAAAATAAAGAAAGCAGAGGTCATAACATCGCTGACAAAGGAAGATGGTTCCGCGACAAAGAACCTTGATGAAACGATGCAAGCGCTGCTCTGTAAGTGTGTACCCTTGGACGATATGAATGAAGAATCAAATGAACAGAAGGAAATCAGGAGTAGAATTGCCAACTACAAGAATTTTAATGTTGAGAGAGACTTTGAACTGGCGGAAATCGGAAAGGCAATTAAGAAACTTAAAAACAAATCTGCTCCTGGGACGGACAACTTCAACACGAAAATAATAAAGGAAGTATGGAAGCGCTGTCCTGATACAATCTACAACATTATGAACAACTGCCTGAGAAACTACACCTTCCCTATAATATGGAAAACGGCGAGGCTTAAAATCATACTAAAAAATAGCGGTAAGGATAAAAAACTCATAAATTCGTACAGACCCATCTCTCTATTGGCGACGCTGAGAAAGGTCCTCGAGAGAATATTGGTGGATCGAATTCAGCAACAATACGAGCTTCTAAACTTAGAAAATGAGAATCAATACGGATTTAAAAAGGGAAAGTCGACTGAAGACGCCATTCTGCATTTTAGGTCATCTGTGTCTGAGACAAACAAAAAGTATGTGATGGCCTTGTTTATAGATATTCAGGGGGCTTTTGACAACCTATGGTGGCCTTCAATCAAGGCGCGTCTAGTGGATGCTAATATCAGCTCTGCGATCTTAAGCTTAATAAACTCCTACTTTAGCAATAGGAAGGTACTCATCCCGGCAAAACACAAGCATTTTCATCGATATATGGAGAGAGGATGCCCTCAGGGCTCTGTGCTTGGGCCATCGGCTTGGAACTGGTGTATGGACCTGCTACTAAATCGCATTCGAGATGAAACATCTAAGGACACGTCTGAAGCGATTGCTTATGCAAATGATGTGGTCTTTCTCATAAAGGCGAATTCAAGGGCTGAACTTGAAACACACACAGAGAGAGTGACTAGAATACTGACAGAATGGTGTCAGACAAACAAGCTAAAGATCTCAACAAGCAAGACCGTAGCGATGCTTGTTAAAGGTAGACTCAACAAAGATAGAAATCTTATAGTAAGAATAAATGGAGAAAAGGTTAAATTTTCCACCCAGGTAAGATACTTAGGTATAATTTTAGACGACAAATGTAATTTTATCTCGCATGCTAAACATATTAGGAGTAAATTGACTTCGTACATATGCTCGATAAAGAGAATTGCTAAGGAAGAATGGGGGATAAAAGCCCATGTTAGGGATTTACTATATAACATGGTAGCTCTGCCCATTGCCACGTATGCGTCGGCTGCGTGGTTTGACAAAGTGTCCCATACATTGGTAAAACGGCACCTTTCTGCGGCACAAAGAACTCTCCTAATTATGCAAACACGAGCTGCAAGAACAACCTCCACTGTAGCAATGCAGATCATAGCGGGAACTCCCCCGCTAGAACTAGCTATAATTGAACGAGAACTTAAGAGTAAAGTCAGAAGAAACGATGACGTTAAATGGAATGACTACAGCTTTAGCAGGAAAGGAGAAAATGAGGATTTTGATCTTAAAGAGGAATACCGGTTGATAGAGAAGGCCATCAGAGCTCACTGGCAAAACAGGTGGGACCAGGAAACGCATGGGAGACAAACATACAAGTTCATCAGAACGGTTGATTTCAAAACAACAAATAAATGGTTCACGCCAAACAGAGAATGTGTCTATCTCATAACCGGATATGGGCCGATAAGAAGCTCCCTACACAAAAGAGGAGCTGTTGACACTAAGGCGTGCCCAGCATGCGACTCTGAAGATGAAACTGTTGAGCATATAATCCTGGAATGCCCAGCCTATCAGCATCTTCGCTACAACGAATTGGAAACGTACAACGGATACACGGAGAACCTCATAAATACACCGGATAGTTATAGAAGATTTAGAGAGTTTGCGCAAAACCTTTTTAAAATCAGAAGTACAAACTTATAAGACAGTGAAATTGGGTTCGCCTCCTCGTGGCTAGGGACGGTAACGGCAGGAAATTCCTGACGGCTAAGAAACCCAAATCTGTAGAAACAATGAGATGAATGAGTTTGATCTGATAAATGAGTAAGAAATCTGACTGAAAATCTGAATAAAAAGTAACTTGTAAACTAAAATATCATTCACACTATAAACGCAAATGATAATAAGCAGCAATGAGTGGAAGCTCGAGCTGCAGAAATGTAGAAACAAATGAAAAAAAAAATGTCAAAGATGTTTCGGCTCAGATTTATTGGTTCTATTGGGATTCTCTCGTTCTGAAAGATGGAATTCTTTATAAGAGATGGGAAGCCCCGAATCTGAAAACTAGTTTCCTCCAACTTATAGTTCCTCAAAATTGAACTAAGGAAATTTTAGAAGGAACACACGATTCTCCATCGGGAGGACATTTTGGAGTAAATAAAACTCTGGAGAAGATCCGAAAAAGATTCTTTTGGGCGAACTGCAAACAGGACGTTCAGAAATGGTGCAGAACTTGCAAGATCTGTGTTTCGAAGAAAGGTCCTTTAGGAAAGGGAAAATCTCCTTTACAGATATACAACGTCGAAGCTCCATTAGAGAGGGTGCAGATGGATATCCTTGGTCCTCTTCCGTTGACTAACTCAGGGAATAAATATCTACTTGTCATGGTGGATTGTTTTACGAAATGGGTAGAAGCTTTCCCTGTCAAGAATATTGTAGGATTCGAGAATTTCATTGTACATTATATTATTTCGAGCGTGTTGACGAGCCGGTCGCGGCTGAGGTTTATTGTCTCGCGGGTCTTTTGTCCCGAGCACGTATTTGTTTGCGTGCCCTTGTTTTGCCGTGAGACAGCTTAACGTGTAATTTCGAACACTCTATGTGTCGATTTCTGATTGGGCCACGCGGGGCATACCCCGGCTATATATAGTCTCTCTCGAGATTTCGAGAGAGAGAGCGCCGAATTCCGCGAACACGAAAGAACGTACTAACATACTGGGTGATTAGAATACGCGAATAGTCTGAATTTATATATCGAGTTGAATAAAGTCTGCATTTTTATACTTTGAATCCTCTCGTTAAGTATATTCTCTTCTCACGTCTAAATTACATCGTTAATCCTACAATATTAGAGCCAAAACAGTAGCTGAAGTTTTTGTGAATCAATTTGTCTCGCGGCATGGAGTGCCTGTTGAGATTCACACAGATCAGGGAAAGAATTTCGAGTCTCAATTGTTTGAAGAATTGATGCGACTCCTTGGGATCAAAAAGACAAGGACTACTGCTCTTCATCCTCAATCTGATGGCCAAGTGGAACGTCAACATCAAACAATTATTAATTACTTGGCGAAATACATCTCAGAAAATCAGAAAGATTGGGATGAATGGATTCCTATGTTTCTCTTGGCGTACAGGTCTTCAAAACACGAGACCACAGGAGTGACTCCTGCAGAATTATACTTCGCTCGAAAACTTAGGCTGCCAGTGGATTTGTTGCAAGGAAATCCTAGGTTTGACGAAGAAAGATTACCTCCAGGAAATTTTGTAGAAAATTTGAAGGAAAGATTAGAAGAAATTTATTCTTGTGTTAGCGAACGAATGGCTTTAAAATCATCGCAGATGAAAACTAGATATGATTGAAAAGCTAGAGCAGTTCTTTTCAAAAAGGGAGAGAGAGTCTGGTTATATAATCCCCGAAGAAGTAAAGGAAGGGCTCAGAAATTGCGAAACAATTGGGAAGGCCCTTATTCGATAGTTAAAAAATTTAACGACGTAGTTTATTGCATACAGAAAACTCTTAGACACAGGAAGAAGGGATGCATGCGGATAGAATAGCTCCTTTTCTTGAAAGGGATTAGAATTGTTAGAGTAGATTGGAGCCCGAAAATGTCTATTAGTTAGGAAATTCGAAGGGAAATTTTATTGATCAAAATAGAAATGAATTAGTTACTGCGTAATTTTTGTTTTTTTAGAGCCTTTGATTTGAGAGGAGTTCTACCTTGGAGAGGTTCTGCTTTGGGGAGTTTTCTGGAAAAGGCGGACAAGCTAATCGTCGATCTGAGCCTTCCAGGCCTTCCAGGAAGAAGGAAGTTTCGTCTTCGTTTAATTCTTAGAAGACTGCCTCGCCCGCGGTTTTTGATCTGTGGTTTTCCCGCGGGACTTCGGACAAATGCCGAGGCAGGGATTTGGGGAGTCCACGAGCGACGATGGGTCCACGGAACTTAGCCCCCCCTTATCCGAAAATTTCTACAAGCTCGCAGGGAAACCAGGATGTAGCGGAACGAATATCAGAGATCGATTGGGTTCGAAAACGGCGGATCGCTCGGTAACCTGAGGCAGCAGCCCGGGGTAGGGCAGGATAATTCGTCGGAGCCCTGGAATCGACGTGTAGCTGTCGGCCGATTGGGACCGGAATGGCGAGTCGCTCGGTAACCTGTGACAGCAGTCCAGGGTAGAGCAGGAAGGCTCGTCGATACTCTGGAGTCGACATGTGCGGATGTGCGATTGGATTGTCAGAATCCTGAAATCGACATCGAAGCATGGAATTTAAGGACAGCGATGGATAGCCCTCTGTTTCTGATTGTCGGGACGACAATCTTGAAGAAGGGGGGCAATGTTACGTCCCTGGATTTGCATCCCTTGAGCAACTGCATTTCATCCCCTGAGAAGCGTTTCTGTTGTTTTCCGGCACCATGTTAGATTTGGTCTAGCCGACGCATTGAGCGGACGCTTCCGAGACCAATGAGTATATTTGCCTATTATATATTGTATTACTTCATTTTATTGTACTGGGTTTATTTATTAAAACTCAGTGCCACCATACGTGAGTTGATTCATTTCGGGCGCGAGTGAGTGTGAGAGTGAGAGAGAGCCACTTTTGCGAGATATCGTAAAAGTCTTTCCCGAGGACGTAACAATATACATATTTACTGCGACGTCTGTTCCTGCTCCGGACGCCGATCCGGAGAGGGAAGCGTGCAATTTAAATAACTCGGATGGAAATAGACGATAAGCGGTATCAAGGTACTTAGGTACACTTAAATCGGTAGCAACGGTAAAGAAAAATATAGTTGGGCGCCAGGCGCATTTGCATGCGCCACGGTAACGGTATGAACGGCCCTTTAGGCCGGCTAGTCTCTTTCTCGTATTCAACCAGGGTTGTGGTTCTTCTAATTTTCGGAGTCTATGCTTGAAGAGAGAGAGACTCAGGAGAGAAATAATTCACACAGATAGACGGTGACAAACATATATTTAACAAGTAATGATAATACAAAGATAGTAGATAACGAGGAATATTAACAATGTAATAATGTTCGAATTATATAGACGATGCCTTGCGGTCGTATAAAATCGATCTGAAATATCGGTAACGATATAATATAAGCGCGTGAAGGATAGCGTTACAAAGGGTTTCCTTACTTAATTATCTTATAATTTATTAACAGAATTATATTCTAAATATAGGGAATAATAACGGGAACGCGGTACCTTCGGCAGTTACTCGGAGAGTCGATTTCGGTAACACAATAGAGCGGTAGCTTCGAAGATCACGTAAACACGGATCGGAATGTGGCGCGATACAAAAAAAAACGGTGTACGGAAACTAACGGTAATTTCGTGACTCTCTCGCGCGACTCTCTCGCAGAATCGAAAATCGTAATAATTATCAGATTCGCGGAGAACGGCTGCACGCAAATTCCGTTTATCCGGAAAGAGTTATACAAGCGATATATTTATATGTTACAAGCACAAATACGGTATAGACTTTTCGGCCATTTACGATACGGTACGAGACGATAATAGAGAGACTTTAAGAGTCTCTCTTACGGTAATTTCGACTGTCGGCGGTAACGTTCGGAAAGGGCTAATCTCGCGTTACTCGAAGTCGGTTGGCCTCGCGAGAGCAGTACTTAGAGAGCGCGGCTCTCTCAAATTTACGATACGGAAACGTAATTCGGAAAATAATTCGGTAATTACGGTATTCCCTGGTGACGCGGATTTCGGTAACTACGCCACGACACCAACCTATTCGACACGTATTACTTACGGTTACCCGAGAGGCGGCTTACAATAATGGCGGGAGTTTCTCGCTGTGGTCTCTCTTGGCGTGCGGGGACGGTAGCTGCGATCACCCACTCGAGCACGTACCTTGCCGAACAGTGAGGAACCGTGGTCCGCTCTCTCAGGCATCTCGAGTCCCGCGCCGATCTCTCGCGCATTCCATCGATGATAATATCGATGGAGGGGATGTCTTGAGTCACCCCATGTTTCCCTTAGGCGGTAACTTCTGATCGCCGGGAAGTTTGAATGCTGTTGCGAATTCTCTCCGGGGTTATTCTCGCCGGTATGCGGTAGCGGACGTCTTCCGTTAATGGAGGACATAGCAGGCTGGCCAGGCCGTACTCCAGTCCTTGGTTTTGGAAGTGGTTGTTGTCGCTCCTTCGGTATCTCTCCGTCACTCTGCAGCGTGAGGAGAGTTCACACGGTCCAACCGGTATCCTTCTAGAATTATTTTCGTGCGGTATTATTTATGCGCAAGAGTTACGTAAACATATGGCGGAAACTCGATACTTATTCGAGCGGATCCTTGGCGTCCTCGCGGTCCCTCGAGAGTCGTCCGGATCTCTTCCTCTCGAACGTCTTCAGTCTTGCTTCACAATGCCGTCTGGCGCCTGCCTCTCCGGTCGCCGCTCTATACTCGCTATATTTTAAGGGTATTGCACCAACAGGCTGAAGCAATACCAAAATCGGGAAATCGCGGTAATTGTTTGAGATCGCCCTCTCCCCAGTACGAGGGGCGATCCCAGCCCCCCGATCCCTTCCCGGTCAGGCTTTTACGCCCTTGTGACGGCGCTCAAAGGGCGTCACGTCACATTACATATATACAAGTTTCAAGATGAAGAAGGGAGAGTGTCAGCGGAAGACTCTCCTTCCCACTCTCTCTTATCTCCTTATCTCCCATGACGCTATTCGCGAAGAGCGAAAACGCGAACCACTTTACTTGCGACTCTAATATAATCCCGATAATGGATCCTAAATTTATTTCCTCTTCTTCCGACTCCAAATTTAAACTGGACCACAATTGTGTTCTCTGCTCCACCCACGCAGGACACTCGAATATAGTATGTTCCACGGCATCGTCCACACACGTACAATGCAAACATGCCGGACTGTTACGCTTGCGCATCCTGTATAGATAATGGCCGAAGCAGCCATAAACCGTAATCATTTGCGTAAAATGAAACGATACACTGTCTTATCCCCGACCTGGCCATGCTGAAAATCGCGGCATTATGGCCTCTCTAGTTAGAACACTAGGGGCCCCGGGTCGATTCAATGAAGCTGACCATTTTTGATTCATAATTATCTTCTCCTGCTTCTTTAGTTCCGCCACAGCCTCTTTCAACCACTCGTTTCGTCTCCTCAGATCGGTAACGCGCTCGTAC
This sequence comes from Lasius platythorax, assembly GCA_963971435.1. Lineage (NCBI taxonomy): Eukaryota > Metazoa > Arthropoda > Insecta > Hymenoptera > Formicidae > Lasius > Lasius platythorax. The sequence continues at coordinate 22,603,544 of OZ020535.1, read as the reverse complement.
ACCCTCCGCCTCATTGACACCTCCAGAGTCCACGGTGGCATACGAGCAAGCAACGCGGCAACGTCAAACGATAGTGTCCGATATGCCGAGACGACTCTGATTGCGAATGACCTCTGTAACCTGATGATCGGCTGTAGCGTTCTTGGTAAAACCGAGGATAGGGCACTGCTCCACACAGGGGCCGCGTACGTAACGACCGAAGTCAGCACGTTAGCGTAAAGTCTTCTCCTTTCTCCATATGAGCCTCGCAAGTTCGGCATAAGTCGAAAAAGGGCGCGGGACACTTTGGCTGCTTTGGTTTCGATATATCTAAAATGATTTACAAATGTCCATCTGCTGTCTATCATGACACCTAGGTACTTCATCGATTCCATTGTAGTAATATAAGTATCGTCTATGTACACTGTAGGCAAAGCGCGAGGCTTCCTTCCCCTCCCGTAGAAAAAAACAGCCTCGGTCTTCTGAGCCGCTATGGTGAGACTTATCTCCTTAATCCTACGCACTATGCAAGCCGCCATAATGTTTGCGCGCAAAACTGTATCGAATGCCCCGCATGCCGTGGACATTATCAAAGCAGTCGTCGGCATAACACACAGCACCCTTCTTCTTGCTCCAATCGCAAGACTGAGTCGAATGCTACGTTCCATAACAGGAGCCCCAAGACAGAGCCCTGGGGAACCCCCGCACTCATTGTTCTCCGCTCGCTGCGACCGTCGCAAACCTTATAATCAATTGATCGATTAGACAGATAGTCGCGAATGATTCGCTTGAGATACTCCGGAAATTCCCTGCGGTGCAGTGCGTCATTGATGACACGCCAAGGGATGGAGTTAAAGGCATTAGAGATGTCAAGGCCAACGGCTATGGCAACTCCACCCGCCGACAAAGCCGCTTCGACGAAATTGTGTACTTTAAATAACGCTTCGACCGTGGACCAGTGTCTCCTGAACCCGAATTGGCAATTGGAAAGACTCGATCCCGGATTCTCATCTATTCAATCGTGCATCCTAGTCGCTATGACCCTCTCGAACACCTTACCCACCTTGTCTAAAAGGCATATTGGCCGCGCCTTGAGAGGAGAATCATCCGATGTCGAGCCCTTTGGGATAAGCACCAGATTGGCCCTCTTCCAGGGCTCAGGAAAGGGACCCTCCTTAAAGCATAAAGTAAAGCATCGAGCGAGCTATCTTATCATAGCACGTGGGACTCTATTCCAAACATTTGATTTTATGCAGTTGGGGCTCGGCGCCACGTTCCTAGAGGCACCCTTTTTTTATCACTTCGTCCACTTCCGATATAGTTAACCTCTAGGCATCGTCCCAAGCGGGCACTCGCCAAATCACATTGGCAGCACTCACCGACGCTCCGACGGGAAAGAGTGAGTCTAATAGTCTTGTCAACACGCGAGCACTTAGTTTCTCAGTCAGACCTGGACCAACGGAACGTAACTTATTTAGGATAATCTTATAAGGCCCAAAAATCGTCGTTTATCGTAAGAATTAATTCGCTCCAAGCATTGTTTTTAGCTTTCTTGATCTCTGACCTAAAATTTTTCTTCGCATCCCTACCTCTGCTTCTTTGCGAGGATTTCCGCATCGGTACTCTTACATCTAGTCAGCTGCCTCCGGGCAGAAATAGAGGCCTTCCTGCATGCCGCAATAGTGTCGTTCCACCAGTATACACCCGGACGATCACGTGGTGCCCCGAGCCTGGGAGTCGAAACATCGCAAGCATTGCGCACTCTACGAGTAATCCAGTCAGCGAGGCTAGCAGCAGATACAAGGTCTCCCTCAGCGGGGCCCAAAGCTCCGTACCAGCTCATCGTCTCCGTAAACAAATCGGTGTAGATTTACTTAAAGAACTAACTCTTACGTCCTAGGTTTCCCTGTTCATGACGCGGAGATACGTCCGTAATGCACATCTCTATGTAGGCATGATCCGATAAAGTATCCTGCAGGACCGACCAGTTCCGCACATAATCCGCCAAACCCGGTGAGGCCCAGGTCAGATCCACTATAGAGAAACCCTGAGAACCCCACAAAGGTAGGCAATTTACCAGAGTTTATTAGTCTGAGGTCCCTCGAGGCAGCCCAATTAACTAACTTACTACCACGTCTATCGGAAGATGGACAGCCCCATAGGGTGGCTTTGGAGTTAGTCTCCGCATATCAAAAATTTACTGCCAATATACATGATTACCCTATCAAGTTCGTCCAAGAACTCCTGAAAAACCTGCATAGAGATGTTTGGCGAGACATAATAAGAAACCAAATATATGCCCTTGCACGAGACAACTACAAAAAATTTACCGCGTTTAACTAAGCTACAAACAATGCCGCGAGATCTCTCCGGAACCCACATAATGGCAGCCAAGCCATTGGTGCTACTGAACCAATTACTCGTATCGGAAATTCCGGGGGGATGTTCCGAAATAACGCAAATATCAATGTCTTTTTCCAAAGTAAATTGTTTAAGAACGTCCAAAGCATTCCAGCAGTGATTCAGGTTACACTGTATTACGTTAATATTCATAATTATTCTGATTCAGAAAGACGGCCCTCCATGCCGGGTCCATCGCTCCCATATCAAGAGACCCGCCAGAGAAAGAGCACTCAGCCGACAACAAACGATGCGAGCTTGAACGGCTCGAGCTCGCACACTAAAATCATCGACGGCACATTTACCAATTGTGACCAAATCACGACAAATTTCGTCAACAGTAATAGAGGGATCAATTCCGGCAAGACGAAGCTCACTCAATGCGGCTGGCTTGTTTATTCTGGCCATGTCGTCCAGAGCTATCTGAAGCTTCTCCTGCAATATACCAGCAAGAGAAGCTCCATTGGGACCAGGGATTTCGATGATTAATTTCTCATTAGCCGCCTTGCGCATCTTAGTTGCCGTAATGCCTATATCCTTCAACGACACTTTCTCTCTTGCCGTACGTAGAATCTTTGCATACGAAAATTCCTCGTTTCTACTCGTAATTGTTACAACAGTGGGTTTAGGTATCCATCTCTTCGCAGGGGTGACAACACCCCCCCGACATTTTCCTATTGTTTTTCCTTTTGTTACCAGGCGTGTCAGAGGCGGCCCCAGGAGTATCAGCGTTGTTTGAAGAACGTGCAGGCTCCCGATCAACTACCCTACCGCTACCATCAACGGTATTTCACACGCCACCGTCTCGATCATTCCTTGAGGAGTTGTCCACAGGATAATTGACTTTTGGTTTAGTCTGATTATACTTCCTTCTAGGGGGAGCAACCTGAATATTATCGACAATTTTGATATCCCTCTTAAGTCCAGAAGAGCGGCGCGGTGAACCTACAGGCTGAGCGCTATCAATTCCCTCACGGATACCCCCCACACGCCTCGCGTGTACCCGATTTCCCAAATCTTTGTTACCAGTATTCTTCCGCTTACCTACTAAATTGTCAATAATGCCTCTTACTTCTTTTTTCGGCGCGACACCATCACGAGTAGGACTCATCGAAGCCGTCCACGAGACACCGGAATCGGTGCACCAATCTGATCTGCGATTCATGTAATCCTGGTCTTTGGAACAGCCAGGAGTATTCCGCAGGTGCGGCTCGCCAACTTCAACAACTAAGTCTTTCCTTATGTGTTCCAAGTTTGGAGCCTTTTATGCCATGCATGAAAAATCCACCGCCATCTTTCAGGGCCCTTACCTCTTTCCGAAGATCAAGAATTGCACTGTGAAGATCGTCGATCTCCTTTTGCATCCTCTTCTCCTTCCTCTTGGCCTCCTTGAGTTCTTCAGAGAGTTCATGGTTCCTAATCCTCAAGTGCGAAACGTCGCCCGTGGTTTCAACTTTTTCAACAAGCGCCTTGATCACCTCCTTGGCAAAGGATAGATAACTCTTCATTTTCCCGCTATAGCGGCCAGATAAATTAGAGCTGCTTGCCCTCATGCTATCAACTTCCGAAACGAAGTCTAATCCCTTCGAGCCAAGGTTGGAAGCCCCCATGTTAAGAAGTTTCTCCCTGGAGAATCTGTTATGCAAATCGTCAAAAACTGAGTGCCTCCCCCGATCAGCCAAGTTTGAAGCCTGCTAAAGGCCTTCCGAATGGGCTTTTGTTGCTTATTTTTAGTCTTTTTCTTTGTAAGCTTTTTAATTTTTTTCAGGGCTACAAATTCATCGCCGCTAGAATTTTCTATCACTATAATGTCTAGAATTTTCTCACTGTTCTTGTTCAACGAGGAAGAGGTATCATTATCCTCGACGCAAGCCTTACCGCTTTTAAGAGTCATAGGTTCACTGCAGCCTCATCGATCCTCGATATAGTCGACTTCTTAGCGGTGATTTCTAAATCGATCCGCTGAATCGCAGACTGCAAACGTTCAGTTTTCGCAGACAGTATACTCTCATCTACCCAGCTAAAAACTGGCTCCACAACAGCGGTCGATAGGGAGACATCCAATAGGGACACCTCAGAGTTAAGAGGCGTCACATCTAAAAGAATGAGGGCCAAAGAAGGCGCAAAAACATTAGAGCCATCCGATTTCTCAAGCACAGAACCTCGTGCGGAGGAGGAGGAAGAGGAAGAAACCGCCCTCATAACGCTAACCTCCCGTGACAAGGTCTGGAATTGATTTCCTATATTTGTCAGTCTAGCACGCAAATAAGATCTCGAACATTTCGAGCGATCAGCCAAGCGAGAAATCTCGATAACACACGCCACAGTCATCCTAATCGCGCACCGAGTGCTCCGCAAACCGTCCGGCAAACATGCCTCTTCGAGCAACGCCAGGGCACCCAAGGCTTTCTCACATAAGTGTGAGACAGTAGTTTCACTATCCGCCAAGTCATACATAAAGTCCTCTATATCAGGTATATCACCCATATTAACAAATATCGTCTTACGTTTACGCAACAATCATTGAAAGCTTAAGGCTTATAAAGACATAGATAATTATAATGCTAAATACAATTCTGAGGCCGATAACCGCACATCTCGAGTAACAGAGATCTTCCGCATCCCTAATGCACAGCAACAGGCAGGGGTCTCCGGAGCGAGAGCCGAGGCTACTACAAGCTCACAAGCCGCGCTGGATCAACCGAACTCTTAGAATACCATTAGAAAAAAAACAAATTTTAAATAATTAAAAGAAAAGAAATAGTTCATTGAGATTCAAGCAGTTTAAATTAAACGTCAAATTGTCCGAGAAAAGTTTGTATAAACCGTAAGCAACTAACAGAAGCTCTAGTTAAACATGAATGATGAAATTATCCATGCTAACAAACAAGAACCATAAAACAGAGGATCCCTGTTAACTTATTGAATAACAATTAGCAGGGACCTCCAGAGCGAGACCAAAGCCATTCAGCTCATGGATCTTGAATAAATTGATATTTTTAATAATATTAATATTAAATATTACTATAAGACACACACAAGCACACCAGAATGTCCAGTTGAGGACTCTCCGCGTGCAAAATTATTTATATGCTCAAGTATCTTATACTCTTCCAATAATAGTATGATATTAACAAATCAATTAAATATTTCAAATGACATGAATAACTAAAGCAGCAATAAAAGTCATATATCAAGTAATGCAGTACTCAAAACTATATGTCCCAATCAATACGTACTTAATGACAAGTAACGTTAAATCGTTCACTTACCGTTCATATGTCCAGTAAGATGCAACGAAGTAAGTATATATATATGGTCCATAAGTAATACTATCATTAGTTGTACATATTCAATGCAATTACCCACGACAGCAGGTAAAAATCTATGAATATCCATATAACAGAGAATCCTTATATATAACAATAAACAAGGATCTCCGGAGCGAGAGCAAGGCCACTCAGCTCATGGATTCTTGACAAATTAATTTAATAAAGTAGTACTATAATTTTCATGAAGAACGATTAACTATATATACATAAATTAATTAAATATAAATTTAATTTAATTTAATTCAAATCAATTCAATTTGATTCAGAATAGTCAAGAAAAATCTTATTAGATCGCAGTAAAGTCAAAGAGACAAAATTCAAATTATAGTAATAATATGTAAGATATATAAAATATATAGACTAGTAAATCCAAGTCGATTTCAACACTAATTATCTTTAGCAAGTTCAAGTAAGTCCGCGAATATGATAATAAGGGCATAGGTTGTAATGTGCCGCTTTCGCGAGACGGCTCGGAATCGCTAGCCGGGATCAGGGCTCGGAAAGAACTACGAGACAATCAAAACGGAAGTGCAGTAAAGATGTGTTCTAATGCGTGTGCATGTACAGTGTGACAGAAGTATGTGTGTGTGTATATAAATGTACAGTGTGAGAGAAGTGTATGCATGTATATAAATGTACAGTGTATGCGTGTATATATAAATGTACAGCGTGAGAGAAGTGTATGTGTGTATATAAATGTACGGTGTGAAAGCAGTACGCGCGGATATAAATGTACAGCGTGACAGAAGTATGTGCGTGTGTGTAAATGTACAGTGTGAAAGAAACGTGCGTCTGTATAAAGCTGCAAGAGATGTATGTACATATGTACAATGTGTGAGTGCGAGTGCGGTGTCTGGTTAACGGTACGGTAGCGAACGTAATGAGCGGTCAAGAATGCATGTGATATGTACAATGTAGCGTGAGCGGTATGGATGTGCGTGAATGCGAGCGGTAAATATGAGATACACGTTTACAATGTATGGAGCCGGATCGGATCGAGCGGTGGAAGTCTTTATTAAATCGTCCGATCGAACAGAAATGCAGTCGGCTTTTCGCGATTTAAAGTTCGAAATTTGATCGACGGGCCGGTTTGTTGTCGTCGCGTTTTTGTTCGTCCCTCGGCTCTTTAAATGCCGAGCGTGCGGCTTATACACGCGTGAGCGCGATGAGGCACGGGGCGTGCGGGCACGCGGGCGCGAGAGCGCTAGGCGTGAGAGCGCGAGGCGCGAGAGCGCGGGGCTCGAAGGCGCGATTATATCGTAGCCGCGGTAATTAATGCTTCGATCTTATCGATTGCTGGACGGGATTATTATATATCAGGATACGACGATTAGACGGGAACGCCCGTCAGCGGCAGGTGACTCCCTACCCGTAGAATATCGTCGTCGCGTGGTTCGATAGGATCTTTCGAATACGCTAAAAGCTTTCAGCGGAGACCGGGTGCGCCCGACCTCGGATATTCGGTAAAGACTGATTTAGGAAGCTTCCCTTGGAAATGCCGCAAGCTCTCGGCGGAGGCTGGGTGTGCCCAACCTCGTTTTAGCTTTCCTCAGAAAAGCTGTCTGGGTTCGGAGCTCTTTTCAGGCGCCGTGCGGGCTTTGAACGGAGCAGGAACTGGAGTGTCTTTTCCTGTGTCGGGCCGCTCTTATTATCCGGCAAATTGGCCTGTTCGGGTAATTCCGGCGTTAATTGTCGGGCCCGATGTTCCGCTTAATGCGGGTAATTATTCCCGAACGAATTCAGCGGCGTTTGGGCGGCCCCGACGGCGGTGCGGCAGGGACCGTCGCTCGGCACTTTCCGTCAGAATTCGGAGTGGTTCGGAAGCGCCGAGACAACGGCCCTGGATTTGGATTGCCATCGGCCGTATAACGGCCCATTTCAATCGCAATATATGAAGTCTTAAAAACGGCGCATCGCGCCGCTGCATTTTGCCCGGCTGGTGGTCGCCGTGCGGCAGCCTTTCGGCGGATCGACGGCCGGGTAACGAATCACGGGGGGTGGATCGTTACAAGGTAAAAATAAATACAAGAAACCAACAGCCCAGAATCAGTAATAACCAATAAAGTTATCACCGCTCATTTTCAGTTTATTGTAGTTGGTTAGTTATTTCACAGTAAATCGAGCTAGAACCACAAACACATAAATAAATCCATCCCACAAAAAAACAAAGACAGGTTCCAAAAAAATGTATTCGAAACTTATAACATTAAAAATAAATCAAGATCAATCCTAAGCCTCAATATTCCACGCAAGCAGCAATAACAATGTATTATGTATTCGCAAGACCAAAAACCCCATAAATATCTCAAAGTTATGCAACGATAAATATAGCAGAGACAATCGAAACTTTATGATAAAATATGAAACATAATTATCAATATGTGGTTCACATAAACCATCATTTAGCGAGTGAGTCCCGATTGCGCACATTTTGGATCGGACACAGCGATATATCCCGATCGGACACAGTCCCGATCGGACACAGTCTCGATCGGACACAATCCCGATCAGACACAGTCCCGATCGGACACATTCCCGATCGGACACAGTCCCGATCGGGACTGTGTCCGATCGGGACTGTGTCCGATCGGGACTGTGTCCGATCGCGATTGTGTCCGATCGGGACTGTGTCCGATCGGGAAATATCGCTGTGTCCGATCCGTAATGTGCGCAATCGGGACAGTCCCCATTTAGCAATGTTTTAAATATAATATCACAGTCACTTGAGATTAACTAAACTTAACATTAGAGTCTATAAGAGCAAATAAGTCCTTAAGCACCTCAACCAAATCATCACCAATATGAATATAATATATTCACTTGTGTGATGCAGAAAATATCAATAAATAATATTCTTATAGTAAAGATGTCAAGGTCAATCACCCGTAGTCGTATGAAAATCACTTAAGCATCAAATAGTAATAATGCGTCCTTATAACATAATCAGTAAGAATATAACTATATGTATTGTGACGTTTGTTCGTCCGTCACAAGGGCTGATAAGCCCAGCTGGGATCGGTCGCGCGAGCCTCCGCTCTCTCGATTTAGGGAGAGAGAGCGCGGCCTGAGCGCGGGATTGGACGCGATCCTGCAGTTTTCGCCATTTTTATCGTTTGGTATTTAGAGAAATTAACGTAAGATTACGGTGGCAAACACATGGTCGACGGGATCTCATCCGGTGACGACAAGGAGAGCACAATTAACATCGAAAACGAGGGGAAGCCCCGACACCGCAACAAGGAGCACGCCCGGTAAGAACTATAAAACTTTAAACCGAGTTACTGCATTGGAGAAAAGAACCGAAGCTGCCGCCTTTTAAATAATTGCACTTCACAGGCTCTGAGGAAGCATCCCTGGGGAAAGCCACTCGTGTGCGAGAAGCGTGAGAGGAAAGCACGATTCGGAGCTACGGTCCTGTGCCCGATACGCGGGCCAAAATTTCCTGGCGGTATGAAGAACGATCGAAGAGGAAATCGATCGGAGAAATCTGCTGCCAATAAAAGACAAAGAGGGGCGGGTACGTCCGTACACTGCCGCATGAGACGTTTCCCGGAGCCTGGAGGGGAAAAAAAGCGAACGAGAAAATCGGGGGCCTAAAATAAAAGGAGCGAAGGCCGCGAGGACTCTCAAGGCCGCGCCACGGCCCTGCGTAATCCGGGAGCGCCATACGTGGCCTTATCAAAAATTAATATGCCGGCGTTTCTCCTATGGGCCTTTCGTTCGTCACTGTTCGGTGGACTGGCGTACAGAGCGGAGGCCCATTTTCGCTGCGTTTCGAGAAAGAATCTACGAGGAGTTATTACCGGTGAGACCGACGTCGCCTAATTGTGAATTTACCAAGTACAGGGTAAGGTTCAGATAAGTCGCGCCATTGAATCATCACTGTCGTAAGGTCTTGTATATAATTTCCGCAATTCTGGTCGTTTCGAGTAATTACGCAGTCGATCGGCGAACCAACTAATCTGAGCCGAAGGATCCGCGTGAGTACTCTCTCTCTCTCGAGATCATTTGCCGCCGACAGTCAATTATTATCGCTTTCGTATCTATTTCGTTGTCTTTAATGTAATTGAATAATTACTGTGTATAGCGAGCTCGAAACCGCTTTGTTTATTGCGCGTATCTAATGTTGTCTGCTCTTTCGTATTGCGCGTTATTAAAATTGTATATGTCGCGTAATATATTGTACGTTCTTTCATCGCTTTCGCACATTCGCATGAATCTGCGAGATTGTTATTCTCCGCGTTATCACACTGTGTAAGTTGTCGATGCCGTTAAGGCCGTATTATCAAAGTATAATTCCGATTAAATATACGAGTTGTACCGCGAGGATAATTGATTATCTTTCCGAGTATTATTATTGCGGCGAATACGGCTGCTACGAAGCGCCTTTATATATTTCTTTTAGTATTGTTATTATTAGGCATTCCACGCGGGCGAGCGCAAGTTAATCGTCGGCCTACGGAATAATTTTCCTCGCTGCCGAGGCCCGGATGAGCCTCGAGTCGCGGTAAAATCATATCCGCCGGAGAATTGACTTTCGGCTCGCGCGTGAAATCCGATACTCTTGCGCTCGATCGCGAGAAGCGGCCGAGAAACATCTGGCCCGACTGTTACGAATTATATCTCTTCTTATTATCGTTATTTTTATACTATTCTCTTCAGTATCATCTTTCAATTATATTTCTTATTACTGTTTGTCATACACAGTTCTTTTTATTATTATTTTCCAATCATATTATTCTTCTTTCACTGACTATTTAATACATTATATTCTCAATTTATTTCTTTGTGCAAAATTTATGCGTGCCTCTCTCGATTCTCTCCCGTCCCGCACAAAAGGACCACCCCCTCTACCATTTTCGTTGCCTGAGTAGCCGCGTATTTTCCGTCGCGATTTTCAACCGATGCAGTATTTGCAATTTCCTTAAAGTTCGTTTTCGACGGCGCGGATTTGCGCGCCTGGCGCCCAACTTTTGTATAATCTTTTTGCTTAACGTACCGGTCGGTTTTCCGTATCTCGCGCCGAAGGTGTGCCGTGAGTCATCAATAACGACTCGTTAATTACCGATAATTTTAATTATTTAATAAAATAATCACGGTCACAGTATATATAGTTCGATACAAGACCACGAAATAACAAAATTTTCGATTATAGCAAAATGAGAACCTAAGCTTAGTTAAAATTTGGGCCTCCGTCTCAATAAGAATCCTTAAACACAACAGTCAAACCGACTAATAATAACAAATATAAAATATATTCTTTATACACACTGATTAAATCATCAATGAGTTAATAACTTCTTTCGATAGATTTAACAAGATTAAACAGCGTCAAATGTTCACAAAGAAAGTCGTGAATGCAACTATACAGGGTGTCCGGAGTCAACCGCATCACCCGTCGTGTGCAGGTAGAGGCAGTTAAACTGAGTAGGAAAGTCCTGTACCGTTTTGCGATTTTCGCAATAATTAATAAGAAATTAAATAAAAAAGAGCGGCTAATCCGTGCGAGTAAAAGCGCGCGGCGAGAAGAGACCGCCTACTGTTTACGTGATTCTTGTCGCGCGGCGAAAATAAAAGCCTAATGTTTACGCGGTTGCTACGCATGCGACAAAGCGGGGAGGAGCACTCTACAAAGGACAATGGATAAATACGAGCAATGCATAAAATTGGACCCCCGCGTGGGCTGTCTCTTCTCGCCGCGCGCTTGAACTCGCGCGTATTGGCCGATCTTGTTTAATTTATTTCTCATTAATTATTGCGAAGATCGCAAAACGGTAGAGGACTTTCTTACTCGGTTTAACCTGCTCTATCAGCACACGACGGGTGATGCGATTGACTCCGGACACCCTGTATAACTATAATACATTGCCATATAATATTGCAACTTCAAGATGAAAAATCAGAGTAATATATCTAATTATGACTAAATCAATATATCTATCTGTGATTAAAACAAACTATAAGCCGCAAAAATACAGACATATTCCAAATTTGATTGAAATATTAAGTAATATCGTCACGATCAATTTAAATTTACTATCAAATACCTTAATTGTTCTAGGAAATCATAATTTACAAGATTAAATCATAAATTTCATGTGAAAAACAGCTTAAAGTCATGAGAACATTATACAATGTAAAACAACACTAGAGATTAAAGATATACTTAGTTTATCAAGAAAACAACTTGAATCCAATCAAAACTGGCAAAAAAATATTCGTTTTAAAAACTATCATTAAATATCAATAATTTCCTCAAAATAGGAACAACATGATCAAAAATACGATAAAAGTTCAACCAAAGCAAAACATAATTATGGGCTAGGAATAACATCCCAATGTCTTAACGTTCTTCTTTATAACGACACGATCCAATGAAAAACAGCAGAGGATCGTAACACTCTCAACAGCAGTTACGTAGAAGAAAAGTCTTGAGGTAATAATCTTCAATCCATCCAAGAAGATTTCAAATTACATAAGCTCAGATAGGATACGATGAGAGCCACTAACCTCTTGGCAAAATAATAAAATAAAAGGCAAGAAGTCAAAAACACATCATACACAGCAAAATAGCAATATAAAAATTATAGACTAAAAATATTAATTTCCCGATGTCTAGATGATCCTCTTCCTGATAACGATCCATTTGAAAATTCACAGATGATCGCAGTATACGCAACAACAGTTACTCAGAAGAAATCTATGGGATAACATTTCCAATCCATCCAATAGATTATTTAGTCACTCAAGCTCAGATATCATCCAAGGAGAGGATGAGAGCCACAAACCTCAATAGTTATAAATAACTGCAAGTAGAAATACTGTTATAGTCAAACAATATCAACTAAACATTTGCAATTAAGATATCCACCATAAACTCGAAATAAGTCAATGTTCATTAATTAAACACGTCCGTTAATACATTTACGAGAACGAGTTAATTAAAAATTATAGTCATATAATAATATCAAGAGTATAATAAACAAACAATTGTCACTTCAGTAATAGAAAGTAATAAGAGACTAATATTTAGTCATTTGCTTATATAACACCTTGTCTCAATTAATAATTAATCATAGATTAAATTCAAAGCAAATCATAGCGTTTAAATCTGATTAAGATCAATCAAATATAATAAACACATCAACTAAACAATATATCCAATATAGTATATAGGTTACGTAAAATTTCAGTGTTAATTCAAGCACATATAAAGGCACAACCGTTAAATGTATGACACTAGCAATAGAGCAGGATCATCAGTAAAGTTGACTCTTACGAGCAATATCAAAATGAACACTCAAAAACACTGTAATTAACTATAAGAATTGATTATTAGCAAGCTGCACATGCACGTGGTGACAGCCCGGCGCACCAGGAGCGGAGTCCGCGGCGGATCCAAGAGATGGCGCCACCATGACCCTTTCTGTGGCAACTCATTGATAATGAAGATTACTTACTTACCAACTTAAAGATTCACACTTACCAACTTGAAGATTCACACTTTCTATTTTGTTATACATTCACACTTTTTATTGATTTATTAATTTACTCTTAACAACGTTTGTCAATTTGTAAACATAATTCTTTTATTATTCCTTCTTGATACAAAGTCCTGTAAAAACCTATTAATTTGTTCTCTAAATATAAATATAAAAAAACTAACAAATCTGGTTATTTCTCGCGGTAAACTCCACAACTGGTGACCCCGACGTGATCTGACGATTCAAATATAATTATTTGTGCGGAAAATTCGAACGCTGGAGTTATCGCAATTCCTTGGTGCTGTTTTGATCCCGTTTTAAGAGAAGACTTCTCTCGCAGCGGCTAATTCTTCAGATTGCTGAGATTTATTCAGACTTCAGGACTTCGATTCAACTTCTCTTCAAAATTTCATCATGCCTATCGAGAGATCTCCAACTGCTACTCCTGCATCAAAGACCGTTTCCTTTGAAAACTTTGAACAACAGCCTGCAAGTACAAGGACATTAAATTTTCCTATCAATGATCTTCCACAACAAGGTGAGTTAAGAGAGAATGAGATTAACTCAAATGAGTTCAGACTTTTAAAATTACCTAACTTTTGGCATAAACAGCCGAAACTTTGGTTCGTTCAACTGGAAAGCGAGTTTCTCGTTTTCCGGATACGGTCAGAAGATGTTAAATATAATACCGTAATTAGACATTTAGACGAACAAGCTCTTGTTGCCGTTTCGGAGATTGTAGAAAATCCACCTGAAAAAGATAAATATTTGCACTTAAAAAATTTACTAATTAATCGCTTCACCGATTCCGAAGAGAAAAGATTACGACAGTTATTAGCGGGAATTGAATTGAATGACAAAAAGCCGTCAGAATTGCTTCGAGAATTAAAACAATTATCAGGAGGATCAATTTCGGAAAATGTTTTACACTCGATTTGGCTGCAACGTTTACCTACCCGAATTCAAGCTACTCTAGCTGTTGTTGAAGGATCTCCGTTAGTTAAATTGGCTGAATTAGCGGATAAGATAATAGATCGTGATTCCGGACTTCAAGTGGCAACAATAGTTTCTCCTGTAGCGTCAACTTCTCCGAATTTTGATGATCTGGAACGAAGAATTGTGGCTTTAGAAATTAGACATAAACGTGATAGATCGAGATTTCGAAGTAGATCTCAAAAAAGATATAGATCATCTTCGAGGGGTAATAATAGAAATAAAGACAAAGATAAAGATCAAATTTGCTTTTATCAAAAGAAGTTTGGTGATAAGGCTAAAAAATGTACCATACCTTGTTCTATGTCCAAAACTCTTACTGAGAAATCGGAAAACTAAATATACCGTTGTGTATTAAGACGGCTGACAACGGTTCACCTAACAATCGTCTCATTGTCACGGATAGATATTTCGCTCTCAATTTCCTTGTAGATACAGGTGCAGACATATCTCTGATTCCTAGGAGACTGGTTCGCTGTGTTAAATCTGCATCGCTGAAGCTCTACGCTGCTAATGGAACAACCATAAATACATACGGATCAAAAACATATATTTTAAATTTTGGCTTACGCAGGGAATTCAAGTGGAAATTATGCATAGTTGCAATTATGATATTCAGCGTCCTATCATCGGTGCAGACTTTTTAAGTCATTATGGCTTACTTGTCGATATAAAGAACAAGCGAATTTTAGATAGTGTCACCGGTTTAACTAATAAAGGGAAGCTATCTAGAATACAACATTTCTCTATCTGCACCACTTCTTCCAACTCACCATTTCACAGGATTTTGACAGAGTTTCCAGAGCTGACTCGATTTTCTCCAATTTCTGCAGACAAGATACATCATGTAGAACATCACATTGTTACTAAAGGTCCTCCGATTGCCTCAACTCCACGAAGATTATCTCCAGAAAAATTGAAATTTGCTCGAGACGAATTTAAGTCCATGGTTGAACAAGGAATTTGTCGTCCTTCAAGTAGTAATTGGGCGGCTCCACTTCATATGGTTCCTAAAGATAGCTCAAATTCATGGAGACTTTGTGGAGATTACAGAGCCCTCAATGCTGCCACCATTCCAGATAGATATCCACTCCCTCACATTCAAGATTTTACTGCGGGCCTGTACAACAAAAATATATTTACCAAAATTGATTTAGTCAAGGCATATTATCAAGTACCTGTTGCTGAAGAAGATATTCCCAAGACGGCTGTAACTACTCCTTTTGGCTTATTCGAATTTCTGGTTATGCCCTTTGGTTTAAGGAATGCAGCTCAAACTTTTCAGCGTCTGATGAACACCATTCTTTCTGGACTTGACTTTTGTTTCTGTTATCTCGATGACATACTTATTGCTTCCTCCGATGACAAGGAACATATACAACATCTTCGGATTATTTTCTCTTGCTTGAAACAATTTGGATTAACCATTAATCTTTCCAAATGTCTTTTTGGTCTTGAAGAAGTTCCTTTTCTTGGATTCTTGGTTTACAAACAAGGAATTAAACCTTTAACAGACAAAGTTCAAGCAATTATTAATTATAAAAAACCACAAACGATACATGATTTGAGAAGATTTTTAGGGATAATTAATTTCTACCGCAGAAGCTTAAAGAATGCCGCATCACATCAAGCTGTTCTTACTGATTATTTAAAAGACAGCAAGCGTAAAGACAAAAGATTAGTTACTTGGACTCCGGAAGCTGAAGCTGCTTTTAAAAAATGCAAAGACGAGCTTCTGAATGCCACTATTTTATCGCATCCTGTTTCAACAGTTCCTCTTATTTTAACTAGTGATGCTTCTGACATTGCAGTAGATGCTTCCCTGGAACAAGTTGTAGATGAAGTTAACAGACCAATAGCATATTTCTCAAGAAAATTAGACAACACTAAGAAGAATTATAGCACTTACGATCGTGAATTACTCGGTATTTATTTAGCCATTAAACATTTTCGATATATCTTGGAAGGACGTCAATTACTTATTCGTACCGATCATAAACCATTGATTTATGCGTTTAGACAGAAGTTGGATAAAGCTTCTCCTAGACAAATTCGCCAGCTTGATTTCATTGCACAATTTTCTACTGACATTGAATTTATTTCAGAAGAAGAAAATGTTGTCGCTGACGCGTTTTCAAGAATTGAATCTATTTCTATGCCAGTTATTGTTTCATTAGACGATCTGGCTAAATTTCAAAAAGATGATGAAGAATTAGAATCATTGCTTGCAAATTCTTCTCTCAAATTACAAAAATTGACACTTACAGGTTCGACTGCCCCAATTTACTGTGATTGCTCTACAGTTAATATTCGTCCTTATGTACCACTACTTCTACGAAGAAAAATTTTCGATGTTGTTCATGGTCTAGCACATCCTAGTGGCCGAGCAACCTGTAAATTAATACAACAAAAATTTATATGGCCTACCATGAAAAAGGACATTAAAGAATGGTCTCGAACTTGTTTATCTTGTCAACGATCCAAGATTGGTAACATACAAAGAATATTCCTCAAAAAATTGCCGTACCTGATCAACGCTTTCAGCATGTTCATCTGGATTTAGTTGGACCTCTTCCTATTTGTCAGAAATATCGATATCTTTTGACTATGATTGACAGGTTTTCAAGATGGCCTGAAGCAATACCTCTAATTGAAATTTCTGCTGATACTGTCGCAACGGCCTTCTATACTCATTGGATAGCAAGATTTGGTTCTCCGCATACAATCACCACGGATCAAGGTCCTCAATTTGAAGCAGCAGTCTTCAAAGCTCTCACCAACCTTGTAGGTTGCAAGCGAATTAGGACTTCCGCTTATCATCCAGCTGCAAATGGAATTTTGGAAAGATGGCATCGTACACTCAAGAACTATTATCTGTCATTCTAAAGAAAACTGGATAGAAGTTCTTCCCACCGTGTTATTAGGTCTACGAACCTGTCTTAAAGAGGATTTACACGCTTCTCCAGCTGAGATGCTCTACGGATCAACCCTTCGAATTCCTGGAGAATTCTTCATTGAAGATCTTCCACAAGACCCAGAAGTTTTTCTGGAAAAACACAGGATTTTTATGAGAAACATTAAATCTCAACCAACTGCACATCATCACAAAAAATCACCTTTCTTCCATAAGAATTTGTATGATTGCTCACATGTCTGGATTCGTGACGATTCCGTCCGGAAGTCTCTTCAACCTCCTTATTCTGGTCCATTTCCTATTGTTAACAGAATTAATGATTATCTTTTTGCTGTCGATATTTCAGGTAAAATTGTAAATGTTTCAACAGAACGTCTTAAACCAGCATTCTTACCTAAAGAGATTATCGCTGATTCAACCGTTTCCTCTACTGTGCAAACATCTTCCTCTTCTTCGTCTGCACTCACCACCCCTGCAACTACTGTACCTGCAAATATTGTGCCTTCAGCTACTGTGCCCACAACTTCTGCGCCTCTTAGGACTTATTCACGAACTAAGAAAAGAATTCAATTCGCAACGTTATAAGACGTCGCTCGAGGGGGAGTACTGTGGCAACTCATCGATAATGAAGATTACTTACTTATCAACTTAAAGATTCACACTTACCAACTTGAAGATTCACACTTTCTATTTTGTTATACATTCACACTTTTTATTGATTTATTAATTTACTATAACAACGTTTGTCAATTTGTAAACATAATTCTTTTATTATTCCTTCTTGATACAAAGTCCTGTAAAGACCTATTAATTTGTTCTCTAAATATAAATATAAAAAAACTAACAAATCTGGTTATTTCTCGCGGTAAACTCCACATTTCTGTGGCGTGTGATATGGCTGCCGTAATCGGGAAGAAGGCGGGGAACCGGCGAGAGTACGAAATAAATATGTAGGGAGGTTATTTCTTACAATAGAATACTTTATTATATAATAATTAATTCCGGTCAAGACAACTACTGTTACACATAAATATCCGGACGTGATCGTATGCGTACAAGGACCTTAGTCGAAGGTTACCGCGCGGGTTAGACGCTGACGCTAACATATATTTATAATATGACGATTCGACTAGAGTAGAACCAAGTTATAATACTAATGATAAACTAACGAGAAATATACTACGCGGTATCGACAGGGCGTTAACTATTAACTAACTTAACTTACAAGCTTTTTTACGCTCACGCAGCGGACACGCGTCTTGCCTCGTCGCTAGTCACCAGAGAGAGAGAGAGAGAAAAAGAAAACGGACGATGTAGAGGCGGAAACGCAATTGTGACGCCACAGCACTCCCTTTCCAGTGAAAACGTAATAAAATAAATGAAAAGAAAAGAAAGAGAAAGAAAAAAAATATATGGCAATGCGCTAACGAAAATTTACGTTACAATTAAATCGGTTACTGTAATGTGTTAGTCGACAAAATGTACCATTTTTCGCTTGGTTGCCGGGCCGGAGTATGTTTTGAGTTCCGTTCCTGCTTGTACGTTAGATGACGTAGAAGGAATGGGTGAAGAGTCTGATGGAGCATTTTCTGAGTCTTGAATGACTATATAGGCGGGTTTAAGTCGATCGGTTGTAACGTTGATGCTTCTGCCGTTTACTTCAATGTTGAAAACTTTGTCAGAAATGCGCTTGATAATCTTATGTGGTCCGGTATATGGTTGATCCAGTGGACGTCTGGTACCTTCTACTTTGAGGAAGACGTGTGAGCAATTATGTAAATCTTTGTGGAAAAACAGTTTAGGCTTGATATGGTGAGTGGTCGGTCTGGGTTGCAACTTTTGCATAATTGCGCGGAAATCTTCGACGAAAATTCGTGGGTTGTTTGGCATTTCTTCTTGTGGAAAAAATTCACCGGGTACTTTAAGCGTGGTACCGTAAACTAGTTCGGCCGCGGAAGTGCCTAGATTTTCTTTATAGCAGGTTCGCAGTCCGAGTAATACCACTGGAAGCGTTTCGATCCATTGAGATTCGTTGTGGCACATTAATGCAGATTTTAATGTGCGGTGCCATCTTTCGATGATCCCGTTTGCTTCTGGGTGGTATGTGGTGGTCCGGCAGCGTTTCGCTCCTATCAATTGAGTTATGGCATCGAATAATTGAGCTTCGAATTGTGACCCTTGATCCGTTGTGATGAGGTGGGGGGCGCCGAAGCTAGCAACCCAGTGCGTGAAAAAGGCTTCTGCTACTGTGTTTGCTGTGCAATCTTGCAGTGGTACGGCTTCCGGCCAGCGTGTAAACCTGTTGATCATTGTTAGCAGATATTTGTATTCTTTTGATGGAGGCAGGGGGCCAACGATGTCAATGTGAATATGCTCAAAACGACTGTCCGGCACCGGTATTTTGGTTAGTGAAGTGTGATTGTGTCTATGTATTTTTGATTGTTGACACGCCAAACAAGTGCGGGCCCATTCTTTGATGTCTTTGGCCATGGAGAGCCATACGAATTTTTGCGCAACTTGTCGGTGGGTTGCTCTACCGCTCGGGTGAGACATTTGGTGCATCATATCGAACACTCGTCTTCGGAGTAATTTAGGGATGTACGGTCTGATGTCCTCCCCCGATGTGTCGCAATAAATGGTAGCTGCGGTTTCAGATAGGGTGAATTTTTTTAGCTTCAGTGATGTTGATGTGGACAGTTTAAGCTGTTGTAATTCTTCATCCGTTGATTGTAACTCGGCGATCTCCTGCATGTCTATGCTGGTTGGCATGACGATGGTGTCGATACGAGATAGCGCGTCTGCCACAATATTTTCGGTGCCGGTAATGTGCCGGATGTCTGTTGAGAATTCCGAGATGAATAGTAGTTGACGTGTTTGTCTTGACGACATCTGATCTGCTTTTTTCTTGAACGCGTACACTAGGGGTTTATAATCTGTAATGATATGAAAATTTCGGCCTTCTATCATGAATCTGAAGTGTTTGATGGCAGCGTAAATAGCTAATAATTCTCTGTCGTAGGCACTATACCTTGTTTGCGCAGGGGTAAGTTTCTTTGAGAAAAAACTAAGTGGTTGTGATATTTCGTTGCTATTCTGTTGCAGAACCGCCCCGATTGCTTTATCTGAGGCATCCGTTTGGAGCGAGAGAATTGCTTTGCTGTCTGGAAATGCGAGTAGGGTAGATCGTGCGAAATGCTCCTTGACTTGTTGAAAAGATTGTTTGAGCTCGGTAGTCCAGGTTACCGGTGCGTTGTTGCGCTTATGTCCAGCTATTGCGTTTTGCAGCAGTGCCTGAATGCTGGCGATGCCTTTGAGGAAGCGGTTGCAGAAATTTACCATGCCTAGAAAACGTCGAAGGCCTTTAATTGTTGAGGGTTCTTGGAAATCAATAATGGCTTGAACTTTTCCTGGTAATGGTTTAATACCTTAAGCGTTGATTGTGTGTCCTAGGAAATTGACGGTGTCCAAATGTGCATTTGCTTGTGTTGATTGCTATTCCTTACTGTTGGAGTCTGCTGAAGAGTATTTCCAGATGCTCCTTGTGCTGCGTCTCATCCTGAGAGGCGATCAAGATGTCATCGAGATATGCAAAACAGAAATTTAATCCTGCGATTACTCGGTCAATGAATCTTTGGAACGTTTAAGCTGCGTTCCTGAGTCCGAAGGTCATAAAAGGAAACTCGAAGAGTCCGAAGGGTGTGATAATTGCGATTTTAGGGATATCTGACTCGCGGACTGGTATTTGCTGATATGCACGTACTAAATCAATAGTAGAAAATATGGTTTTCTTATGTAAGAAATGTGTGCTATCTTGTAAGAATGGAATTGAATAGCGATCTGGTATTGTTACCTCGTTGAGTTTCCGATAATCGCCACAGGGACGCCAGTCACTGTTTCTTTTTTGTACCAGGTGGAGCGGGCTGGCCCAAGGACTCTTAGATGGCCTGCATAATCCTTGTTGCATCATATATTCGAATTCTTCTTTAGCAGCTTGGAGCTTCTCAGGGCTTAGTCGTCTGGCTTTTGCGGACACTGGAGGACCTGTGGTTTCGATGACGTGTTCTATGCTGCTAGATGTCTGCTTGCGTGCAATAGTGGTTCTTGTTAAAGCTGGGAATTTGCTTAGGATTTCCTTGTATTGGCAATTTTCAGCTATCGCTGTTATTTGCGGAGTGGTTTTGTTGGTTATTTATGCTGAGACCTTTAGGAGAGTTGTACCGTCGATTAGGCGCTTATGTCGTATGTCTGGCAGGAGGTTGAAGTGCGATAAAAAATCCGAGCCAATAATATACGAATCTACGTCGGCTATCACGAAAGGCCAACGGAAAACGCGCCTGAATCCTAAGTCGAGTTGTATCAATTTTTGTCCGTAAGTAGGAATGATTGTTCCGTTCGCTACGTAAAGTACACGATCGCTGAGTTGTGAGCGTTTGCGAATTGTAACGGGAATGACTGACACGTCCGCTCCTGTGTCCACCAAGAAGCTAAGCCCGGTGACACGGTCTCTGACTATAAGGCGACGGGCTGCTTTGGCCAAACTACCTGCCGTCGGGAATAGTTCGGCTGTTAGTTTTCCTGTTTCGTGGACTTCCAGCCGCAAAGTCTAGTACACTTAGTAGCCTTGTTGCCAAAACGTCTGTGATACCAACAATAATCAGACTTGTCCCTTGACGTAGATCTTGAACGGTTCTTGCGTTGTCGTTCACGCGAGGTGCTGCGTGCCAACCGTGTTTCGAGCTGGGCGATCCTGTCCGTCAACAGTGAAAGCTGTGAATCTGCGGTCGGTGTCTTGGTAGGTTCGGTAGTTATAGCGTTAACTTCAGAGGGCAGTACATCCGATATTCGGTCTGCTAACTGAGACAGTTCTTCGAGGTCGTGTTTCGTTGCTGTCAAAATAGCTTGCACTTGTTGTGGTAAGCGTTGAAGCCAAAGCGATTTGAGGACATCTTCCGAAATGCCGGTTTGCGCAAGGTCTCGCATTCTACGGAGCAGTTGTGAGGGTCGACGATCCCCGAGATCGACTTCGTTTAGTAGTTTACGCAGTCTTTTTTCGGAACTAACCGCGAAGCTCTTAATTAACCTATCTTTCTTTTATTTAGACACACTGCTATTCGTATCATTATTCGTAATTCAAGCGTACGTTTTAATTTCTTTTTTTTGTATATATAATCCGATCACCGGTTCTTGGTTATAATGTTTCTCATGTCATGTAATTCATTTGTTTATACAGTTACTGAAGATGGCCCGAAGCGGGACCGAAACGTCTAATTATATAATAAAGAGTAGTTTAATCTAAACAACTGTATTTACTCGCGCCTTTACCTATGCGGGCTGGCTCTTATTAGCCGTTTATTTTATTATTGTCATTTCTAGAGCCTTTATTTTGTTTATTTATTAAATATAATTTATTGTATATATTTATACAGGGTGTTTCAAAATTGTACGACACTATTCTAGGGACGCGTTCTCTAGGTCAAAATAAACACAAAAGTTCATATAAACATATATCTCAAACTTATTTATTACCGAGATATTAAAGGATAAAGATATATTTCTAATAGTGTGATGTGGCTATAAGAGATTTTTATGACAACTGGTCGACAAAGATTTCAACGAACTGCAAACTTTGAAGAAGAATTACTCGAATGAATTACTTGAAAAATTACTTTGAATGGTTATTTTTACCCTTTAATATCTTGATAATAAATAAGTTTGAGACCTATGTTTATATGAACTATTTTGTTTATTTTGGCCGAGAACGCGTCCCTAGAATAGTGCCGTGCAATTTTGAAACACCCTGTATAAATATATTGAAAATATATAATTGGAAAAACAGCGCTGTTTTTTGCAAATGTAATTTTTTTACCTTTATTTTTTTAACTTTAATTTTTAGCTTTTATCCTTTTAACTATAAATTTTTGCATAAAATATGTTTCCTTTAATTTTTCACTTTAATTTTTTAACTGTTATTTTTTTAACTTTAAATTTTTTTGCATTAAACTTTAATTTTTAAATTTTTTACATTTTTTTTCGTATTATCTTTTCTTGAATATACGTTTGAGTATATTTGAATTAAATAAATATGCATAATTATTTAGAGATATAAATAAAGTTTATTATATATATATATATATATTTACACCCCCTACTATACTATATATATATATTTTATTGCATATATATTTACACCCTCTACTATACTATACATATATGTATATTTTATTGCATTTCATTTTCTTCTGCAAATAGAATAGAATGCAATATTAGATAGATAAAAGAATGCAAAATTTCGCAGTTTTAATTTTTTCTGCATCTTACATTAAATAGATTTACTCTAATATTATAGAAAATAATTCATCTGAATATTATACATTATATTTTTCTAAATTTACTTAGCGTGATTTTTTTATTTCACTTCTTTTTGATGCTAATATTTTAAGTTTTTTCCCGTTTATTAATGAAGATAAAATATAATTTATAAATATAATTTTTGAGAAGAAATATTTTTAATGGCGATTAATTTTTGTTACGGTGAAAAATATATAATTTATATACTTTTTGAAAAGATAATATCTTTGATGGCGATTAATTTTTGTAAAGATTCCATTTACGCCGAAGGGCCGAATGAAACTGGACATCAAAAACAAGCTTGTCTCGGCTCTGGACAAACTCAACAAGGCGCCATTAAAACCACAACGTTTCTTTGGTCTTCGGACTATGATTTTGCGTGGTATTTTCCATCAGGCAGAATTAGGCAATGTTAACATAAGTGTGCTCCATAAATGCGATCAACAAGTTCGATGCAAAGTTAGGCAGAGGCTCAGCCTACCATCGGATGCGCCAAACGCATACATCTACGCTAACACCAAAGATGGAGGGCTCGGCATTACGGCCCTACGGTGGAGCGCACCTTTGAGGCGCCTATAGCGTTTGGAAAAATTACTATTGGCTGATGTCATGGTGAACAACGCCCCAAGAGCTTTCCTGTAAGATGAGATAAAGAAGTGAAATGAGAGACTACTTAACAACGGACTCTCACTCTCTTCAAGCAATGAACTCAGGCGCAAATGGGCACAACAACTGCATGATATGGTGGACGGCGGTGGTTTGAAAGAGTCTGCCAAAGTGCCCAGCAACATATCTGGGTGCAAGATGGAACCCGCTTCCCGTCTGGGCGTGATTTTCTTCAAGCTTGCAAGCTAAGAATCAACGCCCTACCGACCAAATCTCGAACAGCCAGAGGTCGACCTAAAGATAGACAATGTCGGGCGGGTTGCAACAGAGCGGAGACTCTGAACCATATAATACAACAATGTCACAGGACGCATGGAGCTCGTATAAAGCGGCATGACGCAATCGCTTCATACGTATGCCGATCACTTGAGGTTCAGGGGTATGAAGTCGCAGTGGAGTCCAAAATTAACACGGATGCAGGAGTGAGGAGATATAATCGGCAAATTAGGAATGACAGCCCTGGTACTGGATGCGCAGGTCGTTAACGACTAAATCGACCTGGATAATGCGCATAATCGGAACGTGGAATACTATAAGGCAATAGAGAATCTAATCAAAGAAAAGTATGACGTAAGGAACGTCATCTTCTCTTCTATTACCCTATATTGGAGAGGACTATGAAGCCAAGCATCAGTGGAGCACTTGACCAAACTCGGAATAATTAAGAAGAGACAGATAAAGATCCTGTCAACACGTGCAATAGTCGGAGGACTGGCGTGTTTCCACGTATTTAACCGGGCCACACATGTACGAGAACGAGCGGGATAGCGAAGATGAAGAAGACGCTGGAAGTAGGAAGCCTGCCGCCCAACTACCTGTCCTAGGACATAATGTCGTATAGAAATATATGATTGAAAAAAAAGTAACTATGACTCTCTCGGCCCTCAAAGCAACACGTGGCGAGCGGACTTAGAGAGAGCATAGTTGGAACGCGATGCGCAATTTAATCTTCTTGCTAGGACCTTCAGCCTCTCACGTTCAAGTTGTACATCCACTTGCTCGTGGTACTCCCGGTAACGTCGCTTACTTTGGGAAGTAAGATTCGGTAATGCGACGGCTGAGCGGTGTTACAACGACCTCGGTCTTTAAGGTTGCCAGCCCCTCTGACCATTTTTGTTGGCCCTGTTACAAGAAACAAACCTCGGATGAACTCTAACCCTGGCCCTCAGGCTCTAGGAGTCCAACAGTACAGGGTAGACAGAAATCAGCTGCCGTTTCGGTGGCTACCACCTTTTGTCTGCGGCTTCCCTTGTTGCGGCAGAAGCTTTGATACCAAGACAGGTAAAGGCGTCCACCACAGGAAAAGGTGTCCACTACGGGAGCGGTGCATTTAAACACGGTACAATTGGACACGTTGCAAATGGACACGAAATTTTGCACACGGTTTAATTGGACACCGTTCAATTGGACACCGTTTATTTGGACACGTAAAAGTTGCACACCGTTCATTTGGACACGTAAAGATTGCACACCGTTCAGTTGGACACATAAAAATGCACACTGTTCAGTCGGACACGTAAAAATGCACACCGTTCATTTGGACACGTAAAAGTTGCACACGGTTCAATTGGAGACGTAAAAGTTGCACACGGTTCTGTTGGACACGGTGCAAATGGACACCGTTTAATTGCGCAATACAAAGTGGTATTCCACATGGGTTTGTAACGGAAATGGCGGGGGTGTGGGGGGTGTGGTATGTGCGTGTACTTTCCAAATGAACGGTGTCCATTTGCACCGTGTCCAACAGAACCGTGTGCAACTTTTACGTGTCCAATTGAACTCTGTGCAACTTTTACGTGTCCAAATAAACGGTGTGCATTTTTACGTATCCGATTGAACGGTGTGCATTTTTATGTGTCCAACTGAACGATGTGCAACTTTTACATGTCCAAATGAACGGTGTGCAACTTTTACGTGTCCAAATGAACGGTGTCCAATTGAACCGTGTCCAATTGAACCGTGTGCAAAATTTCATGTCCATTTGCAACGTGTCCAATTGTACCGTGCCCAAATGAAGGCCACTCGTCCACCACAGACGGGCGCACAGTGAAATAATAACTTCAAAAATCGAATAATGGATGGCAAAAAAATTGTAATAATTTTTTAGTTTTAACATATTTTCTTATTTGTTACAATTTTATCTAAAAATATATTTAGGACATTCATTTTTGTTGATATTAGTACTAATAATATTTAATGAATTTAGCATTTTGAATAAATAGTGAACTTTCGTTAAATCTTAGGTTAATTTTAAGAACTCTGTTAGAATAGTTCAATTCAATTAAAGTATTTAATATCCGTTTTACCGTTCAAATTCATTGCCTTATTAGTTGTCTCTTTAAACGACTTCTTGCGAAAGCCGTGCAAAGGATCACATCTTCGCCGAGCATGTTTACCGTTTTTGCGTCTCGCGCGCCTTTCCGCGCGCCTCGGCTTACCTCGCGATCTCAGTAAATCAGCTGCTCGTCATCAAAACATTGCGAGCCCTTGACCCAGTTTTCGAGGTTCTTATACTGCACAATCGCTCACCGATCGTTATCGTCTATGCGTCTCTCGCTTATGTCTCTGTAATTCTCTCGCGAAATCTCTCCTTGAGAGTTTTTGTCATTTCCGTGATCAAGTTTCTTGTTCTGAGAATAAACTCTTAATTTAGTGACAATTGTGTTCATTCAACATAACTCTGAACAATCCGTCGCTAAATAATTTAACAAACTCCTAGATTAAAAATAAACGAAAACTTTTGTAGAATTTCTATTACAACACAATAAATAAGTTCCAAAGATGATATATATATATTATTTTTATACTGTCAAATTACTTATACATAAATATATACACTACTCAAAAAAATGGAGAACACTTTTCATACTCTAAAAATTAGGCTATTTTCAGATCGGCAAAAAATCATCGTAGATAAAAAATAAAAAAAGCATTTTAAAGCTTGAAGTTTCAACTTTAACGCGCTATCGGCGTTTTTTTAAATTTTTTAATCTTCCTTGTTCTGTGCTTTAAAAAATGTGCCTTGAGATTCAGCACAGAGAAATAGGGATCGTTGGTGGATCAGGAACTAGGGTTCCGGGTCGTTAGAGACTCACGTCACATTCACTCACGTTTCAGTTTTAATATAATAATACCTTTATTTGAATAAATGATTACAGTCAATCGTCGAGCGTGTGCTTATTTTGTTTCACCCTTCTGCACTGCGTAACTCGATCTCGCTCGCGATTCACTTCGCGTTGATCTTACGTTCGAATTATCACTCGCGACTCTGACCGTGACTAGCGACCCGTATTATAATTATCGACTGCCCCGGGCGCGCTTGCGGCGAGTCTTTTATTCCTATTTTTCTGGGTCATTTTCGGTTGTGGGATCAAAGTTCAAATGCAAGCGAAACAGGTTCAATGTCGAAACTCTTCGCTTGCACTTTCGCAAGTGTCCTGTATTCGCGTGTGCCTTGCTGTGTAGGCGTTTCGCAAGTGTTCTGATATTCGCGCTCTTTCAATCTAAATTATTCCTTATAGCTTCAATTATCTAAAAATTAGTTTATAGCTTTTCGGGCTATAACAAAAAAAACACATTGTTTTGTTCCTTAAAATTATGTATTTTTGACACTCTGGAACTCGATAAAAAAATTTCTCTCGAAACATTCATCTCAATTTTCATAAACTACAACATTTTGTCTACAAAACGCTTTTTTTTAAATTTTCCTACGATTTTTTTTGACCGAGTTACACGATTTTGAAGCTATACCTGTATCTTAGAAATGATGTCGAAACAAAAAAAATAAAAAAATTTTAATGAACCACCAATAGCGCGTTAAAGTTGAAACTTCAAGCTTTAAAATGCTTTTTTCATTTTTTGTCTACAATGATTTTTCGTTGAGAATATTTCTAGAAAATACAGGTTTAGTTTCAAAATTGTGTAACTCGGTCAAAAAAAATCGTAGGAAAATTAAAAAAGAAAGTGTTTTGTAGACAAAATGTTGTAGTTTATGGAACTTGAGTTGAATTTTTTGAGAGAAATTTTTTTATCGAGCTGCAGAGTGTCAAAAATACGTAAATGTAAGGAACAAATAATGTGTTCTTTTTTAAAGCAAAGAACAAGGAAGATTAAAAAAAAAGTCACTGATAACGCGTTAAAGTTAAAACTTCAAGCTTCAATATGCTTTTTTATTTTTTGTCTACAATGATTTTTCGCCGAGTATCGACATAATTTCTAAAAAATGCAGGTTGAACTTCAAAATCGTGTAACTCAGTCAAAAAAAATCGTAGAAAAATAAAAAAAAAGCGTTTTGTAGATAAAATGTTGTAGTTTATGGAACTTAAGTTGAATTTTTCGAGAAATTTTTTTATCGAGCTGCAGAGTGTCAAAAATATGTA
The DNA here is from genome assembly GCA_963971435.1 of Lasius platythorax. NCBI lineage: Eukaryota > Metazoa > Arthropoda > Insecta > Hymenoptera > Formicidae > Lasius > Lasius platythorax. Next base: position 22,575,049 of record OZ020535.1, on the reverse strand, counting down.
ATTTTAAGGAACAAATAATGTGTTCTTTTTTAAAGCAAAAAACAAGGAAGATTAAAAAATTTTAAAAAGCCATTGATAGCGCGTTAAAGTTGAAACTTCAAGCTTCAATATGCTTTTTTTATTTTTTGTCTAGGATGATTTTTCGCCGAGTTTCAGCGGTTTGAAAATAGCCCAATTTTTTTTTTTTTAGTAGTATATATTTTAATTAATTTAGTTAAATAAAACTGAATTCAAATGTTTAAAGTTCTAAAAAGTTTACAGTCCAAAATGGTCCGAGCTAAAATATAAGTCAATCTATAAAACAGAGTATGCAGTTTCTTGGCATATGCAATTTGTATCCCCCTTCATTCTCTTTTTGCAAAAAACTTACCATTGACGTTAGTTCGACGCGGTTAGTAGTGTCTAACTGGATCATTTTGTTTTCAAGTTTAATCGGGAAATTTGATGCAAAATACATTTCCTTTTGAATCATCGTTAACTAACAATTTTAATGTCAATTATTCCTTAAAGCACATAAACCTGTCAGATCTATTATTTAATTTTCAACTATATTAATATTTTGAAAATAATGCAATAAAATTTCAATGAAAGTAATTGGTGTCTATATAAAGAAAACTTCTATTTCAAGATTATATATAAACAATTGATAAAGAAAGCAGAAGTTATTAATTTTTTAATAAAGCGAGAAAATTATAAAGGAATTGCGCCGCGCGCATCAGATTTCAAATTTTTCTTTACAATAAAATTGACTATTTGTTGATTACTTCTCACCTCCTAGATTTTCTTTCTCTTGTGTCTTCCATTCAGATCATAAAGTTTTCGATCTATTAGACGATATGCACGATGAACTAAGAATTGAATTCAGTATTTCCTCTAAGAATGAGAATTTCTATTCAATTGTCTCGTTATTTTTACAGAACTTTTCAAAATACTGCTTATTTAGAAACAACCCTCCTATCACTCGACCAATACTAGCAAATAAATTAAACGGGCGAAGTTTGAAGAATATTTTTCAGGGAGACGTATCTCTTGGTTTGAGATTACAAGAATCCCTTGATTACAAAAATCCCGTGAATAAATAGGCGAGAAAAATATAGGTCCGAAAAGTCGCTGAAGCAGGAATCGAACCTGCGTCTTTCGCTTGCCGGGCGACTGCTTTAAAGCAGTCGCCCGGCAAGCGAAAGACGCAGGTTCGATTCCTGCTTCAGCGACTTTTCGGACCTATATTTTTCTCGCCTATTTATTCACGGGATTGTTGGAGAATAATCAAGGGATTCTTGTAATCTCAAACCAAGAGATACGTCTCCCTGAAAAATATTCTTCAAACTTCGCCCGTTTAATTTATTTGCTAGTGTTACGTCCTGTGGACTCCACGATTCTTTTCTTTCCTAACTCGAGCAAACACACGTTTTGTTTCTTTAATTTCGAAACATCGTTTGTCGCAATAAATCATAATAAGGAAAGGGACGGATCTGAAAAACAACTTGCCTCACCTTTCTAATAAAGATTAACCGACGTTAGAAATTAAGAAATCTAAGCAAATAATAACTGACGAACATACGCAACCATTAGACAAAGATCCGAAAAACATCTTGCATCACGCGCCTGACAAAGGCAAGCCGACAGACAAAACAAAGAAATTAGATGAGCACTCGATGCAATAGAAGTAAACAACCAGTTAATCCCCGCGAACTCTGTACTAAAGTAAGAGTTGCCCAACCGATCAAAGGTAACATTAAATCAATATCACCGATAAATTATAAGACTTTTTATTTTAGAGGACGTCCTCTGACTCACTACATTATCACAAATTATCCCACGGAAGGGGTAAGTAAGAACAGAATATAAACCGACGATTTTTTCACCTAAAACCATTAGTGTAACATCTATCGAACTCACTAACTATCATTGTAAAACGTTACCGTTAAGAAAAAATATATATATATATATCGAAATTCTTGAAGTGCGAAATACGCGAGTTTTAAACTCAAGAGCAGTGCTCACGAACTGACCGGGCGGAAACGACACGGACCACGTCCACCTGAGCCAATTGCATATAAATCTTGTCAGCAAGTAGTAAGTGATTTATAATTTCGATCAATACTCTATAAATTCAAAACAATACTTGGGTCTTAAAAGAAATAAATATTATCCACCATAAATTAAATCAAAACTTGATTCAATCTAAATTCAGTTAATCATTAAATTTAACTCTCTTTTGAAATCTCCATCCGTGACCTTCCTTTATTTTAATAAATCATTCCGGATTCATTGCTTTTGCAGCATTGGATTCGCGATTTTCCAAAAGTTATTCCGGATTCATTGCTTTCGCAGCATTGGATTCGCGATTCTCCAAAAGTCATTCCGGATTCATTGCTTCGCAGCATTGGATTCGCGATTCTCCAAAAGTCATTCCGGATTCATTGCTTTCGCAGCATTGGATTCGCGATTTTTCTGAAAGTCATTTCGGATTCGTTGCTTTCACAGCATTGATTTCGTGACTTTTCCCAAATAGTCACTCCGGATTCGTTGCTTTCGCAGCATTGGATCCGTGACTTTTCTCAACGGTCAGTCTGGATTCACCGCCCTCGCAGGTTTGGATCCGTGACCTTTTTTTCCTCACTAATCTCTCCTCATTTTATCACTCTCATTAAAGAAAAAAGGAGACACACACATATATATAAATTCAAATATATAACTCTTTACACACATATATATATATTTCAATTTCGAGTAAATTAAACCCAAGAATTGTTTCTCGACCAATTGCGATTCCTTTTTTTTTCTCTCTACCATTTTTATTGTTCTCTCAGTGGAGAACATCTATAAACGAAGATCGCGAACGGCTATCAAACATAAGCGGAACCGTCGCAACAAACAAATTAGGAAACGATTGGCTCGGGCGCTAGCAGAATATATTCAGTCATCTGCATTAAATAATAATTTAGATAACAATAACAGCGACACACGTAGCGACATATCCAATCTCTCCGGCCCCCGGTACTCTCCAGTTCCCCTCACCGACCCCCCTTGTTCTTTCCCAGAACAAATCAGTTCCCCTCCAAGATCCCCGTCTCCCGCTTTAACCGTCATCCTCGGGGATTCCCCCTTCTCCTCCCCTCGTCGTCCTGAGTCCCGTCTCGAGGAAGAACTCCACGACCTCGAAACAGGAGAGAGATTCTCGGAACGGGAATCGAGCGATCCTGAATTGATCGAAATCAATGACGAATCGTCCGATTCAGAGACCGAGTCCTCCCTGCCCGAGAAGGAACTGAGTGACCACCAGTTTCGCGACTGGCTGCTGTCTCAGTTCCCTCCCCTCGAGCTTCCTCTACCTGAGGGAATATTTTGCGTAGGGCCTAACGAAGTAGATCACGAGGAACTACGCAAAACATTAATAGAAAGTCCTCCAGATACACTTATCCCGTGGTTTATCCCCGGCCGCCGCCATCCTATCGGAGTCCCTATCCAAATCCTTTGGAGGAAATATCCCCCCTCCACAGTTTCCTTGGAAGAGATCCGATAACTCTTTACACACTACTCACATTTTGATTTTATTTCTTTTCTCTCCTATTCAGCATTGTACGAAACCAATCGGAACTAAAAATTTAGACTTTAGAATCTCCCTCACTATATTCCGATTGACGACCTCCGAATTCATGTAACACCCGCGCGATCAAACAATTACATACACACACACACTCACACTCTAAGGTATATATGTATTTATAAGAATTCCTCTTTCTTTATTATATTTATTTTTATATGAATAAACTAAACTTTTAATTAACCAATCTTATAATCATTTCTTAACCCGTTCGCACTTCCATTCTCTCCGAAATCGCACAGGTCCCGTCCCGGGTAATAAGGATTCATTTCCTTTACCGAAAAGGGACCACCGAACGAACGGGCCTGCCGACAGCGTAAAAGCGACCTTTTCGGTCGTTGACCTGTTCAGGCCCTTGGGTAAGATCGTTCGACTCGAGAGCACGCGCCATACGGCGTTTGCTCAGAGATTACGTAGATTACGTCCTTCCATTGACTCTCCCTTCCACGAGTCTGGACGTAACATACGAAAAATTGGGGGCTCGTCCGGGATTGTAATGTGCGATTTTTGGAAGCAGGAATGAGCGACGGGACTAGAAGCAAAAGTAATAAAGACGAAGTAGACAAACTCTATAAAGTTGCTTTAACAGATAAAAAATCTAAATCTAAACTTATATCGTCTACTTCCGGTACAGTACATACATCCACTCCGATAAGGACTCCTAAAGACATATCTAAGCAAATTGACCTTTCTTTAAACAGTACTCTAACTGAGGGAAATCTTAGCGATAGCACTTTAATTGCCGATTCGCCCGAGCCAGATTCCGACGGTTCCGTTAATATAACGATTCAAAAATTTACTGCGCCTACTAATATTATTAATAAATTTGAAAACGATTCTGAAATCTTTGAAACAATGGCTTTACAAAATCCTTTTGCTACATTGAAATATGCGGTCGAAGCTGTTCCTTTTTTCGACGGTAAAAACATTCCGATTAGTTATTTTATCGAAGGATGCGAAGAAGCAAAATCCATGCTTCCTAAAGAAGCCGAAGCGCAATTTACAAAAATCATAAGAACTAGAATAGTCGGCGAAGCACGACGAACCATTCAAGATCAAGATTTCGATTCAGTATCGCGATTAACCGAATTTTTGAAAAAAATTTACGGTCCTTCAAAGAATGCTTATCAACTACAAGAAGAGCTTGGATGCGTATATCAAATGAAAGAAGAAGATGTAGTTACTTACGCGAATCGAGTAAAAATCTTAGGGAAACAAATCTTAGAAGCAATGCGAAGCTCAGGTCACGCCTTGCCCGATCAAAACATAAAGACTTCCCTAGAAAAGGATATGTGTAAATGCTTTATCAGAGGTTTAAAACCCGAAATAGAACAACGAATCGCGAGAAATCTAGACGTACAAGACACCGTAGCTGACGCGCTAAGAATAGAAAGAGAGCTTCGAGTGATGACAGATTTACGGCAGGGACAAAGCATCGATTCAGGTCAAAATCAACACACAACTCGGTCAAAAGAAACCTGTCAAATCTGTTATAAAGAAGGACATACGGCGAATAACTGTAGGAAGCTTAATCACAATCAGTTTACTCCGCAACTTAATTTAGGAACCGACATCCTAATTTGTCAAATTTGTAAAAAACGCGGGCATAGCGCGGATAAATGTCGTCTACGCGACCCTCGATCTCGTCAAACAATAAATGTAATTCAAGAGAGAAATAGTACTTGCCAACTATGCTCTAAAATAGGCCACAATGCGAAATCATGTCGACAGAATATTACTAACCAACAACCTACTAAAACATCTGTGATTTGCCAGTGGTGCGACAAATCCGGTCATTCAGCTAACAATTGCTGGAAAAAACAAAACGAACAGCGTAATTTAGGAAATAACTTTAAGGTTGTTTGTCAAGTTTGCAATAATTTCGGTCATATCGCCAAAAATTGTCGCTCTAAAGTAAATCAAGCGTCAACATCCAATAACAATTTATTCTGCCGATATTGTAAGGAGCAAGGCCATCTTCTCGACAACTGTCAGGTACGAAGTGCGAGTAATAACCGCCGAAAAGAAAAGGAACAGGGAAACTACAACGGACCTTCGACGACGGGTGTGCAATCGGGGTCCGAACGGACTACACACCCATCCACACAGCGGGAAGCCAAATAGACAAACAAAAAGCCGAGATAAGACCTGTAACAGTGAGCCTTACTAAACATAGTCGCGTGCCTACTGTTCAGGTCAATATTGATAAAGTAGATAACCATATAACTCTTATGCTAGATACAGGATCCGGACCGAATATACTCAAGGAAAATTTTATCCCTAAAGATATTAATATTAATTATACCAACATTTTAAAACTAAACGGTATAAATAATTATCCTGTTTACACTCTAGGTGAAATCACGCTGACTCTTTTTGAATTACCCGTATCTTTTCACATCGTATCTAGCGACTTTCCGATCCCACAATCAGGAATACTGGGAAACGATTTTTTCAAGCAAACTTCTTCGAAAATAGATTACGCCCAGGGACATCTAAACGTCTCTGGAATTAACGTGCCCTTTTTCTCTCCGGAAACCATCGTAGTATCTCCAAGATCAGAATCATCATTTTACGTAAGAATAGGAAATCCTGAAGTAAAAATGGGATATATACCAAAATTAAAAGTAGAGCATGGGCTTTATTTAGGAGATACTATTGTGGAAAACAACTCGGGAAAAGCGCACTTAAACATCATAAGCACTTTAGACGAAGAAGTGGAAGTTCGTGTACCAACCCTGCGTTTAAAACCATTAAGCGAATTATTCGACGACCACGAATCAGACATCGAGGCGTTTGATAATCAAAAAGGAGAAGCACCAATTATACTAGAAGAATCTGTAGGCATCGATGGAACCAACGTTAATGAAGAATACCGCGAATGCGATATCATTAACAAAATTCAAGAGGAAGACGAAGACGAAATATTCGAGAACGAGGAAAATATAACTGAAAATAAAAATAAAATTAAAATTAAGAGAGGAAATAAAAATTATTCAAATAAAAATATAAATAATCCAAAAATCCTTGGAGAGGGAAGTTACCAAACCTCTCCTGAAAATATAAATAATTCCAAAATCCTTGGAGAGGGAAGTTACCAAACCTCTCCTGAAAATTTAAATAATCCAAAAACCCTTGGAGGGGGAAATTACCACACCCCTCCTGAAGGGGATAATTCTAGAATTTCGGAGGGAAGTTTCCAAACCTCGTCAGGAAATTCTAGCTCCGTTGATTGCGAGGAGGGAAGTTACCAAACCTCACTAAGCAATTCGACACAATCATATTCCAAAAATCCAAAGGGGAGAAGTCTCCTATCCTCCCTAGATATTAAATTTCCAAAAATCGGATTATCCACAAAAGTTAAGGATAATAAACAAAACACCTCTCATATTACTATGGAAGACCTCCTTAAAGAGGCCCAAAGATATAATCTAAACATTGAAAATTTAAATATTAAAAAATCCAGAAGCATACCGTCTTCAAAAATTTCAACATCCTCGCTAAACAAGTCTCAAGAAATTATAGACAAATTTCTGCGGAAGCGAAAATCAAAAAACAAAGAAAAACAACGAATTGACGTTGCAAACTTCGATTTACATAACTGTTTAGTAGTATCCGAAGAAACGAAAGAAAATCGATTTACCAAAATCATGGAATTATTACGATTGGAACATTTAAATAAAAAGGAACAGGAAAATATAATAAAATTAATAACAAATAGTCAAGACAGATTTCATATTCCCGGAGAAAATTTAACCGCAACTCATGTATTACAACACCAAATATCGACTACAGATGACCAACCAATTAACACTCGTCAGTATAGATTTCCGCAAATACATAAGGAAGAAATAAACAAGCAGGTAGAAGAACTGTTAGAAGGAGGCATAGTAAAGCAATCACAATCACCTTACAACACGCCCATATGGATCGTACCAAAGAAGGAAGACTCGAAAGGAAACAAGCGTTGGAGAATGGTCCTTGATTTTCGAGCTTTAAACGACAAAACCATTGGAGATGCTTATCCGCTGCCTAATATTGTAGATATATTAGATCAATTAGGAGGAGCTCAATACTTCTCAGTGTGTGATTTAGCATCTGGATTTCACCAAATAAAAATGGATCCTGCGGACGGTCACAAAACGGCTTTTACCACTCCTTTCGGTCATTACGAATTCGATCGCATGCCTTTCGGGTTAAAAAACGCTCCTGCTACCTTCCAACGCCTAATGGACCTAGTATTAACAGGATTACAAGGCGAAGAATTATTCGTTTACATGGACGATATTGTTATTTACGCTACCTCCTTAGAAGAACACGAACGAAAATACAATGCACTAATAGAACGACTTCGTCAAGCTAACCTAAAACTACAGCCAGACAAATGCGAATTTTTAAAAACCGAAGTGACATATTTAGGACATGTAATCGGTAGAGATGGAGTGAAACCAGATCCGAAAAAATTAGAAGCAGTACAACAATTTCCACGACCCAAGACACCTAAGAATATTAAACAATTTTTAGGCCTTGCCGGATATTACAGAAGATTTATACCAAATTTTTCTAAATTAGCGAAACCACTGACTACTTTATTAAAGAACGATGTTCGCTTCGAGTGGACAACCGCACAAGAAGAGTCATTCGAAATCTTAAAACAAAGATTATGCGAAGAACCAGTGTTACAATATCCTGATTTTTCCAAACCATTTATATTAACCACTGACGCTTCCGGAATAGCCGTAGGAGGAATACTTTCACAAGGTGAAATAAACAAGGACCAACCTATTGCATACGCTTCTAGAACTCTCACAGATAACGAACTAAAATACGACACATACGAAAAGGAAGCATTAGCTATAGTATATTGCGTCAAACATTTCCGACCATATTTGTATGGAAGAAGGTTTACCTTAGTTACCGATCATAAACCCTTAATGTGGTTCAAAAACGCTCAAGATGCAAATATGCGAATACTTCGTTGGAGATTAAAATTAGCCGAATACGATTATGACGTCGTATACAAAGCCGGAAAAACTAACGTAAACGCGGACGCTCTGTCAAGAAACCCGATAAACCTTGAAGAAATTGATTGTAAAATAATAAAGGAACAAAGATTTTTTAATCCAGACAACCCTGAAGACGCAGAATTAATTTCGAAAATGTTAGAAGAATCCGATAGCGAAGAGGAAGAGCAAGAAGACGACGACTTTCATTTACACCTTTCGGACACCGAAGAACTCGAAGATATAATACCTGAAAATAATTCTTGCAAAAATGAAACCGATATTTTATCACCTACTCCGGAAGAATTGAATAAACCTTCTGAACCACGAATTGCAGTAAAAGCTTTAATACAGGATCGCCCCAAACAAGATAGAATGCAGACAAGAAGTCAAACAGCAAGAAGAGATATTAAAGAACTTCACAATAGCAACATCGAAGAAATCGAAGAAACAAATGAAGCACCAGACAGGGATTTCGACACCGAGGAAGAAAACGAGAAGGAAAAAGAAGAAGAGGACGAGAAAGAAGAGGAAGAGGAAGACATTATCAATAAAAACTTGAAATCAAGAAAAATAAAACCTACAATTATCGAAAATAAACTAATTAAAAGCAATATTATAGATTCTCGTGAATTATTGTTTTTACGAAAAGACAACGTAGCATATTTCGTCGATATTCAGGGAAAACCTTTAGATTCCGGTTCACAAAAACTTTTCGAACGAAACAAACTTCCGAACTTGGGATCTCTCATCTTAGGTAAAGCTAAAGCCATAAAATATAAAAACCATTATCATGTGGCCTTACCCATCAGTGAAGAAGAACGGGAAGGCCCCACAGTAACTCTCAACCATATCGTTAAAACTATAAAAGATTTACGACGCATAACTGAAGACCTGAAACTAGAAACATTAAGCATCGCGAAAACCGAAATCATTAATAATGTTCCCTGGAATAATATCAAATCGCAGCTGCAACTAATATTTATTAATGCCGCTACTAAATTAATCATTTGCAATGGACAAATTAAATATCCACCAAAAGACTTACGCCCTGTTATAATCGGTGAAATGCATTGTTTACCAACAGGAGGACATCGAGGAGTAACAAAAACATATAACAGAATAAGACATAATTATTATTGGGAAAATTTAAAATCAGATGTTCAAAAACATATACAACAATGCTTACAGTGTCAATTAAAAAAACTTGTTCGAGTTAAAACAAAACAACCTATGATAATCACAGATACACCTGGATCTTCTTTTGATAAGGTAGCCATGGATATCGTAGGCCCGTTACCTAAAACTGAGAGAGGCAACGAGTACATTTTAACATTACAAGATCAATTAACTAAATTCTGCATGGGAATACCGTTACCAGATCAAACCTCCGAAACCATCGCAGAAGCTTTCGTGGACCGCTTTATCTGCGTGCTCGGAGCACCGAAAGCAATATTAACAGATCAAGGAAGAAATTTCATTAGTGACTTAATGAAGAAGGTCTCTAAATTATTTAAAATTCGAAAATTCCGCACAACAGCTTTTCACCCTCAATCAAACGGATCATTAGAAAGATCACATCACGCATTAGGCGAATATCTAAAACAATACGCAAACGAACAAAAACAGTGGGATAGATGGATCGGTCTCGCTATGTTTAATTACAACACCAGTGTACATGAAGCTACTAAACATACTCCTTACGAACTAGTTTTTGGAAAAATAGCACGAGTTCCATCGAATGAGCTCCTTCCCCCCGAAGATAAATTAGCAAGTTACGAAGAATATCTAATAAATCTTGTTACTCAACTTCACACAATTCAAAATAACGCACGCGAAAATGTAGTAACAGCAAAAGTTAAGTCGAAAAAATATTACGATAAAAAATTAAATCCTCAAACCTTTAGACCCGGAGATCAGGTATTTCTGTTAAAAGGACCAAAACCAGGTAAATTCGGAGACCAATATACCGGACCTCACGAGATCCTAGAAATCCTAAACAAAAACAACGTAAAAATCAAAATAAAGAAGAATAGCCGCATCGTACATCCTAACCGCCTACGCATCTCTTATATCAAACCGATAACCAACAACTAAGCAACTAACAAATAAACAATATAACAACTAACTAATAAACTTTCAGATGGATTTCAAAATCAGAAGATTAGCCTTGATAACAATTATTCTAACAACGATCCAGCACCAAACACTCGGACTAATAGGGTACGACTGCGGATCATCCGCAGCAAACTTAACGACCTTATCCTTACTAACCATCGAAGAATGCGATATACCACGAAAAGAAATAAAACCCGACCAAGTTTATGTACAATTATTGCAAATAAATGAATTTGAAGCTGTGCAGGTAATACAATGTAAAATCGAAATCGACCGATTGATAAAAAGATGCGGAATGTTTTCCCACACCATGGATGTACTTAACGGAAAATACTCTTACATAGAAGAAATAACTCGCGAAATCTGCAAACGAATGCATGAAGAAGGCACCTACCGTCTAGGAAACACTCACATAACCGGATTAAAATCAAACCACACTACATCACGCCCGATAACATTAGCCGGCGTGATCGACAGCGACGGCACCTGTTACGGAGGAGCATACTCTGATCCTTATGGAACTTGGTCAGACGTTATCGTGATCGGAACCGTGAGAATCACACTACAAGATTATACAGCTGACGTACGAATAAATACTAACAAAGTACAACTCAGATCCGGTGTAAGTTGCGAATTCAGCTCTACTCACTGCGTAGACATAGAAGGAGGAGATACCTACTGGAATACAGTACCTGTCGGCCCCTGCAAATTCAATAATTACGGCATATTATATGAAGGATATGCTTATAAAATTATCGACGACGAACAACATCAAACAGTTTATTCGCTTACCACACAAGATGCAATATTTGCGCTGACCAGCAAAGGCAAACAAGAAGTCTGTGGATACTCACTCATACGAACAGAACATCCTAAATTAATGATTTTTGAAACAGTACTTGGTACGGTAATCTTCAAAAAACAATCTCGCATTTCAAACCTCGATATCTTTACATACATGAATTCCAAATTCGTTTATGTAGAAAAACACATCCGCACGCAAATTAGTCAGCTTTATCACGACATTCTGTTACAACAATGTAATTTAGAACAACGCATGTTACAAAATGCTTTAGCCATAGCCACGCAATCCCCCGATATTTTCGCCTATCATTTAATGAAAGGCCCTGGCTACATGGCTCTACAAGCCGGAGAAGTAATTCATATAATAAAATGTGTACCTGTCGAAGTCACACTCGCCCAAACAGATCGCTGCTATAATCAATTACCCGTACTCCGAGAAAATTTAACCTACTATTTAACTCCACAAACTCACATATTATTACGTCAAGGAACGCAAACCACGTGTAACACACTAGCACCTGCCATGTACTTATTGGGAGACGAATGGTATAAATTTATGCCAAGACCAGTAGACACAATACCACCGATCGTCATGAAACCTTTAACTAAACCCGTATGGAAATACATTAGCCCAGGATCACTCGCTACTAGCGGTATATATACAGAAAGTGATCTAAAAGATCTAAGAGATCACATAATGTTCCCGGCCGAAAGACCTGCAGTCCTTAACTCTCTAGCGAGAGGAATAATGGGAAGGCCCATCTCCCTGCAGGGGGGCTCAATTTCTAACTTACTAGACGTAAGCACCATTGAAAAAATAGCAGCATCCACGTGGGAGAAAATCTGGAGCAAGTTCTTGATTTTTGGAAATATCAGTGCCGGATTTATGGGAATATATTTAAGTATCAAAATAATAAAATTAATATTAGATACCATAGTACACGGCTACGCCTTACACACTGTTTATGGATGGTCACTATATTTACTAGGAGCCTTATGGGATTCTTTGACTCATCTCCTATTACACCTGAGAACGAGACAACTGAAAAAACCAAAAGCTACCGCTCCAGCTCTTGACTCTCAGAACTACAGGGGGCTTGAAAATACTTGCGACGAAAACGAAGCCAACTCAACGGCCGTTTACCCCCTCCTTCCTACAACGGAAAATACTACCTACACACTTGAACTTAAGGAAGAAAAATTTTAAGAGCATACCGCTATACAACTATTTTTTTTCTCGCATACAACTATACGACCATTTTTCTTTCTTCGCATACCGCTATACGACTTTTTTTTCACTACCTACTTATCTCCGTTATACCTCGAAAACAACTCGAGATACCACCTTTATTTTATTTTTTCTCCCTCTCTCTCTCCATACAAGAGAGAGAAAAATAACACCTTATTATCATAAACAACTCTAATTCCCAGACAGAAAAATGGAAACCCAATACATCAACACAGATCAACTGACCCGCAGTCGCCTCGAGGTAAAGATAGTAAGAGCTAAATCACCACTCCTCTTCTGGGTCCAACTCAAAAACAGCGAGAGGGATCTACAAGAATTAGAAGAGGAACTGAACCTCCGAATGTACAGACGGGCCACATATTTACACATATGGCCCGAACAAATGAAAGAAGGAATGGACGTCGCGGTGCAGAGTAATAAATCCTGGCGACGAGGATTCATCAACAAAATGAACAAAAACACATGGATGGTCCAAGTCTCATTGGGAGACTGGGGACGAGTAATATGGCGCAAAATGAGCGAAGTCTATCTCCTAGAAGATAGATTTCGAGAACTACCGTGGCAAACCATAGTCTGCGGCCTCGCTTATACCGGCCCCGCATTGGATTCTACCATTTGGCCGACGGAAACACGAGAACTTTGCCGTCTTCTCCTTGAAGAACATAAGGGGTGGATAAATATAGTTCACCCTTTAAGAGATGGAGCCGCACTTGTAAAACTATGCATGCAAACACAGACCACAGAAAACACCTCGTACAACTTTCGAGATGCACTCATCCGATTAGGCCACGCCCGATTAGCAGATAAGGTCACGGTAGACACGTATCCAGCTGTTTAGTAACAATAATAATAACGGATATAAGAATAATAATAATAAATAATATAAAAATATATATATATATATATATAAAAAATAATAATAATAAAAAAAATATATATAAGAGTTTATTTTTCTTTACACATATGCATGTATTCACATAGTAGTTGTGCTTCATATATACATATATATATATATATTCATATATACTTATTACCTTTATATTACTTGTGTATTCCATTCAACCTATCCTTTATATCTTTAACGTATTATGTACTAATTTTTGATTTCTTTTAAGGAACACATATACACACTCTCATACACACGTTATGCGTAACCTTTATTTTTTTTCTTATTGTATTCCTAACGAACAAAAAGTGGAACCATTTTTTTCTTTTACTTTACATCATTTATATCGAATAAATACTACCTAATCATCGGCTACGATACATCAATGCCAATTACCACCACCTCCAGCGGACCTCCGAGATTTGTCAATATTTGATAGAACTCCGATATACTTATCACGCTATAAAGGAGAAAAATCAATATTTATCCCAGCATGATTACCCAAAAATACTATACCGAAAACAGGCAAGAATATGGAATAATACCACTTCATAAACTTGACCTATGGAAACTCTGCCGATCAACAAATCGCACAACGTGCGATACAGCAAAAAAAATAATACACCAAATCTGCAAAGGAACGCTGAAAACCGTACGCCGACCTAGAGTATCTGGCCGACGGATGAACCTTGCCTGTGGTTATCAGACGGGCGGAGGAACAACTACACACCTGGTATCTTATCGTTGACGAAGGTCAGGTAGTTACATTTGCTCTTAAACTTAATTACAAATTTCTTTTTCCTCTTCTCTCATAAAAACAAGTAATAGAAAAAGGCTCCACGCACACACACACACATATACTATAATAATAGTAATAGCAACGATAATATTAAAAAAAAAAAAAATAATAATAATAATAATAATAATAATAATAATAATAATAAAAACAATTTGTAAGAGAAAGACGAAAGAATAAGGAAGGGGTTTTGGAGGTCGCCTTTTCTTTCCTCCTTTTCAAAAAAGAAATTTTTTTTTTTTTTGAACCCAAGGAACCACATTTAACACATAAAAAGAATACACATACATGAAAATAATAATACTAATAAATACACATATAGTTAAATGTGATTCCTCCCAACAGTATCTTTGTGGCAAGAAAAGAATCGAAATATTTCCATTTTCTAAATTCTTTTGCAAATGTTGTGTTTTTACACCCCCAACATTTGTCTAAGGTGGGGGGTGTTACGTCCTGTGGACTCCACGATTCTTTTCTTTCCTAACTCGAGCAAACACACGTTTTGTTTCTTTAATTTCGAAACATCGTTTGTCGCAATAAATCATAATAAGGAAAGGGACGGATCTGAAAAACAACTTGCCTCACCTTTCTAATAAAGATTAACCGACGTTAGAAATTAAGAAATCTAAGCAAATAATAACTGACGAACATACGCAACCATTAGACAAAGATCCGAAAAACATCTTGCATCACGCGCCTGACAAAGGCAAGCCGACAGACAAAACAAAGAAATTAGATGAGCACTCGATGCAATAGAAGTAAACAACCAGTTAATCCCCGCGAACTCTGTACTAAAGTAAGAGTTGCCCAACCGATCAAAGGTAACATTAAATCAATATCACCGATAAATTATAAGACTTTTTATTTTAGAGGACGTCCTCTGACTCACTACATTATCACAAATTATCCCACGGAAGGGGTAAGTAAGAACAGAATATAAACCGACGATTTTTTCACCTAAAACCATTAGTGTAACATCTATCGAACTCACTAACTATCATTGTAAAACGTTACCGTTAAGAAAAAATATATATATATATATCGAAATTCTTGAAGTGCGAAATACGCGAGTTTTAAACTCAAGAGCAGTGCTCACGAACTGACCGGGCGGAAACGACACGGACCACGTCCACCTGAGCCAATTGCATATAAATCTTGTCAGCAAGTAGTAAGTGATTTATAATTTCGATCAATACTCTATAAATTCAAAACAATACTTGGGTCTTAAAAGAAATAAATATTATCCACCATAAATTAAATCAAAACTTGATTCAATCTAAATTCAGTTAATCATTAAATTTAACTCTCTTTTGAAATCTCCATCCGTGACCTTCCTTTATTTTAATAAATCATTCCGGATTCATTGCTTTTGCAGCATTGGATTCGCGATTTTCCAAAAGTTATTCCGGATTCATTGCTTTCGCAGCATTGGATTCGCGATTCTCCAAAAGTCATTCCGGATTCATTGCTTCGCAGCATTGGATTCGCGATTCTCCAAAAGTCATTCCGGATTCATTGCTTTCGCAGCATTGGATTCGCGATTTTTCTGAAAGTCATTTCGGATTCGTTGCTTTCACAGCATTGATTTCGTGACTTTTCCCAAATAGTCACTCCGGATTCGTTGCTTTCGCAGCATTGGATCCGTGACTTTTCTCAACGGTCAGTCTGGATTCACCGCCCTCGCAGGTTTGGATCCGTGACCTTTTTTTCCTCACTAATCTCTCCTCATTTTATCACTCTCATTAAGGAAAAAAGGAGACACACACATATATATAAATTCAAATATATAACTCTTTACACACATATATATATATTTCAATTTCGAGTAAATTAAACCCAAGAATTGTTTCTCGACCAATTGCGATTCCTTTTTTTTTCTCTCTACCATTTTTATTGTTCTCTCAGTGGAGAACATCTATAAACGAAGATCGCGAACGGCTATCAAACATAAGCGGAACCGTCGCAACAAACAAATTAGGAAACGATTGGCTCGGGCGCTAGCAGAATATATTCAGTCATCTGCATTAAATAATAATTTAGATAACAATAACAGCGACACACGTAGCGACATATCCAATCTCTCCGGCCCCCGGTACTCTCCAGTTCCCCTCACCGACCCCCCTTGTTCTTTCCCAGAACAAATCAGTTCCCCTCCAAGATCCCCGTCTCCCGCTTTAACCGTCATCCTCGGGGATTCCCCCTTCTCCTCCCCTCGTCGTCCTGAGTCCCGTCTCGAGGAAGAACTCCACGACCTCGAAACAGGAGAGAGATTCTCGGAACGGGAATCGAGCGATCCTGAATTGATCGAAATCAATGACGAATCGTCCGATTCAGAGACCGAGTCCTCCCTGCCCGAGAAGGAACTGAGTGACCACCAGTTTCGCGACTGGCTGCTGTCTCAGTTCCCTCCCCTCGAGCTTCCTCTACCTGAGGGAATATTTTGCGTAGGGCCTAACGAAGTAGATCACGAGGAACTACGCAAAACATTAATAGAAAGTCCTCCAGATACACTTATCCCGTGGTTTATCCCCGGCCGCCGCCATCCTATCGGAGTCCCTATCCAAATCCTTTGGAGGAAATATCCCCCCTCCACAGTTTCCTTGGAAGAGATCCGATAACTCTTTACACACTACTCACATTTTGATTTTATTTCTTTTCTCTCCTATTCAGCATTGTACGAAACCAATCGGAACTAAAAATTTAGACTTTAGAATCTCCCTCACTATATTCCGATTGACGACCTCCGAATTCATGTAACACCCGCGCGATCAAACAATTACATACACACACACACTCACACTCTAAGGTATATATGTATTTATAAGAATTCCTCTTTCTTTATTATATTTATTTTTATATGAATAAACTAAACTTTTAATTAACCAATCTTATAATCATTTCTTAACCCGTTCGCACTTCCATTCTCTCCGAAATCGCACAGGTCCCGTCCCGGGTAATAAGGATTCATTTCCTTTACCGAAAAGGGACCACCGAACGAACGGGCCTGCCGACAGCGTAAAAGCGACCTTTTCGGTCGTTGACCTGTTCAGGCCCTTGGGTAAGATCGTTCGACTCGAGAGCACGCGCCATACGGCGTTTGCTCAGAGATTACGTAGATTACGTCCTTCCATTGACTCTCCCTTCCACGAGTCTGGACGTAACACTAGTATTGGTCGAGTGATAGGAGGGTTGTTTCTATGTGAATTTATTTGTCTAGCGGTTTAAAAAATTATTAATTAGTTAATTTAATACTGCTTATTGTCCATCTTGTTTTCAAATGTTTTAAGAAATTTGAAAATTTGTATAGTAATTTAAATCGTAAAACTCTCCAAAACATCTGATATATACGGAGAGAATTTTTCTGGAAAATATTAGCATATATGATACATGCGCATAACAGTTAATAAACATATAGCGTTGTCGAGTAAAAGGATTTTGATCCATCCTTTAATCGCAATCAATTAATCACTATTTTACTATGAATTCAAGTCTTTTATTGACAGAGACGATGCAATGTCATTAATCAACCTTGTGTCGATCAAAATCCGTTCAATCAAAAACATTAATAGAATGACAATGATGTTTTCTATCTCATTGTCAGTACATTGGAGACATGAAAGTCAAGCATGCCCTTTCTATATGCCCTTGGTCATTCCGTGATCTTAAAATTTTATCGCTCATGCATTATTGCGTCTCGTCTGTGCCTATCTTTCCGAGTCTCGTGAAACGCGCGCGTCCTTAAAGATAGTGAAATATAGCAAATATTACAAGCTGAAAATAAGTTTTCTCATACGACGTATCGCATAACGCGCTACTGAAAGCTCTGCAATTGTACTCCGCTGAGTAGATTTTAGAGTCATGGATAAATTCGAGACAAATGGTGATATTTTTACCTCTCTTCGTAATAATAATCTGAATATGTCAAATAACGATGCTCTAACGGATTTGATCATAACAACTCTCAAGATCGAATTATCGCGATCTGCTTCCGAAGCATTACGATATAAATTGTCAAATTTCTTGAAACATTTGAAGTCAAGATGGATGGCAAGCAGATATAATTTTGAAAAATTTGGTAAGAATAACAAGACATAGTTGAATAGTAAATTCTCATTTCCAGACGAGATACTAAGTTCAGTTCCAAGTTCATCGCGCATACCGCCTAATAGATCGAAAACTTTTAAAAATCTAAGTGAAAGACATAAAAGAAAGAAAACCCAGGAGTGAGAAATAATCAACAAATGATAGATTTTATTGTAAAAAAAATTGAAATCTGATGCGGTGCAATTTGTTTACAATCTTATTCAATAATACCCAAAACATGTTGAGAAAGTGAAGCAATTTTGCGACCAACTATTAGATGGGACGAGATCTATCGATAAAGAGACTGCGTTGAGTGCCTATGTTTCAGCGAAATTAACACGGAATCAGTACAATGTTATTCGTAATCTTACAAAATTTGGATTCAGAAAATTACCAAGTTATTATGAAATTCAAAAAGCAAAAAAAGACTGCCTTCCAGAAAAATAATCAATCAAAGTTATTAATATAAGAGTAAAAGTTTCTTTACAGAGTTTACTGAATCACACCGCGGTTAGATTCATAAAACTTTTACGTTCCGATTTAGAGCCATCCACAAAGGAGGAGAGTCAATAAGGCCTGTTTTCGGCCCCCTCCAAAATTGCACCAAAATGGGTGAAATCACTTCCTTAGACCCTTGGAAATAATATTTAGTCGATTCCAACCAAAACGGAAGTATTTGGAGCTCTACCGGCATATATATATATATATATATATATATATATATATGTGTGTGTGTATATAGATATACATATAACTGAATATACTCAATATAAAGGATGAAAAGACTTCAGAGTCTGTTTCAAAGTACATAAATACATATAATCTTGATAATAAAATCTTAATATAATATAATCTTAATAATAATAATAATAAATATAAAATAATAAAAAAATAATATTATAATAAATAATAATATTATATTATATTATATTATAATTAATAATATTATTAATTATTAATAATAATTTAATATAATCTTGGGACCCCCCACGTGGGTTCCTGCGGGAACCATACAATCATGCGGGTTCCACTGTTAGGAAATGGGGGGGGAGATAGCAGCACCGTAGTGTGTCCATATATATATTTATGTAATTTGAATCAGACTCTGAAGTCTTTTCATCCTTTATATTGAGTATATTCAGTTATATATCTTGTGACGTTGCCGTCCCGCGCGCGTCCGCCGAGTTCCTCCCTAATCGCGTCAGGCGAGAAATACCGAGAACCGTGCCGCAGTCTCCAGAGAGGCGTTTTGTTATCGTTTTAATTTGGAGTCCTATAGGATTTTATTTTTTATTTTTTTTGGAACGAGCGATTGATTACGGAGGCAACCGAGGCAGAGGAGAAAGTAGAAATCCGGCTACCAGCAAAATTCTATGGAGATCGAGGGAGAGAGAGAGGGCGAGTACGAATCGAGATCGGAGAGCGCGGAGCACGAGCAGGGAAGGAAAAAGCAGCGGCAAGACCCGTGGCCTTCTACCGGAGAGAAGTCAACGGTGGAAACTCGGCAACGGCCCTGTCGAGCGGGCCTTACAATTATATTCGGCAATACCGTGGGTGCACGCGCCTCCGACACGGCCTTGAGCGTGCCGCATACCGGCGTTGTCGCGTGCCGTCGCGTGATTGGCCGCGATAACACGCACCTCGCGTGCGCAGTATTGGGGTAGGCCCCGAGTCATCGATCCTGGATCGCGAGGATCCGGGAATCAGCCTGTCGCGACACGTGTACTAGAGAGGACCTCGTGCCACCGCTTCCGTGTTGCCGCCTCAGGAAGGATTTTCTTTTGAGAAGGACGAGCGTTGCCGACCTACCCCAACCAGGAGGAACGAGGTGCCGGTGAGGTATGC